>JALPQD010000631.1:220000-317500 GCA_023101885.1 Typhlomys cinereus | reverse complement strand
TGATTGGCTAGACTGGGCGGCCATTGAGCTCCTAGGGCTTGTCTATGTCTGCTAGTGCTGAGGTTATAGTTCTCCTGTGCCCAGCTGCTTACATAGAAACTGGATCACTGAACTCAGGACCTCGTGATTGTGCAGCAAGCATTTTCATAACAGAGTCATCTCTGCAGCCCTGAAATGCCATTTTAAAATTTTTCATCTATTTTGCTCATGTGTACGTGTAGGCAAGCATGTCCCATGGCATGTATAAAAGTCAGAGAGAACAACTTTTCAGAAGTCAGGTCTTCATCACATGGTTCTGAGAGTCAAGCTCAGGTTGGTTGGTTTGTACTTAAGTACCTTAGTGTTGAGTCATCTCTCCAGCCCTGCAGTAACGTTCTTGGTGCTTAATTTATCCTAATTCTGATGGGAGTGGGAACTCTCTGAATCTTCAGGTTTTGTTGACAGGCCCTTGATGGTTTCTCACAGCTTCCTTTCGGGTTCAAGCATTAATAAAACGGCCCAACATTAGCTCTAGCACTTTTGCCATCACACGGTGCCACTTCACCAAGGAGTCCTGATCGTCAGATAGAAATTAGAATTTTGGAGGTCAATTTGGTGCGAGACTGGATTTGGGAACAAGCAACTTATAAATATATTGGAAAAGAAGTGGTGGGTGTCCATAGGCACCAGGATATAGCTGAACCAAAGTCATCAAATATGCACCAAGTAATAATGCCTGTGATAGGTATGAATAGTATGATAGGTACAAATAGTCTGGGGTACTGGTATGCAGGGCTTTGGAGAAATGAGCCAGATACAAGCAGATACTCCTGGAGTCACAGAATAAACTTTCATCTTGGAGGTAATGCATGAACGAACACTGGAAGCAGGCAGACAAGAGGGATGGAAGAAGAGTCTAGGCGGAGCAAGGACTATGGGTAAAGCTCGAGAATCATCAAAGTGTATGGTGTGCTTGTAGAGAGTCTGATTTGCTTCATTTCCTTTGACAGGGTTAGGAGATGTAGAGAGCAGCCAAAGAAGTGGACATAATGTATCTGGACTTCAGCAGAGCATTTGTCTTGGTCTGTCATGATATCATTGTGGACAACATGGGGAAATAAAGACTAAACAATAGTACCATTAGATGAATTAACAACCGTCAGGTGAATGAATGAGCCCAAAGAATGCTGATTAGGAGATTGATGTTAGCATAGGGGATGGTCTCCAGCAAAGTGGCAGAGGACTCTGTATAATTCAGCTTTTTCCAACAAGCCTAGGTAAAGGTATAAAACAATGCTTAACAAACGTCCTGATTACGTGGAGTCAAGTCACATAGTGAGCGCTTTTAGTGACCAAGGAGACTAGATTGAAGAAGCTTGAACTCAGTGAGACAAAATTTCTAAGGAGGAATGTACATTTCCAGAGCTGGCCTAAAAACTCAACGCGTAAGCACTTACAGACATCAGAGGATCTGGAAGAAGTTAGCAGACTCCGTGCAGAAGAGCTAGGAATGTTATCTGCATAATGTATTTTTGTTTAGGAATTTATTTATTTTGGTGCTGGGGGTCTGACCTTGACCTCACTCTTGCTAGGCAAGTGCTCTGCCACTGAGCTAAATCCCTGCGCATTATTAATGTATATCCATAATTCCAAAGTGCACAGAAATTGGGGGAAGGGGTATGAGTTACTTGGCTCATTCCTGTGACAAAATACCTGACCAGAGAAACCTAATGAGGAAGGGTTTATTTTGACCCACAATTCCAGGGTGCTGTCTGTCATGGCTGGAGCTCGAGGCAGCTGATCACACTGCTTTGGTCACGAAGCAGAGAGTGACAGATGTTAGTGCTCAGCCCACTTTCTACTCTTTATTCAGCCCAGGACCCCAGTGTATGGATGATACAGCTAGAGTGGGATTCCCCACCTCAGTTAGCCAAATCTAGATAGTCTCTCATAGGCAGGCCCAAAGCTTTGTCTCCTGAGCAATTCTAGATCCTGAGTTGACAATATGAGTCATCACAGGGGAGGGACAGAGGCTGGTCAACATTGGGCTATTCAGATCAATCGTGGTGAAAACTATAAGAGCAATTGAAAAGTAGTAGCACAAGGCCTCACAGAAGTAATTTTAAAACTATAATAGTCCTAGACCTACAACCAAGGTAGTTCTGAAGACTAAAATAGCTTTAGAGGCTCAGGGAACCTTGAAGAAGAGGGGGCAATAGGATTGTAAGACCCTAAAGATGGGGAGGTTCGCCTCTGGACAAGACACTCCACTCAAGAAGAGCTGCTGCAGTCAGGAACTCACCTCAGTGAGACTTTTCCTTCCCAGACCTGCGCAATGTTTGACATACCAACATGTCTCCATAGACTAGCGAGGATCTCAGGAGAAATCCTTTCAAACAGTAGGAACCTTAGGGGCTCGGGCTGGATAGGTGAGGGGAAGTGCTCCTATAGGTGGATCTGCCAAAGAAAGGGCCACTTGGTCCGCCACAGAGACCTGAACCCCCTCTAGAGCAGATGATCCAGCGGGAACCCCCCGGACCCATAAAAGCAGATGGACAGGAGGCTGGGAGGAAGTGAGATGGATCGATGAAGGGAGGGGAGGGAAGTGGGAAAGTGACAGAAGACAGAGGAAAAGGAGGAGGGGGAGAAAACGGGAGGAATACTCACTCACTGTGCTTGTAAAACTAGGAAAAATAAAACAGCCTTAGAACTGCCGTGCAGAAAGCGAGCATACAACTTTTACCATCTTACCCTATGGCAATGGGACTTCCAGGAATTCACTGGCAGAGAAGTCAGAGGGACACAGATTTCTGCTTGTGAGGGAGAAATCTAGAGCTCAAGGTGCAACAGGGCACCTCTGAATCAAACCTGCCTTTGCAAAGAGAGACGACTAGTGAACTTGCTGAGCACACCTGGACATCGTAAGCAAGAATGAGGGTCTCTCCTGTGTCTGTCTCTGCAAGCCTGTCCCTGACAACCTTCTCCTCCGTCTTCTTTTCCTTCTCTGGCCTGCCTGCATGCTGAGGGCCTGCACGAAGTGATTTTCCTTTCCAGAAGACACCATGCCCTCCTCTTTCTTTTTCATGGCTTTCTGTATGCAACTGTCAATGTCGTCTTACGCACCAAGAACCTGGAGGGTTGAACAGTGGGTCCATTTCTTCTAATGCCAGTTCAAACATCTCCGTTGTAGTAGATCGTGCTAGTCAGATATAGGTGTCAGCTGGACAGTTGAGAGCTGAGCCCTGGGCACATTTGCGAAGAATGAGTGGTTTAGCAAGTCCTGAGCAAGCTGTGGGAGACTGTTTCACTGACCAGGGAAGACCCAGCCCACAGTGGGCGGGGTCATTCCTTGCGCAGGAGGATGACCTAGAGAAAGCTATTCTCAATAGCTTTTCGCTTCAGGCTTGCTCTGGCCTTTTCACGCAGGCTTTCTGGAAAGAGAGAAAGTTTGCTCCTCTCTCGGCAATTTCTGTGGATATGTTGCTGTCAGTTCCTTGGGATCTCATGTTGCCATGAACTCTCCTGACAAGCTGGACTATGGACTGTAACCAAGAATCACAAGCAAGAATAAACCAGGCTCCTCTAAGTTGTTTGAGCCCTGCAGTCTATCCACAGCACGAAGATAGACTGCAACATAGATATAACATGGTTACAAATGATCCAACGTGCCTCCTGTTGAGAGAAGTCTAACTTTCCTCCCTTTGCATTTTGGCCGGTCTCGGTGACTTGCTCAACCATGTGGTAAGCAATGGGGCTTCCCAATTGAGGCCGTAAGAAGTCAAATTGGTCTCCCTTCGGCTCCTTAGGAGGTTCATTCTTTGAAGTTTTCGAAACCATAAGGAGACAATCTGAAGACAAAGAGGGAAGGAAGGAGGAAGACAGACAGACAGACAGACACACACACACACACGCACGCACACACACACACACACACACACACACACACACACACATGACAGAGAATGTTCAATGGTTATTCTTGTTCTCAGATATTTGAGCTGCTCTGGCTGAAGCCCCAGATAGTACATGGAGTAGAGCAAGCTCAGAACAAATTCCATATTTGAGAGAAAAATGAATCATCATTATATTTTCAGTGGTAATGTATAGCAAAGAATAGCAGACAAGCTATCTTACTTCACTGAGGATCATTTTTCAAACCCGTGAATATAATGAAGGGACCTAATATTTTCCAAGATCCCCTTTGTGTTAGCTTTTCCCAGCAAGGCTCGAATAAACATCTGTTCATTCCGGATAGAACACCAACCCAGAGCAAAGAAACGCTTCCAACTGTGTCATGCTGAGAGAACCAAGGAGTTTATCAACTTGCATGAGTGTGGATGAGGATTTGGGTGATTCCCCGATAGCTGTATCAGTGAACGTCTCTCCCCATCATGGATGACAGCGTCCCAGTGACTACATAAATGCCAGTCTCTGCTTCCATTAAGCCTGCCCACATTGTATCATCCCAGACCACTTGCAGCTGGGGCAGAATTATATAGAACTTCAAGGGGGTACAGGAGAGAATGGCTGGAATCTCCTTTATAAGATAACTTCAGCAGGTCTGATCTTGAGGTGATCAAGCGTGAGCATTGCTTTGATAAAGCTGATAATGTCCAGTATTCCAGAACATTCCACAGCGCCCTCCCACTCTGACATTTCCTGAACACTAACAGTCGTTGGATCCTTTCTGCCCTTGAGGTCCCAGGAGCATTTTTTTACGGGGTATCTGCTGATACTTGTCCTACTAGAAATTAAATGTGAGGCAAACATCTGCAATCTTTGCTTAACAAAGATTCGTTATTTAAAAATAACAATAAAAAGTCACTAAATGTTAACACAGTGTTCTGTTCAAAATTTTAAAAAATGAAAAGAAAATGGTCTGGTTTTACCTTTCACCAGTTTCTTTAATATTTGGCTTAGTAAAAGACTGACATATTCTCATATCTGCTTCTACATCTGAACTCTCATAATATCACATGTCAAATCGTTTTTAGAAGATTTCACTGTGCACTCCAGAGAGGCGCATAAGCAAGGTGAAGATGTGTTTTGGTTACAATGGTGGAAATAGTTATAACGTCATAGACACCATGCCACACACGAGGAAGGTTGTGGACTTCCAAACCCTGTAGACCACACTTTGAGAACTGATATTCTAGAGAAATGTGGGAAATTTATATATACGATGGGTAGGTGGGTTCAGATATTTAGAGGAATTTGTATTTTGACAAGGATCAAATCTCCCTTGGGAGACCTAGTCTTTCACAGTAGCATCTCAGGAACGCAGAGGGGCTGTTATTTAGTCGATGTCCTGGTGCTATCCAGCTCAGCACTGGGCTAGCCTGCCCTCCGGCCTCTACTGGAGCTGATCCTCTGAAGCCACAGCAGCAAGATGCATCCATTACGGAACTCACTTTAAACTTTAAGCTTTTGGTTCTCCTGCCTCTGTGATGTAATCACAGGAACGCATAACATGCCCAGTTTTATGTGTTGCTGGAGACAAACCCAGGGCATTGTGACAGCTAGGAGATCCCTGTACTAGCTGAGCTACATCCCCAGCCCCTCCATTTTTGTCTTGTGGTGCTAGGAATCATGGAGCCCGTTCTACTATGAGAGACACTCCCATCCCAATCCTTAAGAGAACATTCTCTCTTGTTTGATGGAAAGAGAAGGGTCCAAAGAGTAATTACAAAGAATTTGAGATTTCCAACTCTCATTGCCCCTACTTTCAGCAGTTACATGTAGCTCATCAAACTGTAAACTATGCTAAGAGACTATTGTATGCTTGTTTATTTTAATTAAATCATTGAAGATCAGAAATGATATCATATCTAGCCTTTCCTAGCAATATAGAGATTTCCCAGAACTTCTAGCTGCATATTTTTTTGTAATTGCATTGTGCTAATCAACTAAAATGGCCCAGTAGAAATGTTAATAAATAAACATAATCATAATTATAATCCCAGACATATTCCATTGCCAAGGACTTCTAGAAGTCACTGAACCCATCCTTCAGTCTCTAGGTCTGCTTTCTCTTTCCAATCAATTCTTGACAGGGTTATTGTCAGAGGATATGTCCTGTAGTGAGGCGCTCTCTCTTTCTCTCTCTTTCTTTTGTCAAATGATCCTTTCTTTCCCTCTGGAAAGTAAGCAATGGATGTAGTTTACCAACTAAATGCAAGCCTACTAAATCTGCATGTATTGAATATGATTTGAGAGTCTGCTGGTTTTCAGTTTTACGAACTTTTATTTATTGTTTGTTTATTTTTGAGACAGGATCTTGCTATGTAGCCCAGGTGCCCCAGAATTCACAGAGTGGTCCACGCTAGCCTCCACCTTCAGTCTTCCTCACTTAGTTATTCCAGTGCCAAGATGCCAAGCATGTACCATCATACCCACCTGAAGATTTTACTCTTCTTGCTTTGGTAGCAATCAAATTCTAATAAACGACTAATTGGAACTAACTTTTATCATGTGCTACTAGAAGCTAAATATGTTTTGAATGCATTTAGAAGTTAGGATTTGAAAAATACATTGAGCATAAACCTATTTAGAGAATTATAAATAGATATCAAAGTATCACTGTTACCTTTAGAAGTAAATGATTCATGAGAAAAAGGCAAAAGAAAGCATGTCAGATGGTTGGCTTTAGTTTTGACTCTTGGGGATTTTCCAAAGGATACTTCCAGTGTTATCAAGGATGCTTAAAGGAACAAGGCAATCTTTGGGGGGACTCTGTTCACAGGGAATAGAACCATTTTGTTCAGAATACTTGTGACTTTTGAGTTGGAACCTGACAGTTTTTCCCTAAGAGGCAGGGCTTCTGGAAACATGGACTATGCTTCCTCTTTCCCAATGCCTCTTGCCGGACAGAGAAGGACGTCCTGGGGTTTGTTCCATTCATTACTCCAGCATACAGCTGGGTCCAGCCAGGACTGGCCTGCAGATTAATTGAATACAACCCACTCACATCATTGCTGAGCCGTCCTATTTGAAAAATGTCTCAGGGAAGATTCCCCCACCCTCACTCCCAACTCCACCCTCACCCCCACCCACAGCTTCTCCAGTGCCAAGGACTTTTGTTGTGAGGAGGAGTTCACTAGGCCTGGGTCTAAAGTAGAGCGTGAATGTCATAAGCCTTTGCCAGCTGCTGCTGAGCTGAGAACAGAGACCTGCCCAAAAAAACTTTGGCAAGTGGATGTTTGATTGGTGGCTAGTGATGTTTTGGAACCCTTGGGTTAAGGGTAGGTAAGTGCTTGACACCAAAAACACAGCCTACTGAAATACTGACAAATTGGACTTCACTAGAATTAACATCTCTTGCATAAGACCTTATTAAAAGGATGAGAAGTGGGGCTGGAGAGGTGGCTCTGCCTTGCACGCAGAAGGTTCTGAGTTCGGATCCTAAACCCCACGTATAGATGCGGGGCAGGAAGCGGGGGCGGCCTGCGTTTCCGGTCCTGATAGGGCGGAGCCTGTGAACGGGGGGGGGGGGGGGGGAGTAAATGAGGAGGAGGTGGAGGGGTCCATGGTGGTTCCCAAATTCGTCCGTGGTTCTTCACACACACATACACACATGTGCACACATGCATACACGCACAATTGAATAAAAATAATTAAAAAATTAATTTAAAAAAAGGATGAGAAATAAAGTAGAGACAAAGAGAAAACATTTGCAAAGTCTATGTCTATGCAACATCTTGCATTTTCAGTAAACAGAATTCTCAGAACCCAAAGGTAGGAAGACAGAAATCAATTAGTAAGTGGGAAAGGACATTTCATTAGAGAAGAGACACAGAAGGCAAAATGCACATTAACATCATTGGCCACTAGGGAATTTAAATTAAAAACATAATATAGTATCACTATATACCTATTAGAACAGATAAAAAATTATTATTTTGTTTTTTTGTATGGTGTGTGTGTGTGTGTGTGTGTGTATGATATGTATGAATGTGGGCATGCACTTGCCATGACAGGCATGTGGTTGGAAAACAACCTTGAGTGACCTTGCCTACCACCTTGTTTGAAACAGAGTCTCTCTTTGTCATTCTCTGTGGCATGTACTAGCTTAGTTGGTCTATGAGTTCCCCAGATTCTCTTGTCTCCACCTTTTATCTCCTGTAGGAGTACTGGGGTTATAGATATGTAAACCTGTGCCCAGCTTTACATGAGTCTTGGGTCTCCATGCTTGCATGGCAAGCATATTAGCTACCGAGCCATCTCACCATCCTTAGAAGATTTTTGAAATGTAGTGGTGATACTGAAATCTTTCAAAGAAGGGATGGAGGGATGCCTTGAAAGCAGAAGGTGTTGAGTTCAGATCCCCAATCCCACATAAAAATGCCAGGTGGAAATGGCAGCAGCCTGTACTTCTGACCCTGGAAGGCAGAACTGAAAAACTCCAGAGCAAAGCAAAGAGGAGGTAGAGAACAATCCAGGGGGATTCTCAAAGTCACTCTTGGGGTTTCACAGGCATACACAGTGCCCTCTGATACACACAGACACACAGAGAGAGGAAAACACACACAGAGGCACACACACACACAAATTTTTAAATTATAAAAACAATTTTTTAAGGACTGAAAGAAGCTCTATCTCTCTGGAAACGTAGCATGGAATGCTCTGGAAAGCCGTGTGTCCATTTCTTCTAAAACTAAACATACCCTTACCATGTGAACCAGAAACTGCTCTCCTGACTATTTAACCCAGAATATTTATTTATTTATTTTTTCCCAATCATACAAGCTCAATAGGTACCGTAGTCCTCTCCCTCCCTCTACCCTTCCCCAGTCCCCCTTACACCCTCCCCCCTTTTCCCCTTCCTTTCACCTTTCTTCTTCCCCTTTTCCTAGTGCCTCCCCCTTTTCCCAGTGCCTCCCCTTTCTCCCCTCCCATCCCCTGGAACATCCTTTTGTGTGAATGCCAAACTTCCCTCTGAGTCCTCCATTGTAGTGAGAGGATTCAGTGGCATAGCCCAGAGCCCTTTCTTGGCCTTCCTTTTAGTGTGGGAACACTATTATGACTGTTAATTCCTTCCCTCTAAGGATCCTAGTGCCTGTGATCCATGCTAGACCTTGGGGGATCGTTGACATGTCAGTCATTGTGCAGGTCATGCAAAGTCCTATTTTGGCTACTGCAGCCCTAACTTGTATGGAGTATCTTGCATATTGTTGCTCCTCCCCATCTTTAGGCTCTTACAATCTTGCCACCCCCTCTTCCGCAAGTTTCCCTAAGCTTTAGGATCGGGACAGATTTGGCTGGTCAAGTTCCAGGTGATTAATGTAGGGTCTCTGGTGTTCTGAATCACGGTTTGTTGTTGTTTTCAGTTTTGCTGTTCCAGCACCGCCCTTGGCTCCGTCCTGTTAACCCAGAATTTTAAAAAAGGGTCTTTTAAATTTTTTTTTAATTATTATTTATTCAACTGTGCACGCGCGCGTATGTAGAACCACGGACGAATTCGAGAACCACCATGGACACCTCCACCTCCTTCTGCCCCGGGATTCACAGGCTCCGCCCTACCAGGACCAGAAGCGCAGGCCGCCCCGCTTCTGCCTGGCGTCTATACGTGGGATCTGATATCCGAACTCATGACCTTCCGCCTGCAAGGCGGAGGCTTAACCCCTGAGCCACCTCTCCAGCCCCCAAAAAGGGTCTTTTAAATCAAAATTTAAAAACACATTCACACAGATATTCATAGAAGTTTCATTTGTGACAGTCACACCCCAAAGACAACACACATGTCTTTTGGAAAGTAATGCTTAAACAATTGTTCTGCGGGGCTGGAGAGGTGGCTCAGGGGTTAAGCCTCTGCCTTGCAGGCGGAAGGTCCTGACTTCGGATCCTAGACCCCACATATAGACTCCAGGCAGAAGCGGGGGCGGCCTGCGTTTCTGGTCCTGGTAGGGCGGAGCCTGTGAATCCTGGGGCAGAGTAAACAAGGAGGAGGTGGAGACGGTCCATGGTGGTTCCTGAATAAAATTGAATAAAAAATAAATAAAAAATAAAGGTTTGAATACAGGGAGAAATTTAAAAAAAAATTGTTCTGCATTTATACCTTGGACAGATCAGAAGGGAAAAGAATGGAAGTGTTAGTGAGTTCAGTGACTTAAAAGTCAAATCCCAGAGGTAGAGATCAGGCAAGTGGCTGCCAAAGAGCCAGAAGCACGCAGGGAGGTGCTTGCAAGCTGTCTCTGTACCAAGGCTGGTAGTTACATGAACCTATGAGTGGATTAAGATTGTATAGAATTTAAAATACCGAAAAGATAAGTTCATTGCTCAATAGCAACAAAAAATTGCATAGAACAATATGTGCACACACACACAAAATGAAGATGTGCATAGAAAATCGTGAAAGCTGAGGGAGGCTGTAATTGTACCTGTTTTCATACTGTGCGGCAGTCACATACGATGTTGCCCTTGAGGGAAGTTGATGGAAGGACACAGGACTCTATGTACTATTTTTAAAACCTCTGTGGATTGTTTCAAAATAAAAGTTAAGCAAGTGTAGACTGGAGAGACAGCTCATTGGTAAAGTGCTTGCTGTATACGTCTGAAAGCTGAGCTCAAATCCCTGGATGTGTATAAGCAGCTATGGGTAGTAACACGTGCCGCAGTGCAGTACTAGGGAGGTGGAAACGGGGGGGGGGGGGGGGGGGGATCTCTGGAGCCTGCTAACCCGTTACTCTAGCTACATCAGTGAGCTCAGGCCAGGAAGAGACCCTGTCTCAAAAAATAAGTCAGACACAACTGAAAAAGATAGCTAGGGTGATCTCTGGCCACCAAATACACACATCCATATAAACTATTCACACACACACACACACACACACACACACACACACACACACACGATAAACAATATATTTTTTTAAATTAAAGGCAAAGAGCCCAAAGAAAAGGAAGTTTATTATTTGACTGAGGCTCGTGAGTGAGCCGGAAAAGGCAGCCTGGGACAAGTAGCACCAAACCACATGGAAAGTAGAAAAGAAACTTTGCCCATGTTGCTTAGGAGACTGGGGGGTATAAGGACAGACTCACTCTTTTTGACCCATAAAAAAAGGCTAAGTGATAAAACCTTTGCAGAGCAATTCAGCTTTGCATTTCTTTCCTGTGACACAGGGATTCATCCTTGAAAGCTCATGAAACACCATCCAAACTTCATGTACCGAGATGCGGCATGACGACAGGTAGACAAGCAAGAGCAATAACCCAGCTTCCGAAGGGGCACAGCTCACATGTTCAAGAAGGGGCACATAAAGAAAAGGATGCTGTGCAAACATAATGCTATGTAGTCCTTAACATGGAGTCGAAAAGGACTTATGTTTCAATGATATACGAATAAACATCATGACTCAAAATTCTTTGTATAGTCAGTAGCCTAAAAATGCTTCAGGCATAACAACTTCAGGTGAGCCAGCACCCTGAGAGAAAGTGAGAAGGCAGGCGCCACTGCGTTTCTTCAAGAAAACAGCAGGGAAGGCCAGAGAGATAACTCAGTGCCTGCTTATAAACCTGGCGACCTGAGTTTGATTCCCAGAAGTCCCACGGTGGAAGAAGAGAAATGACTTTCAACAACTGTTCTGCAACCTCCACCCTTGTGCCCTGGCATGTGTGCATGAACTCTCTCTCTCTCTCTCTCACTCAAATAAACATTTAAAAAGAAAGCAAAGAGGAGCTCAAACAAATATAGCAAATACTTGACGTATTTCGTTATTATGATGGTAGTACTGGAAGGACTTAGAAAGGCTAAACAAAAGTTGTCACTCATGAAAATTATGAGCAGCCTTTTTATGCTGAAGGAGAGGAAAATGTGTATTTCCATCTTGATGTGAAATCCTTGTCGATATTTGAAAATTAACTAAGAGACTGTGGTTAATTTCCATTGTTGCAACTAAAGTTTCCCTCTTAGCTGTCTGGAAAGAGCCCTCAAACTCTGCCACCAGCTCTGCCACGTGGAATGCCAACGCTCCTCTTCTGAGCCTCTATTGTTGGTCCTGAGCACTGGGAGAGAATCGTACATTGTGCGCAGATGATATAGCACGCTGACTAAAGGCGGACACTTGGAAGGGTGATTCTAAGTCTGATCTTACTGCTCATTGCTCATGCAACATCGATGGTTTTACCTCTGAAAGTTTAAGTAATGTAAGATTGTGCTAGCCTTTTGTTTGTAAAATACGCACATGCACACACACACACACACACACACACACACACACACACACTCCCAGAATTTCAGGGACAGAAATCAAGGAGCACATTTCAGCTATGGCCTTTAAGGTCCTCAAACTCTGGCACTGGGAACATTTCTCCACGTCTGATAAGTTGTATGTCAACCACATTCTGTCAGAATCTCCCCAGTGTGTGGCAAGGCGATCACTATAACTCCAAGATCCCATCCAATCAGCTTGAACAAACCCAGTGGAGGGATATGCCTGAATGCCAAGACCCCTACCACTAGCCCACATCAGCTCTGGCTGCCCCTGCTCGGCTCAACCAATCACTGTGGCCAGGAATGTGAACAGTTTCTTTTGCCTCGTATGCCCACCACTGGAGTTGGGACTGAGATTCATCTACTTAACAAGATATACTACAAAGCTATTGGTGTAGGAGAGAAATATAAAAGGTCCGGGAGAAGAAAAGACCCCATTTTATGTGTGCCGTAATGAAACTGTATGCCATGAAAAATTTTTGACCTTAGACTAACTGCTCCTTGGCTTCTGTAAACTGTTACATGTAAGGATAGTCACTGCTTACACATAAGGATAATTAAAACCTGCTCTCACATTCTGCTGACCACTTAATTTCATAGTTGCAGCAAGACTACCACTCATGGTTTCCACCCCTCTGCTCTTTCTTATCCGAGCCTTCAGCTGCCGCCCCTAACTGACACATAAGACTGTAGTCTCTATGACCTAAGAGTGGCCCACCCAGCTAGAGTCACTAACAGAACGACACACACTGGTTAAGAAACTACTATAAAAACTGCACCCCGCCCTTACTCGGAGCTCCATCATGAGGTCCCGACTCTGATGGAGTCCTGGAGTCCTGAAGCTTCAGCCAGTTAGACCCACCTTTAATAAACGACTCTTTTAGTCAAGCTCGTTGTCTGTGCCTCACTGGGTGGACTACTGGATTCCGTAATATTGGAAGATCCTCGAAAGGAAAAATGGGGTGCTTATAGATAAAGGGAGAATGGGTGCTGGGCAAGATCAGAAATAAAACAAAATCAACCTAGAACCATCTGCTTTGGGGGATAACAAAGTCTGCTTTTACCTCACAGGGTTCTTATGAGATAGAGCCATGCCAAGGAGGGTGCTTGGCTCAGTATCAAGCCCAGTGAAAGCACTGCATAGCATCAACTGATAGATACATCTCCCAATTTTGGTGGAATGCATGAATGCTGATTTTTCTCTGAGCCTCAATCATCGTAGGTAACATTTTAGTAAGATACTTTAGAGGGTGTGACCTGTCACATGCTGTCATAGTTAGATGCAGGTGCCAACTTGATGGCTCAGAGCTCTGGGCATATTTGTAAAGAATTGGTGGCTACGTTAAGCCCCAAGAAGCCTGTAGGATATTGATTGATGGAAAGGTCCAGTTTATAGTGGGCGGGGCTGGTCCCTGGGCAGGAGAATGAGATGGAGGGAGCTGCTTAAGGAAGAGGGCAGCCCTTTGTGTGCTCGGTTGGACATGCTGATCTAGCAAGTAAGGATGGATCCACTCTCAACGATCATGTGTATATGTGACATGGTGTGGCCAGTCCCCTCTGCCCCTAGTGGGCTCTCCTGCCAAATTAGATTTAAAAACTATAACTGGACTATCGTAAGAGAAAATAAAACCCCTTGTTCCCTGCCATTTGGTCCTGAATTTATTGGCAACCATGCAGAGTAACTGTGACACGTGACGACTTCACTGATGCCTGGAATGCCACATGGAGAAGGATTCGAGATGTGTCTGCCCATCAGAGATTGTGCTCAGTCAAGATGGCTGCGGACCCTTCCAGTTTCATGTTTACAGTCTCTGTTTTATAATAATTCCCAGAAATAAAGGTATGCGATACCCTTTACTTAACTTTAGGTTGGTAAATCATTAAGGTACACAATAACACGCAGATTCTTCCATCCATACTTAAAAGGACTGTATTACATGTGGCTTGAGAAAGGAGAGGACAGGCATGTGTCTTATTCACTCCTGTTTATTCTGTGCTACTGCATAGTAGTAGCTCAGCTAATATCTTTCTTCACATTGAGCCGAAGATAATTACAGTGAAATTCTTCCAACAGCACAGAGGAAGATATTGGTAAAATTAAGCCACATGGAATTGAGGACTGTTAATGTTTTCCTCATAGGTTGCATGTATCTTTGCATATAATCCATGGCATTTATATTAAATTCATAAATAAAATATTGCTCTGTTGGTGTGAACTCAATAAAGCATTTTAAAGTAACAATAAAAATCTCCTCCTTGCCCTCTTACATGTTTACCGGTAATCTCGTTGATTTCTTAGCTCTTTAAGACTTAATGAAAGAACTCTGCAGGGTGGCAAGCTTGTGACAGCAAATGTGGCCTGGTTGGTGGGAAATGCAAAAGGCTTCCGGGAATATGCATACAAGGGCCAGTCTGGCCGCAAAGGTGACGATGCGCAGTGTCAACTCCTCATGTCTGAGCACTGCCAC
Source organism: Typhlomys cinereus (assembly GCA_023101885.1). NCBI lineage: Eukaryota > Metazoa > Chordata > Mammalia > Rodentia > Platacanthomyidae > Typhlomys > Typhlomys cinereus. The sequence continues at coordinate 302,845 of JALPQD010000631.1, read as the reverse complement.
TTCACTGTTCGCCAAGCACAGGTGTGGGGAAGGGATATTAGAAGCTGCTGCATCCTTAACTATGGAATGAATTGGAGCTAGCTGACCAAATTGAGAACAATAGGTGTGGGCTGGGGAGATGGCTCAGCTGTTAAAGCACTCGCCCCACAGGCAAGAAGACCAGAGTTCGGATCCCCAGATGAAATGCTAGGGGAGCTTATTCATCAATAACACTGACTCCTGATATCTGGGCTTTCCCCAACAAAGGGGGAAAAATCTGTTGTTTTAAATCTAGAAATATGTGATAACTTGCTGTAATAGCGTAGAAAACTAAATCCTGCATGATGCCCTGAGCGAGATCAGTGTGAGTGTGTGCGTACGCGCATGTGTGTTCTGATCCTCACACTAATGCTGTGAATCAAGGGTTATTTCTGTACAGATGGAAGTGAGGCTTTGGGAGGCTTAAGACGCCTCCCTACCCGCCCTCAGCAATTACATAGCAGCACTGACCTTGGACCCTGATGTGAACCCCTTCTATTCCACCACACCACTGCCCTCATTAGTCTTCTAGTACACTTTAAGTGAGTCAGCTAAATGACTGGAAATAAATGGGGTAGGGATTTGTTGGAGTTTTGATCATAAAAGAAATTCAAACTACTTAGACACTGTTGCAGTCCGCCTGCATGGTTGCTGATAAATGACCATCAAATGGCTTAAGGGAACAAGGGGTTTATTGTCTGTTATGATTATCTGGTTATAGTTCTCAGTTCAGCTTGACAGGAGAGCATGCACCAACACCAAAGCTGAGGGAACTGGCCACACTATCTCTACGTAGTGGCTGAGAGAGGGATAATCCTTACTGGCCAGACCAGCATGTCTGGCCAAGTGTCCAAAAAGATGCTAGGGTAGTAGGGATTGAACTCAGGGTCTTGCCTGTGCCAGGAAAATGCTCTACCACACAGGGTTTCTCTCACTACATAATCCTGGAAGGTCTTGAGCTCACAATCTTCTTGCCTGTGAGACCTTCAATGTGCTGGCACATGTGGTACAAGCCCAACAAAAGATAGGTTGGTTTTTGTAGACCTGATGAAGACATTCCATGAACTTCCTATTCATGTGCCGCATCACTGAGCCACACCCACAGTTCTCAGATATGTATTCTCAAAGTTCCTACGTCACCTGCAAACTTGTCCAGGATCACTCAATGTAAAGTGGGTCACAATTTCTCTCTGTTGGATGTCAAAGGCCATGCTACGAAAGTCTCCTGCAATCTTCAAAAGGAAGGGAATACAGAAATTCAGACCAGTTCCCTCATCAAAGCACTGTGAACACAGAATCTTTTTTTTGGGGGGTGGGGTAGGGCAGGGAGTCATTTGGCATAGCCAAATGGCCAAACAGTCCCAGTTGTAGCTAGGAAAAAAAGGATAAAGCTAACTAGAAGAGTGCTGGTCTCAGTTATACTTGCGGCAGGTGTGTAGAAGGTCTATGCTCAACGCCATGTCAGCCTATCCCTCCTTGCAGATAATCTCCGGTTGATAGAAAATGAAAGAACAGAATAAAGAGTTGTGGAGTAAAGAATTCATACTTCTATTACAATTGTTTCACCACTGGTGTTTATAAAAATGTCCTACCACAGCCCTTCTGCCCAATAAGAGAGAGACAGTGTGCTTATGCTGAGAGCTGGCTAGCTCGCTGCAGGTCCATAAAGTTAAATGCCAAGCTGTCAGAAAACCTTGAAAGCCCAGGATTAGCAATTTACAGTTAATTTGGAGGGACAGTTAGAAGGGCAAGAATGAGACTAGAGAACCCCAAAAAGCTCAGGAATCAAAATAAATATTACAGTGCAATCTTAAAACAGTAAAGTCATCATACAGAGGGTTCTTAATCCCCCTCTTTTGTGTTACCTTTGTAAGTAACACAAGGGACAGGGGTCATAAGGCATGGTACAGAGGGCAACAGTGACTTGAAGGAGTTAAAAATAACTCGAGTTTCAAAGCTGTGCCTTATGATGCTAAAATCTTGATCTTCGAGGGATGAAGTCAGGTCTGTGAATAGGGGTGTGTGACAGCCAGCTTGTATTTGATGTTATCTTATAATATGCTATGCTACTGATAATATGTTATAAAAACAGATTTATAGTTTAAAACATTTGAAATTAAAACATTTGAAATAACAGCCCAATGACAAAAACTTGGAAATAGTTTGTTTAGATCTTCATGTTATATTTTAGTAATAGTTTTGTCTTTTGAAATTAAAATGATCATGATGTCAATTTTTCTTCCCTTCTATTGATGAGAACAGGGTTTGTAATATGCTTTATATGAAGACTGTCCTGTCTGATCTGACATCAAACACTTTAACTTCTAAGTACCTTTCTTTCTCTGAGCTTTTTAAAAATCTCTACAAACATCCTCCCAATTATTACATAAGCTATTTTTTTCTTTAAACTCTCTCTCTCACCTGAATTAGTTAGCCAATTTTTCCCCCTGAGATTTCATAGAAAGAATTCGAGAGAGCATATCCATTTACTATTGGTGACTTTGGAAGACTTTCAGCCCTTTGTACCATACAATGCCCTATTGTGAATGTGTAGCCCAAACTAGTCTTGGGCTATTTTTGCCACACAAGCTTACACTGGTTGGAGCATTTTAATTAAATCAGACCAACAACCAATGGCTAGCTTGGTCAGTAACCATTCAGTGTGAGCAAATTGTCTGCGGCCTGAGCCTGCATCTTTTTGTTACCATCGGCCTTTTGGTTTTCTCCACTTAATCTCATTAAGGGCACCTCCCTCTTTCCACCTGACACAGGACTGGCTAGGTTTCCCCTGCCCAGTGAATGTTTAAACTTCCAATTACAAGTCCCCAGTTACATTTGTTCGGCCTTAACTGTGTTTGTTCTTTCCCATCAATGTACTTAATATATTTTGATCCATTGTGTTTTTCATTTGTCGTAACTTCTGATTCAGCCTTCCAGCTCAGCATTTCATGATTTTAGTATTAGGCATGCATATCATCTGTGTGTGCTTGGGCATGGTAATAGCCTTCTCTTGGCCTCCTTTCATCTTTGCCTGATCCTGCGAGTGGACGAAGCCCTTGTGTCTAATAAGTCATTTGGCTCAGCAGGTCCCAAATGACCAAGGGATGAGGCTGGGGGAGATTAGCATGGTAATCTCATTCTGATGGATAAAATTAGCAAAGATATCCCCCACAAATGGAGAGCTGCCATTGGCGAACTGCTGTGCTTAGAATCAATTACTAAATTACTTTGAGCTCTAAGTTGACATTAACAGAAAAAAATTGCCATCGACCGAAGGGAAATAAGATAAAAAATATGCGATCATTAAATCTCTCGCTACTATTCACGAATGTGACTCACAAGAATGGTACACAAAATAGGGCAGAATTTAATTTTTAACAGTGCCCCTGTCAACATTTCATCCCCAGTTTCTCTGTGGCCTGTACGCCTGGCCTGGCCTTTCCCATTTATTTGCAGTGGAAGCAGAAGGTGAACTGGGAAGAAAGGGTGGATCAGCCAACAAGTCCAGCCAGCTCAGAAGGAATGGACCAAGCAAAGACAGACGGGCTGCTGTCCTGGCCCAATGAAGAACCATCAGGGAAGATCTGGTATCATTTCCAATGCCTCCTCCGGACCCCCAACAATATACTCACCCTGCCTGCCAGCAACACAGTGATTGCTATCATTTCCTCAGACCACTCTTGCTACTCTCAGCTTTTCCAGAACCCATTTAACTTTGACGGCACTGCTAATTAATATAAACCTCTCCATTTTTATAAAACCGTGTATTCTTGGCTTCCTGGGGGCGGGGGGGGGAGGGGGAGGTAGTTAGTAATGACACTAGAAGCAAGGAAGGGAAGAAGCTTTAACAAAAAAATCACTTTTTTTGGGGGGGGGGGCCAGAGCCTGGGGAATCCTGGTGGCACAGTAATTGTTAATATTATTAGCACAGTATACATATCAGCTGTCGAGATATTATGAGGACTTGAATTCAATCTCTGTTGGGGGAGTCGGGGTCAACATCATTAGCTATACATCTTGTCTCGGTTTCATATAGAGGCCTCAGGGCAAGTGTCTGCCAGATACATCTCTATAGATGGCACAACCATAGCACATACATGGGGCCGATTGCACACATTAGTAATTGACAACAAGCTTTTGTTTATCCGAAGGTTTACTGGAATTAACTGATTAGCGTCAACTTGACACAATAACTTTTGTCTACAATGCAGTAGATCATTTTGATGGTTTTATTGATGGAGTGTGTCGCCTAAATGTAAATTGTAGGGGAAGTTGAATTTAGATAAAGCCTGGCACATTTTTCTTAAGAGGAAACAGCAAAAGCTGTTTGTAAATGCACTCTTGACAAGACACCTTCTGCAGTCTTATGGATATTACAATAGTAATTGTGATATTAATAATAATAATTACGAGGCAGGGTTGTAATTGAAATGTGTGCAGTTCAGTGGCTGGCAAATGCAACTTTAAGAAGACACATTTTGTGCTCTTACAGATATTACAACCAAATTGTGATATTAATAACAATGATGAGAAGGGAGATTTGTAAGTGAAATGTAAGCAATCCATCCTTAAATTAAACTCGGAGCACAAAACCATTAAAGGGAAATTAGAAAGTAAGGCTGGGTTGTTAAGGGTGATACAAGTTTCGTGTAAAAATTGCCTGTGAAGATGGCAGAGAAAAGAAATGAGAGCAAGTTCATACATGCACATGGAATTTTAAATAACTGCTAGCGAAATGTGTTCAAACAAGCTAAGTTCTAGTGTATAGAGACTGAACATGACTTGGAGCTTAGAGGACTTCTCTGGCACATTGTGTCCAAGACAACTGTATGCACAGTTGATGTTGCGATTGGGGCAAACCAAATCTTGAGCAATTCATTAACCAGGAACATTATCAGTGAGATAAACCTCTTAAATCAAATGATGTCTACAAATGATCCATCCTTTACAGTTTTGGAGGGTACCTGATTCGCCCTACAATTCTGTGCTGAAAGAAACAGCTTTAAGGTTCTGACCCCAGCTTTAGAAAGAAAAAGAATATCTTCCCTCAGTCACAGAAAAGGTGCCAGGGTTGAAGCACTGAGCATAGAGATAAGTAAAAAGCCCTCAAGGGGAGAAGCTTCTTTTTTAAAAAATTTAATTTATTTATTCAATTGTGCGTGTAGTGTGCATGTGTGTGTGTGTGTGTAGAACCACGGGCGAATTCAGGAACCACCATGGACGCCTCCACCTCCTCCTTGTTTACTCTGCCCCAGGATTCACAGGCTCCACCCTACCAGGACCAGAAACGTGGGGTCTAGGATCCGAACTCAGGACCTTCCGCCTGCAAGGTAGAGGCTTAACCCCTGAGCCACCTCTCCAGCCCCCCCCCCAAGAAGCTTCTTAAAAGAAGGGAAGCACTTAGCAATGAACAGGGATGCTAGATTCACTTCCTACTATCAGAACCCAAAACTCTCTCCTTTTAAAGTGATGTGCTTTGTTGAAATGAGATCAGCATGAGATGCGTGGTGAGCGGCAAAAGGAAGTACACTCTTCTGGGGTCTCATTCCCGCATTTCCTAAAGACAGCAACTAACCATCTCCACCTGGTTTTAGGAGAAAGGAATTCTTCTAAGGAGAGTATATTACCACTGTATGTGTGTGTGTGTGTGTGTGTGTGTGTGTGTGTGTGTGTGTGTGTGTGTAGTTTCATGTTTGAGACAAGGCCTTGATGTGATATTGGCTGGCTTTGAGCTTTTACTTCTCTTGCCTCAGAATCCTAATTTTTTTTGTTATTTATTTCTCCAATCCCTCTACAATTACACTGCATTGCAACATCCAGCCACACAGATCGCAGAGTCTGAATCAGATGTCACCTAGAATCCTAGCACCTGAATCACAGGCGAGTCACTATCTCCCTCAAAAATGAAGAAAGAGTTTCTGTTGGTGAATTTAAACGCAAACAAACCAAAAAAAACATCATAAATAACTTTGTGTCTCCTGCCTCTGTTCTCCCCAGTGAGATTCGCCGGCTGGAACAGAAGGTCATCTGAGGATCCTACAGTCCCCAGTTTCCTTGGAACAAACAGGGTCTAGATGTGGCAAACCTTAGCAAGGCAAGAAGAGTTCAGGGGAAGGGTTAAGGAAAGCAATCAAGTAACCCAGTCAGCACCAATAAACCAGTTTAACCACCTGAAGATCCCACAGAAATAGTCAGGAGTATTTTCAACCCGAAAGAGACAGCCTGATTGCTGTACAGTCGGCAAAACATTGCATCGTATCAATATTGATTGACTGGCAGGGTAGTTATTCAATGTGGCTCCATCCTTCTGCAATTCTGTAAGCCAGGGATGATCCCTACCATTTTCTAGGAAGGACAACTGAAATTCCCCTAAGTCGCAGACCACAGATTCAGGCTACGCAGATGTTCACGGGGCTGGAACCCGAGCCCAGAGTCTACAAGCACTTTGATTTTCACTGAGTCATCCTGCCACCCTCCTTGTGTCCCCTCAGCCCGGGGTTCACTTGGTCACCCACCCCTGCCCCATCAGGGGTGGCTGAGACAGCTGAGGGGGAGAAGCTGAACAGGGTTCTTTGTGTGGGAAGCAGGGATCAGGCTAGGGGGGCAGCAGCCTGCCCTTGGGCTGTGTCTGAAGCTGCAGCCCTCCTCCAACAATCCCTGACAGGAGCCCAGGGTTTCTGAGAGCAGAAAGATCCAGGCCATCCAAGACTCTGAGTAAGACCTGTCTAAACACAGACAAACAGAGAGATCGACCTGCTGCACAATAGTCAGTTCAAGAAGATTTTCGATGTCCGTTGAGGGGCAGGTATCAGGCAGGCCGACCCTGTTCCTAGCTTTCTTGTGACTGTGAAGTCTGCCCTACCTGGTTCTCACAATGAGTCTTTTGAATAGTAGGAGCCTACACTTGTCAGGTCTGAGCAACAAGTCTGATTTTCCCATCTTTCCTGATGGCTTAAAAACAATAGGGAATCCAAAGAATATGTTTTGGTTGTCTTTTTTTTTTTTTTAATTCAATTGTGCCTGTGTGCGTGTGTGTAGAACCACGGGTGAATTCGGGAACCACCATGGACGCCTCCACCTCCTCCTTGTTTACTCTGCCCCGGGATTCACAGGCTCCGCCCTACCAGGACCAGAAACGCAGGCCGCCCCCGCTTCTGCCCGGCATCTATATGTGGGGTCTAGGATCCGAACTCAGGACCTTCCGCCTGCAAGGCAGAGGCTTAACCCCTGAGCCACTTCTCCAGCCTCTGTTTTGGTTGTTTTTAAACATGATCATTGTGTGTGTCTGTGTGTGAGAGACAGACAGAGAGAGAAACAGAGAGAGAGAGAGAGCGAGAGCACTGTGCGTGCCTGTGGAGACCCAAGGGTGACTTTGGGAATCATCCTGGATTGCTCTACCTCCATTTGGCTTTGCTCTGAGGTTTTCCAGGCTCCAACTTCCAAGATAAGAAGCGCAGGCCAGCGCTATTCCATTCAATGTTTTTATATGGGATCTGGGATCCAAACTCGGCCCTTCTGCTTGTGAAGCAGAGGCTTACTCCCTAAGACAGTTCTCCGTGATCATTTTTAAGAATTGACTTCCTATCATTTCCTTATCACTTACATGGAGGTAAGTTCTTTGCATATGCCCTCTCATTCAATATTCATAAGAAATGAAAGGACTATGCTTTGTTGGCAATATTGTTGCCCAAATCAGACCCCAAGCCTATATGCTTAGCCACACTGCTTACTGTATTAGAAATACTGCTGACCATGTGAAGTAAGACAGGTGGGTCCATTTTTGAGTGGGTCTCAGTCTTTGAATGTCAGACCAACATAATTTTTTTGTGTTTGAGCACAAATCAATAACAATTCCACTCTTCCTGTTGCCTTGAGGTGAACAGGCCCTTTGCTTTTGATAATTTCATTGATAAGTATGAGCAGAAATCATAAAATTTAATGAAAGGAGGAAAATAACATGAAAAGCCAGTCTTCAAGAGCTACATCTAAATATAAGGCATTTCTCACTTTCATAACAACATGTAAACTCAGTCGATAGCTACCATTTTAGCACTTTCCTTATAGCACGCCATGTAAATTCTTTAGAGGTACTACTTTCAAAGAGGAAACTGAGGCACAGAGGGACTAAGTAGCTTGCTGAAGGTTACAAAGAGTCTAGATTTTGACCTTGATCAGAACTCATACCCTAAGCCAAAATACATTGCCTCTCTCAGCTGGAAGGTAGAATTTGGGAAAGAGGAAGGATTCTGTGTTATACAGAAAATGCTTTGAGAAGCTGGGAGAATATAATTAAAACAGTGCGTACGTTTCCACTGGCAATATAATCCAGGCTCATTCGCTCACTGTGAGGACCGGGCAGGGAGGGAATCTTTGCATTGTGGCATGGGTTGCAATGAACAACTTCAGAAGAGAACCTGGAAAGTCTGGGAACTTTTAAGATTGTGTGCCATCGCGCATTAGAATGCAGACTACATCTTCAGATTACTAGCAAAGCACTAGCATGAATTCCAGAGACGACCAACACTTAGTATGAGATGTCACCGGCCCCCACCCAAATTGAAGTCTCCCTTGGAGACCAAGCCACACGTCTCTGTCCTCACACATAGTTCCCACCACCAGGCACCTTCTAACTCTGAGGTTCCTACTTGTTTTGTTTTGCTTTAGGAGACAGGGGATAGCTGGCCCGAAACTCACTATTTAGCCCAGGCTGGCCTAGAACTCACATAACCCTCTTGCCTCAGTCTACCAGTGCTGACATGACAGATGCGAGCCACGACGCCAGGTTCTATCCTTCTTTCTATTAAAATATTAATTGTTGAAATAAACCTGGCATTCAAGAAAAGGAATTTCAACACGTCGCAGAAGCAGGCCATGGAGCTAGGAGTCATCTAAAAGTCTTGTCCTATACCAGGTGAGCCGGCCTGCTCTTCTCTAGGATAATCGCAATAATCCCTTCATCCTCTTGCTCCACTCTTGCACCCTGACATCAGTTGTCCACACTGCAGTCAGAGTGGTCCTTCAAGCAGAAATCAAACCATGTTGTTTCTTCCTTCAATCCCTGCCCCCATGGCTTTCTGTTCCCATTAGCATGAAATCCAAAGCCCTTAGGATAGTCTCCCGGACCCTTTGTGAGCTTCTTCTTCCCCTCTCACACCCACTCCTCACTCATCCTACTCCACCTTTGACCTTGTTCCTCTGACTAGTAGGATCTCATGTCCTTCATTCCAGCTGTCTGAAATACTCTCCCCTCACCTAGGTCTGTTGCTCACAGCCTCAACTTCCTCCATGGTTCTGGTTCAATGCCACGCTTATCAAAGCCCACTGTTAGTCCTCGTGGACAATCCAAGAAAAGCCCACCCTTTTTGCCAGAAGGTTTTGCTACTACCTGCCAGAAAGTTACTATGACCACACAATCAATGAGAACCATGGGGAGAAAGGCAAGACCCAGACATACTACGACATAAATGATAACCTCTAGCTGGGGGATTGCTGACTGCTCCAAGCAAAAGAATAGAGCACACGTATGCACACACACACACACACACACACACACACACACACACACACCCTTACCTTGGACACCCTTTTCCCTCTTTGCCACCTAATGTAGTACCTACTTAATGTTGGCTCAGTAACTGTCTCTCTCTACTACCTCTAGAATGAAAGACTCTAAGGACCGTTTACTCAGCAGTCTGCCCCAGCACTGACTTAGGGCCCGCCCCAGAGATGGTGCTCAAATTTTCATTCAATGATCAAATGAATGAACGCTCAAAAGCATGAACTGGAGAGTTAGATATCAGTTGGCAGTCATAAGAAGTATTCAGACCAATAGGGCAGATCACAAGAAAATATGATAAGGGCTGGAGAGATGACTCAGGGACTAAGACTCTGCCTCAAAAGCAGAAGGTCCTGGGGCTAGGAGAGGTGGCTCAGGGGTTAAGCCTCTGCCTTACAGGCGGAAGGTCCTGAGTTCGGATCCTAGACCCCACGTATAGATGCCGGGCGGAAGCAGGGGCGGCCTGAGTTTCTGGTCCTGGTAGGGCAGAGCCTGTGAATCCCGGGGCAGAATAAACAAGGAGAAGGTGGAGGTATCCATGGTGGCTCCCGAATTTGGCCGTGGTTCTACACACACATACACACACGCACACACATACAATTGAATTAAAAAAAAAAAAAAAAAAAAAAAAAGCAGAAGGTCCTGAGTTCAGATCCCAAGGTCCCAGGTAAAATTGTGAGGTGGAAACAACAGCTGGCCTGCACTTCCCGCCTTGGTGGGTGGAGCCTGGGAAATCCCAGGGCAAAGCAAAAGGAGGTAGAAACAATATCCAGGATGATTCCTGAAGTCACTCTTGGTCCCCCACAAGGATACACAGTGCCCTCTGATACACACACCACGCACACGCACCTGCAGGATAATTAAAAAAAAAAAACACTAAAAAAAGGACAGTGAAATTGTGACATTATTTATTTGTTATTAGGGATCAAACCCAGGGTCTGGCTCGTGTGGGCATGTTCTCTTCCACTGCGCTCCACTCCCAAATACAGTGGCTTTAGAAAACAGTGAACCGGGCATGAAGCAGCACAGGCAGGAGGCTCAGGAGTTCAAGGTCATCCTCAGCTACATAGCAAGTCCGAGGACAGCCTGGACTACATGACGCTATCTCCAAAACAGACCGTCACAGGAGTGAGGGCGCAAGGTGTATAAACATGGAATGCTCACTCGGTCTGCATAAGCGTCTGAGCGAGCTAGAAGAACACTTCCATTAAGCCTTGTTAGCCTGTGAGCTGGGCTGTCCGCTGTCACAATCTGGAAGATAGGGGGGCTGTGACATCCTAGAGCTATGTGCACCAGAGGGATCAGGGAGCTCCTGTTTGTGATCCCCCATCTGTTCTTCCCTCCAGCCCCCACACACCACATGAAGGAAAAAAGAAGGCAACAGAACCTAACACGTAGTAGGGCCATTCTTGCCTACTGGGGGCAAAGCAGCCGTACAGTTTGCTACAGCCCTGGGGAGGCTGAGCTGTGTGCCTTACCCACCAGCTCTCAGGGCTCACAGTCTGGCCTCTGAGTACATCCTAGTGAACTACGCAGAGAAATGTTCACGACAAGCCGACCGTTGACACCAGAAATACTGCAGACAATTAAACCGAGGCAAGCTCCTGGAGTAGAGAAAATATTGAAACTGATTTATCCCAATTACATACTCTTACACTACAGAAACACAAAGAAACATGGAGTATAATTTGGGCCCCTCTTGCTTTGATGACCTGTGTGTGTGTGGGGGGGGGTCTGTTTTAGCTTGAAGCACCTGTATGAGCAGCAAATGATCGCCCTATTGGTTAGAGCCCTATCTCCATGCTTCCCATAGGACATAAGCATACATCGGGAGAGGGAGGAGGGGCACTTAATGACCACATAATCACCGTCATTTGATGTTCTTCTGTAAAAGAAAAGAAGTGAAACTCTCTCAAGGTCACAACTAATGTAGTTTGGGGGCAATAACATCTGTCCAATTCTGAGGCACTACCTGCAGTTCTTAAATAATTAAAGCATGTCATCCCAGAATTCCCTTCCTGTCTTTGAATATGCCATCTTCGTTAACCAAGGCTGAGTGAGCACTTGAAATTCCCCCAACTGTAGCAGCAGTTTTTGTATCGTCATCAGCAGCAGAAGTGCGTGTGCAATTTAGCACCATCCGTTTTTGCCAGGCATTTGACTTACTTATGTATTTCATTATCTGTTTTTGTGTCCTCGGCAAGACAATAAACCATGACCAGTGCGAAAAGATTGGCACAATCTTCAGAGCTAGTTTCATTTTTCATCTGTAATGGATCTTGTCGTAGGTTTCCAATAACCAATTGAAAGAGAATTAAACTTTTTTCCCTTCTACCAAAGTAAAGTACCGCTCAGACTTGTAGCAACCTTTGGAAGAAAAACTCCTGAATGGTAAGGCCATGGGAACAAAGAGAAAGGGGGAAAATAAAAAAAGCAAGTGCCAATTCTTTGGAAAAGAGAAGTCTCCCTCCAGTTACAGGCACTGTAATTGTTATGTCCCAGCCTCCCTCTCTTCTCCTTCCTTCCTCTGACTTCCTCTCCAGGTACCCTGATGTTTCAGGTCAATTCTAATTGCATTTGTACTGCACATTAACGCACACAGCATTAGTTTGAAGAATGAAAACACAATATTCTCCTTCTACTTTCTTTACAATGTTCTTTCTTCCCTCATTTTATAAATTCCCTAAAGGTAAAGAAAATTCAGCTACAATGAGTGGGAACCTTGTCAAATTTGGCCTTTGGGCCCAACCGTTCCGCCCTACCTGGGATCTCGTTGGATATGTAGTCTCAGGAGCCTGACTTAACCCCTTGGGGGACTTGTTAGAATACTTAAATTTTAAAAGCACTGCTTTAGGTTAAACAGAGTAGAATAAATGAAGCCAAGTGTAAAGTTTAGTTTCAGATAGTAATGTGTGGAATGATTTTGGTCTGCGACTATGACCAAGAAGGTTCCATAATGCAAATGTTCATTCCCATCTTGTTTCCTTTTCATGTTTCCCAAATGTATAAAAACAAATATGGAAAAGTGTCTCAAGACTTATCTTCAGCAGACCTGTACAATGGCTGACATATCAACATTCCCTCATAGACTATCAAGGATCCCAGGAGAAATAATTATATACAGGTGGAACCTTAGGGGCTAAGGGCTATCTGTGAATCTACTCAAGGAAGAGCCACTTAGTCTGCCACAAGACCTGAGGCCTCCTTCCCCCACTAGAGCAAATAATCCAAAGGAAACCCACAGAAGCAAGCAGATAGAAGGGTGGGAGAGAGTGGGGTAGACTGATGAAAGGAAGGAAGGATGGGAGAGGAAAGAGGGAGAGAGGGAGGAGAAGTGGGGCAGGGATAACTACTCATTATGCTTGTAAAACTAGAAGAAAAAAGTGTCTTGTGAGAATTTTGTTGGACTGGAGAGATGGCTCAGGGGTTAAGCCTCTGCTTCACAAGCAGAAGTTCCTGAATTCAGAACTCAGGTCCCACATAAAAACACCAGGCAGAAACAGTGTCACTTCTGGCCCTGGTGGGCAAAGCCTGAGAAATCCCAGAGAGGAGCAAAAAGGAGGTAAAAGTAATTCAGATGGTTCCTGAAGTTATCCTTGGTCCTCCACAGGGATACATAGTGCCCTCTCTCTCTCTCTCTCACACACACACACACGCCTATACACGAAAGAAAGAAAAAGAAAGAAAGAAAGAAGAAAGAAAGAAAGAAAGAAAGAAAGAAAGAAAATATGTTCTTAGTAAATATGATCCCCCACAGTGCAAGACCTAGACAACACCCAGTGGCAGCCTTTCCAGAATTGGCTGTCCTGCAGCACTTTACACCAATTGTGCCTTGCCAGAGCAATCCACTGCCCCTCCCCCATCCCCAAGGTTCCAGTAAGAGCCAGCAGGTGCGTTACACACAGATGTGTATATCACTGGGGACCTCCACATTCACCCTCATGCTTGCCATGCATAATAAAATGAGTTTTTTCACACACACAAAAAGAAAATGTTTATTAAGATATGTCTGGCATTTTTTTCTATGTCAGGAACTGAGGAAATGGAGCCAAAAAAATGAATATATCAATCAAAACTCATGGTGGCAACTCAGATGCTGAGCTCCATCCACCGAAGGCCACAAACCAACTGTCTTAACTGCGCATATTCCACTGTTGTAAATCATGCAGGACCCAAATGACTTAGGATAGCAGTGGGCTTCATTCACGTTGGTGATTACAGGTTACAGGTAATCGTGGTGGCCGTAGAGTTACCAGCAGAGGCCGAGGCAACTAGTCACAGCTGATCCACAGCCAGAGCCAGGGGCAGGAATCAACACTGCCTTCTAGTTTGCTAATCTGCCAAAGACAGCCAGAACTCTTCGTCTTGTCTGCCGGTTCAGGGAATTGTCCTGCACACTATGGGCTGGGTCTTTACCACATCAAGCATGTAATTAAGATAATCTACAGGCTAGACGGTTCTTCTAGGAGTGTCCTAAAGCTGAGCTCTGAAGTGCTCGATTGACAGTGGAAGCTGACTCTTGTACCAGTCTCTTCAGGAAACCTGTTCGCAACTTGGAGAAAACCCCCTTTTAATATCGTCTCCAGTAAGATTTGAAACCCACTGCTTTCAAGCTCAGAACATCTTGACTTGCGAAGATGTGGGTATGACTCACCCTCTAAAAGTTTTTGTGGCAGAAATTTTGCCCTTGGTGTGGTACTGTTAAGAGGCAGTGGAATCTGTAAGAACTGGACCTGAGGGGGACTTAATCAGGTCTTCAGCGGTCTTGAAAGGGATTAATATCGTTTACATGGGACTCCAGTTTATTTGTAAGGGTTGCTATGATAAAGGAATAAGGCTGGGCTATCTTCATACTTTGGCTTCCTTTCCCAACATGTAATCTCTTCCTCTGGCACACTTGGTACCACATTGACATCTGATGGGGGTGGGGTAGTGGGATAAAGGCAGGATGGAATGAAACTGAGATCAGATAGTTGAACTAACAGAGTTTGGACTTTTGACCCCAAGAACTGTAAGCTAAATATATATATATATATATATAACCTACCCTTGGGTGTTTTTCACTGCATCGGAAGATGAACTAACAGAATAAAAGCAGCTTGTTGCAATAATGAACCATCTTCCCTTTCCTGGGAATGAAAAGTCTTACACAATGCAGAATTTTCTATTTTAAAACAATCTGACACCATCAGAATAACAGGGATGGTTGGACATTCTATTCTAACACCGTTTATGACATGCAACTGGCCTAATGAAATGGGTCCTCAAAAACGAATGTGTTAGAGACAAACAATTATCACGGAAATGATTCACTGCAACCACAAGCTAATCCTCTGAGCCCTTGCTCTCGAAAGAATCGAATACCCCATTCTAGCAGATTCTCTAAATGGGCCGGAAGTACAGAGCTCTTGTTTCAGCATCAATGGATATTTCAACTAAGCAGTTTACCAACTTCATTGATTTTTTTAAAGGCAAGACCGAAGGTATTAAGGAAATATCCCAAGGGCATAGAAACTAAGGTGTCAGGACTGACAAGCAAATGGACAGTTTTGCTCTTTCCTGGGAACACCTCTAGCTGGTGCTATCTACAGCCCTCTACATCCAGGGCTGCTAGTAGTTTTAACCTTTGACCATTTGCCAGTTGGGCCATTCTAGTCCATCCTGTGCCCAAGGGCTCTCAAAGACTCTCTGGGCACAAGTTTTTGCTCAAGACCCAACAGCTGTCAGAGCGGATGGCTGGGGATCTGTGTGCCGTGGCCCCAAGTCTCATCTTCGTAGCTCTGAGGCACTGGGAACAAGTTGATAAATTTGATTAGCTGAGAACAACACGATGCTTGCCTGGAACACTCACTCTACACTCTGACAGAGTTCCGTATGTTCTTTTCATGGTCTCAGGATAGAAGATGCTAGGCACCACCTGGGTCAGAGGACGCTATGGGGGGGAACAAAGGCAGTCACCCTTGGCTACCCTTTTGTCTGAATCTTTGCCAATCAGCTGTGCAACGACCAGCTGCTCCTAGTGCTGGGACCATACCTGGCCCCATCTCCAAGAGGTAAGACTTCCTGTTCCCAGCCTTTGATGCCTCTGCGTCCATTCCAAAGTGTTATCTATTTCGTGAACCAAAAGAAAAAAAAAAAAACAGGCAGACAATCTACTGAGGACAAACATGTCAAACATGTCATCCTGCCCTTATAATTTGCCTCTGCTTTTCTTCCCCTCGGTTTCCAGTAGTTTCCTTGGTGAACACCCCTACGGGTGACTTTCTAAGTATTTTGTGCTTGAGCTGGCATGTGTATCCCTGGGTCTCTCAAAGGTGACTGTCCCGTGGTGGGGAGACAATGGCGAAGCCTGGGAAGGCTGTGGGAATTCCCGAGGGAGTCGTGAGCTGCTATGAATAGCCTGGCTTTCCAGAAGTTCCTGCGCGGAGCCTCCCCGCTGTGCCCTCCAGCTCCCCACTTGATGAAGGAGACAAGCTCAGGGCTCCAGAGGTTGGGAAGGCCCCAAGGAGGCCCATTAGGGGACAGGCTTTCTTGTGTCCAAATTCCACTTGGGTGACCCTGAGGAGAGAGACTGCGCCGGGCTCTTATCCGGGGGGTACAATGCCCCATTTACAAGCTGCAATTAGTCGCAAACAAAATTTGTGCATACACCACTAACTGTCAGCTCAAGAGGTTGAAAGTTCAGTCCTGGGGAGGTCAGGACGTCTTCCAAGGGGGTGATGGCTTTGCGCACTGCCTCCTTTCCTTCACCACAGTGGGTGGGTGGGGGGAGAACACATTCCAAATTAGGATGCCTATGAGACTGAGTAATCAATGACTGGGGCTATGGATACAGCAGGCAGATACACCCTTTCTACAGTAACCTTTCCTTGGTTTACAGTAAATGTAGCCATCAACAAAGAAACAAGGTGGGCGACACTTAGGTAGTAGGATTTAGCTGCTTTGGGGAAATTCAGCTTATTCCACATGGAATAAAAAGCCAGAAGAGTCAGAGAACACAAACTGTGCTTTGCCAAATCAAAGTGTGCTAGCAGTTCTTCCGAAAGTATAACAAAGGGTCTATTTTGCTTTTACACACCAGAGCAGAAGCAGGAAAAGGCTACCATTAACTAACTGAAGCCCAGTGGGAAGCTAATCAATAGTAGAATGATTATTAGGATGATGACATGCACTCTACCTAGGGCATAAGAGCTTCTTTCACAGTGAGCGTCTTTGTGATTCGTCTCCAACCCTCTGGCTCCACGTGAACTGTGAGAGAGTTCCTCCCTCCCTCGTGCTGTGTGGTGTAGGAATCTTACAACTGCATTCCACTTCAGAGAAATGGGAAATGTTTTCCATTTGAAGACCAGACCAGCATGAGTTGCTTTATTTGTCTGTTTATTGTTGCTTTTTATGGGCACACGAGTTACTCATTACATGATGCGGACTCTCTTAAATGAAAGTAAAATTAACAATTACATTTGCCTGGAGAAGGTATCCCAGATCTTCAAAAGTTTTTGCACCAGGTATTGAAGCACTAACATTGGATGTAACCCAGAAAAAGACTGGTAGGTTTTGTAAACTTTAAGTCAGTACTAAGATGATCTATTCACTACCACGCCTACCCAGAAAGCTTCTCAGTAGAAAACAGAACACAGCCCTGGGCAGAAGGGGAGCTATGATCCATCCTCAGCACACTTACAGGACTCACAGGCCAAGAGACCCCAATTTTTAGACATCTCTTGCAGGTTTCGATTCAGACCCAACTCAAGATTTTCAAACGTAAGACTTAATGACAGTGGCCGCGGTGTGATAAAGCCACTCAGCTCCCTTCTTCTCGACATCACCAAAAGGCAGAGTGTGGAACATGCTGTCTGTAGAATTGTCTGGGCCTCTCCTCCAACACGGTGCTGGAAGAAGCAGCCTTTCCCTTCTCTTCCCTTCCAGCACCCCAAGCATCACCCCAGCTTTAGACAGCACAGAAGTAACTGCCACAGTGGGCAGAGCTTGTGGGCCAGATTATGACGCCCGGTGATGAATTAATGAGATACTTCCCATCACCTGGTGGGTAATTTTTTTCTAATTAAGTTAATTAGATTTTTTTATTATAAAAGGAGTACATGCTCATTATTAAGCATTTGTGAAAAACAGAAAAGTAGAAAGTTGGAAGAAAAAAAAAATAAAGCCTACAGGTGGGTAATTACAGCCCCAGAATTATTACTCATTTTGACTGGGCACTGGGTAATCTATAAATGAGCTTTTTGCAGTCACCTACCATTCTGTTTTCTAGTTCAACACCTCGCGTCTCCCCCACCCCACAAGCCAGAGTCTCAGCTATTTACAACAGTTTGCTCAGAGAAAATATTCTGCTGTACACATTGGAGTCTTGGTGAAGGACATCTCCAGGCTACCAAGGCTGACATTAGGGTGAACCTTGACCTATGTCAAGGCTAGCAGTAGTACAGGCCTCAGGCCTACCACAGCAATGCACAGTTTTGGAGGCCACATCTGCAGGTGGCATAGAGAACCTCTGGTTTCTATCAAACACTGGGTCTCATATGGCAGCCCCGGCACATAGCTCTAGGCAAAGGCCTGTGTTTTCTTTGTACCCCACTCCCCAGTGTATGGAGTCTTGCTTCTCTTATGCCACCCAAAGTTGAGAATGAATTGCAGAAGCAATTACCTGACACATCACAGTTCAAGTTGCTCAGTCTTCAGATATTGGCCTGTGAATAGGGTGGTCCATAGGGCTTCACTTCCATGGTCCATTTTACATCAGGGACTTGATTATCCACAGACTTTGGTATTTGAAAGTGTCCTGGGGATATGGATAGATTCACATTTCTTTTCACATTAGATAGAACAGAGGCTCATGGCAATGCTTAACCGCAAACTTTGCCAGGAAAGGAAGCTTTTCTGCGTGCCCAGGATGAAGAAGAAAGTTTTATGGAAAGCACCCACCATTCTGTGCCATAATTTGGCTAGCTGAACTTAACAGCTGACCTCTTTCTAAACAATGTTATGCACTCCCATAATCCTAAGGGTCAAAGCAGAAAAGAAGACAATCAGAAAGAGAGTCTCAAAAACAAAAAACTGTTATCTTTTGAGAACAGTAGATACTGCAGAGGCTGTAGTGGGAAAGCTCATGCCATAGTAAACTAATCAAAAACTATAGTAATTGGAGGCCAGAGAATTTTCAAAGACTAAAGTGAGAAGGATTTCATCCGAAATTTTGAAACAATGATCCTTGACCACAACGATTAGTAACAAGAGTGAATGTCTGTCCATGATCAAGCAGACATGGGGACAGATGCCCACGTAGAGATACTTTTCAGTTGAGATTGCTGCGACCCTGTGCGAGCTGGTGGTTCTCACAGTCTTTTGTGATAGTTGCTGTTAGGAATCATGTGTAAGAGCCCTTCCATCATTATCTCCTGCTTTGACTTACTTTTCCTTGGCAGTGTTGACATAAGCAACTCCATTTTGATTCTGATAGCTTTCACATTTCTTTCACACAAATAAACATGAGTTTACACAAGAAGTTCATGCATAAGGGTAATCTTGAATTTATTGTAGGTATTGTCTAGTTGCTTTTACTTGTTCCATGAAACTATAAAATAGAAATCCATTCACTTTGTAGATGAAAACAAAAGCCAAAAATTCTTGTTAGTCTGGTTAAGTAGAATTGATGTGAGGATTCAAATTAATGATACTAATAGAAATGGAGAAGACCAAATATGATTTCTTGAAAGAGCTTTATCATCAAGGAGACTATATCCTTTGCAATCTCTTGAAATACTGATATAGTTTTAGAGATGTTTTCATCAACAAGGGTTAAAGTAGAAATGATTGTCTTTCTAAGTTATTATAAGTGATTGGTTAGATGACCCAAGAAAGTCTTTATGACTCCTGCCGTTAAGAGATAGAGTCTAGACATGAAAATAGAAGTGAAACTTCCTAAGGGAACCCACTTTGACCAACAAAATGCAAAACAAGTGATGTGTGCAATTTATGAGACTGGGTCTCAAACAATCTGTGGCTTCTGAACTCAGAGAACTGGAAGATTCCATCTGAGAACCATTCACCACATTATATAAAATCTAGCCCACATGAAGAGGTCAGTGGGGGTCTATGGACCCAGGCCAACCCCAGCCTACAGCCTCATTCACTACTAGCATGAATGAGAATTCACAAACATTTCTACCCAGCAAAAACCAGCCCAGGTTATAAAATTATGAGAAAATAAATTGTTTAAGGCTACTATATTTTCGGTTGGCTTGTTACATAGTCTTAAACAAACAAAATGACTCATTCAAATGGTAAATTAATAGAGGCTTCACAATAATTAACAATTTCATCAATTTAATGGAAAATGCCAACATTTTGGACGTAAGAGAAAATGTAGCTTAAAATATATAAAAATATCCGAAGGAAGTATAGTGGGTGTTTATTATAGGTAGTCAAAAGCTCCTTTCTTTTTTTATTTTTTAAAGTTATAAATTTTATTTATTTACTTTGCGTGTGTGTGTGTGTGTGTGTGTGTGTGTGTGTGTGTGTGTATCAGAGGCACTGAGTATCCTTGTGGAGGACCAAGGGTGACTTTGGGAATCATCCTGGATTGCTTCTACCACCTTTTTGCTTCATTCTGGGATTTCTCAGGCTCTGCCCACCAGGGCCAGAAGTATAGGCCATAGCCATTTCTGCCAGGCGTTTTTATGTAGGATGTGGGGTCTGGAATCCAAACTCAGGACTTTCCGCTTTCGAGGTAGGGGCTTTAACCCTTGAGTCATCTCTCCAGCCCCAAGAGCTTTCTTTCTAAGAAAATAACATTTGAATAGAAATGTGAAAGGACAAAGTCAAAGGTCTGAGGACAGAAAATGCGGCAGCCATGGGATAAGAAGGGTTTCATCAAGAAGGGTGCTCCTAATGCTAATGGGGACCTAAAAGAGGGGCTCTCCTCAATGATATAACCACTGATGTTTATGGGAAGCACAAATCAGGTCAGACAAATGTCATCAAAGACAGACTAGATGAAGCACAGTGGATCACACAAGCCAAAAGATTTGAAAAATAGGAGGAAGTCTGGCAGGGGAGATGAAAGGCTATAAGGGGAAAAGGAAGGGGTGGGATTTGGGACTAAGGTTGAAAATATTATGAAGTTACTATATTCATGCATGCAAGATTAAATTTAAAAAAGAATAATTTTTTAAAAAGGGGTCTTCTTTATTTGGCACTATTTGAATTCAGATGGAGAATGTGATAGTTAATGTAAGTTATCGACTTGACTACACCTGAGATTCACTAACAGATTAGCAGCCAGACCACCCAAAGAGATTATCTGCATCAATATATTTGCAATACAAAGATCAGCCCTAAATCTCTGTGGAACCTTCCAGTAGCAGACCACATAAAAGTAGTCACAAAGAAGAACTTGGGAGATTAGCCTGCCTTGGGCTGGCAAGCTCATCTTCCCTCCGTGAATGGATCTAGCCTGCTCTGTCCCCAGGCTCTGCCACCTGCCCCTCTGCAACCTTAAACTGAATAAATCTCCCCTTCTCCCTTTAAGTTGCTTGAGTCTGAGTTGTATCACAGCAACAGAAAGAGACACTGCAACAGAGAGAGAAAAGTCAACTAAACTTTTTTGCTCTTTTTCCTCCCTGTTTCCAAGTCCCTCTCTCTGCGTGTGCGCCCCATTGGGCCTCATCTAGCATGTCTGTATTGGCAAGTGCCCAGACTCTCACTGGGGCCTGAATGACCAACCAGGAGTCAACTGTCAAGTGAAGAAGCTCCGCCTCTCTGGCCTTAGTCTCCTCCCACCTCTCAGGGTGGGGCTCTATCTCCTGGGATCCTCCCTATTCCATAGCGAAAATTGGATAGACCAGTTCAGTTATTGGGGAAGACCAATGGAAGTAGACACTGTTACATGGTGCTCTTGTGTATGTATGGCGGCCCTGATATGGGCAGAGTCTGACTCTAACAGTACTTCTCCCCATCCTTTTAGCGCTTACATCCTTATTGCGCCCTCTCCACAAGGTCCCCTGAACCATAGAGTCACACGTAGGCTAGATGATCTGTTTGGAATTGAACTGTCCACAGTCTCTTTTACTTCGTACTTTGGCCAGGTATGGTTTTCAGTGTTACTTGTATCTCATTGTAAGAGGGTTTTCTTGGTTGAATGTTGAGTGCTTCTCTGATCCAGGGGTATAATGAAAAGTGCTTATAAGATGGCTTACCATCAAGTATTTACAGTTAATTCTAATAGGACCTCTAGTCTCCTTTTCCATAGGTATTAACTTGGTTTACAGCACCAGGTTTGTGTTCCCTGCCTTGAAATGGACTTTTTGCCAATCAGAAAGTAACTGGTTACCCCCATACCTATTTACATGTCATTGTTACACAACTGGACCCTCTTAAAAGAGTTGCTGCTGTAGCTTGTAATATCAGAGCTGGGTAAGGTCATTCATATCTATTTCAGTGCTGGCACTTCTTGACTTGTACATGCCAGGCACTCTTGTAAGTTACAGGAGATCCGGTTAATAACCTAGTTGTACTAACAAATGTGTACCTGGTGGGAAAAAAAAAGTGGAGTAGTGATGAAAACAAGGTATAGAGAAGGTGACAGATTCAGCTAGTAGGCGGGGAAGGTGAGGATTCAGAGTTCCCAGGCCCTAGAGATCACCCTATAATCCATGCCACCCTGCCTCCCTTTACAGGATGGCTCCATAAATAAGTGCATGTCCCCTAGGGACATAAGTACGAAGGAGTCCATGGAGCTGGGAGTCCAAGAGCTGGGAGACCCTTGGGTGGGTGCTGGGTTAGGAACGGGGACCTACACTCTGCTTTCTCGAGCAGCTCTTCCTGCAGAAACAGCAAACGCAAAACCACCAATGGATTCACCTTTGCCTCAAACCTTTGTGAAAAGGGAATGGATTTTTGAAAGAAACGCAAGTGACTGGATCTTCTGAAGAACAACTCCATAACAACAACGCTCAACAAGATAATGAATTCAAGTTTAGCCAAAATGGTGACATGGATGTTTTCATCGAAGAGCAGAGATATTATCATAAAATTTATTGCATTCTCATTCTTTCCTACTTTTAGAAGGCAAATAACAACAAAAATGGGTTGACAGCAACATTTATTTTCATAACAACTTCTGGAAATTTTCCTGGGAAACTTCCATGCTCAGTCGCTTCCACTTCCTACTGTTTAAAACAGCTTTGTCAAAGAGTAAAAAAAAAATTTTTTTAAAGAAAAAGATACCTCACTGTGTGACCACGTATAACACTGCTTAGTGTTTCTGGGTCCCTCTTTTCCCGACAAGTTAATTGAGCTAGATTTGAGATTTCTTGCCAATCAAAGTTTTATAGTCATCTGACTCTGCTTGAAGAGTCATAACTCTGAGACACAACACATTCATTGAATGTACAGAAATTTTTATATTTTCCTCACCAGAATTTTTCCTGCAGCTATTAAAAATTGTAATACACACCCTCAGGAGTTTCAGCCAGGAACACTGAGAATCCCAGACCCACCTGAGCTACATAGTGAGTTGGAGGTTGTTCTGAGATATACACAAGATCTTGTTTCAAAAAAAGAAAAGATGCAATGTTAACTTGTTAGTATACTTTAAAGTGTATTTAAAGTATTCTTTCTAATATGTTTTTTTCTTAAGAAGGGAAGGGAGGGCTGGAGAGATGCCTCAGGGGTTAGGACTCTGCCTCACAAGCAGAAGGTCCTGTGTTCAGATCCCAGGTCCCGCATAGAAACGCCAGATGGAAATGGCAGCAGCCTGCACTTCTCGCCCTGGTGGGTGGAGCCTGGGAAATCTGAGAGCAAAGCAAAAGGAGGTAGAAATAATGCAGGATGATTCCCGAAGTCACCCTTGGTTCTCCACAGGGACACACAGTGTCCTCTTTTACACACACACACACACATTTAAAAAGAGATGTGTTTGCTGTATTGAAAATATGTAATATTGCCTACTAATAAGTTGAAATAGAGAATAAGCCAGTCACTTGGAAGGCATAGCCTGAAAGATAGGATTTTCTGCCCTACCACCAAATTGTCTACCTGTCAGAGCTATGACCGACACCCAGAGTTGCTGAGTGGCTGATGTGAGGGTTGGGGGGTGTGGTTTAACATTTCTCCATGTTTTTCCAGCAGATACAGGCTGCAAGCACCTCCTGAAGACTGGCCTTTTCTGTTCAGTGTTGCTGATAACTGCATTAGTAAAGAAAGCCAATTTGGGGAGGAGAGAATGAGACCAACAGGAAGCAAGTATAGAAAAGCAGGGCCCTGCTCACTACTTTATAGAACACTAGGGTGGTCCTCCCACTTCACCATCTTTTAATATGCATACGTGCAATTGATTTAATAAATCAGCTGACTTGAGCACTCTACTGCGACCTTTGACCCCAGGATGCTTAGAGGTCAGCCTTGCCTGAAAGCAGTGTCCCCCATGACCATCCCCTGTTCAGCGCCACGCCAGCTTCGAGCTGGCACTGATCCTGGACCGCTCCTGAGACAGCCAGGCTCTGCTCTATTACATGATGATGTGAAGCCGCATGGCAGATTTTTTTTTTTAAAGAACTCTCTTCCCGAAAAAAAAAAAAAGTCTGCAATATAACTAAATGGGTGGGAAGTAATTACAATAAGGCCTCTGGAGCCGGTATGAAGTAATGCAATCAAAACTGAGGTGCCAGTCTGTCACTCACTGACCTCTGTCTCCATGCTAATTGTGCCAGGATGGGTAGTGTCTTTACGCAAATGATAGTCTCTGCTGTACTCTGCCACACTGAGTCCAAGTCTGTTGGACCACTCAGCTCACACTTGGGAAGATGGCCTATTGAGGGACAAAATGTAATAGGCATATTACTAATTCTGACATCAATTTTCTGCTTGGATTCGATAAGGCAATGTGTTTCCTTCCTGCCTTTTTCATGCTCACAAGGCCAAGAGGCACTTGGTGCCACAGTCTGCCCGCAGAGGACTAAAAATAGACTTCCCGGTGACTGGCAGTCAGACCTGTCTCTTGCTCTAAGAGCCTTTTCTGCAAACAAAAGCAAAATTCATTCTACCGGCTCGATCCGCCTCTTACAGGCATTTTTTTTTCCTGTAGAGAAGTTGGCTGGCTTATCACAGGTGGACTATGTAAGCCTGAAGAGATAGTCCGCAAGCCAAGAACACCATCAGCAAAAGACACCTTCCCAGTCGGCTTCTCTGGGAGGCTTCAGGATGTAGGTTGCTATCAGGGACTCTCCAAGGAGGGCATAGTGAAAAGGTGGGGACAGGGAAGACTGGAGGGGTCAGTGAGGAGGAAGGATGATGGAAGTCCATTTAGTGCCGAGGAACCAACCGTTCACTCATCGCTCTGCCCTCCCTCTGGACAACTGGTCTACAGCAGTATCATCTGGTAGAATTTTGTGGGAGGATGAAAATGTGCTCTCTTCACATGTCCCACATGTTAGTCCCTAGTCACCTGTCAGATGCATGGTTGAGACATGGCAAGTACAACTGAATTCTCAGTTTAAATTTGAATTCATTTGAATTTTAATCTTCATATGATCTTCTATTATGACTGTGTCCAATTAGACAGTGCAAGACTACAACAAAAGCTTTGCACTCAGGCAAACCTGTCGCCTTAAACAAAGTCACTCAATCTCCAGAGACCCCAGTTTCTCCATGCATAAAATAAAACTAATGATACCTTCTTCATCGGATTATTGTGGGGATTGAATAAGCTAACACATTAGTCTCCCCTCACCTGAGGACAATATGTCGTAGGCGCCCAGGAGATGCCTGAGTCTTTGAATAGCATTGAACCTGAGTATACCACATTTTTTTGTTTGGCTATATACCTGTGATAAAGTTTGATTAGCGTGCTAGGCACACTAAGATCAGCTGCAATTAATAATAAATGAATAATTTTGACAGGTGCTGTAATAAACGCTCTGAATGCAGTCTCTCTCTGAAGAGACCTCATCATATTGCACTCACTCTGCATGTGATGATATGGGATGATAGGGTATCTATTTGCTGAGTGACTAAGCACTTTCCACACAGGCTCATTGGAGTTTTTCCATCTCCTCCACAGTTTCCAGCATTCTTATTATAGATGTAAGCAACCTCAGCATGTGATGTCTTTTCTTTCTATAGTAAGTTGAGAACACTCACCTTTTCCCTTAAAGGACGCATTTACCGCTTCCGGTTGTCTTAGCGTTATTCCAGTGCCACTACTTGTGGGCTCTGGGGCCATCATGAAATAACTGAGGGTCACTTGAGCACAAGCTCTGCCATATTGTGTCATGGGTGAGACAATTTCCTAGGTAGGTGGATATGATGGAAATAGGTGGTTCAGTATTTTAGCAGACTGGTACGAGAGAAAGTATTTGCCAACAATTCCTATGGCTATGGTATGGCCAGTTCCCTTGATGCCTGATGTTGGTATGGATTTTCCTGCTGTGCCAATGAAAATAACTGAAAATCACGAGCTGAAGTAAACTCTTTGTTCCCCCTAAGTTATTGAGGTCCTGTGGTCATTCGGCCATGGGAAATAAAGTTGACATAGTTGCTACGAATAAGGGAATGCTATTGGTAACAAATAGGTAAGGACTAGGAATTTGCCAAATATCTCACAATGTGTGACTTCCCTCCTCCCCAAAATCCATTTTCTACACAAAACATTAACCTTTCCAAGGTTATGCAGCTTTGATAATGTTCAGGGGAAAATTCCAGAAGGAAACAATTGATGAGACACCACTGAGATGTCAGCCATTTAATGATCTCACCTTCTCATTCCCATGATGCTTTGCTCTATTGCCCCTCACAGGATGCTCTCCTCAGATGTGGCAAATCAGCCTTCAAATCTCTGCTTTTACTAATTGTCCCAAACATGGTAAATTCCTTCAGGAATGTATACAGAGCTCAGTTCCTGCTCACGGTGGCAATGTTTTGTTCAAGGGACACAGTGTGGCCTCGCCACCACCATGCTTTCCACGGATTCATAAACTGTCTCTGCAGCTCTCATTCCCAAAAGGGCCTTCCCTCGCTGGCCAAACTGTCACTTTCCTGCCCCTCCTTCTGCCACCTGATACCACACTGGTGCTTCCACTTGGGCTAGAAGGTCCCCAGAACAGGAATTTCATCTTTTTCACTTTTGCTTACTCAGATTTCAGAACTGGCTCTGGCACAAGTATTTGTTGAGCAAATAATGATAATAAAAACAAAATTTCTAACTCAGACCCAGCAAGGCCCTGATTTCAATTAATTGACAGTGCAATGATTTTCTTAAGTACAAAAAAAAATGAATGTGAGTCTCTTGAAGTTCTCAGTAATAGGATTTGGTTTTTGTCAGACAGTAGCATGAGGTATATACCTGAATTTGGGGCAAATTAGCAAGAAATAAAAAAGCATTCCTACTTCTATTTTTCCCTTCACTTTCTTTTGTTGTTGTTGTTTTGATTTATGAGTGTTCTCTTATAACTATTTCTTCTAACATGCCAACTTTATGCAGCTGTGTAAAGAAGTAATGTGATTGTGTAGAGAAGTTTGGGTAAATTTTCTTAAAGTTGGTTTTTCAACTGTGCAGTATGTTTTTTAGACTATTCATTTTACAGCCTCCCACCGCAGGGTCTGGCCCAGGGAAAGCTCCACCAGCACCTGCCCCTCCCTGCTCTTCCCTCATCTGTGAGCCCACCTTTGTCACAGCAGGTCAGACTGCTGTCCTGAAAATGCTGTGTGCTCTACCTGTCCTTCACTCATCCCCATAACGCCAGTAAGCACTGATTTTTATCTTCAGTTTTGCTTTTTGCTATCACAAAGTTGTGTAGCTTTTGGAGGTTGTCTTTTTCATTTAATAATGTACATTAAAGATTCTTCCTAACTTTAGCGGTTCTTTTTAGCACAAATATCCCATTATCTTGGAGGCAGCATCATCAGTATTTTGGTTGTCTGTCGGTTTTGGCAATTGCGAATAAAAATGCTATAAACACTATGAAAAATGCAGGTTTTTGTAGATTTTGAAGATTTCTAGATCATGTAGCAACTAAATGTTTAGTTTGCACTGAAACTGTCTAATCATCTCCCCAGCGGCTGCTCCGTGCTGCTTTTCCACCAGCATTCCCTGAGCTCCTGTTGCTCTGTGCCCCAACAGCGTAGAGTGTTGTTGGAGTTCTAGATTTTTCTACGTAGTGATACCTTTTCTAAATTCGCATTTTCAAGGCTGGAAAGATGGCTCAGGGGTTAAGACTCTGCCTCACAAGCAGAAGGTCCTGAGTCTGGAACCTAGGTCCCATGTAAAAAAAAAATGCAGTAGGTTTATATTTCTGGTCCTAGTAAGCAATCCCAAGCAAAACCTAAAGAAGGTAGATGCAATCCAGAATGACTCATGAAGTCACCCTTGGTGCTCCACAGGAACACACAGTGGCCACACACACACACACACACACACACACACACACACACACACTAATTTTCATTTTCCTAATAACATAAAAAGCCATGTATATTTTCCTGTTCTTATTTGGCATCTTTTTTAATCTGTTGACATCTTTGGCCCACTTTTTAGTCAGATTGCTTGTTTTCTTCTTAATTGTTTCTGTATTTTCATGTGTAATGTGGGGGTGGGAGAGAAACACGTGTATTCACAGCATACATATGGAGGTCACAGAGTAATTTTTGAGAGTTGGTTCTCACTTTCTGTTCTGTTTTGAGGTGAGGTCTCCCTTGTATTTCAGGCCAGCTGGCCTGCACAATTCCAGATGATTCTCCTGTCACTACCTCCCATCTCACCTTAGCAGAACTGGTTTTATAGATGCGTAACCATATCCAGCTCTTTATGTGGACTCCGAGATCAAAATCAGGCTTACAAAGCAAATGCTTTCATCTACTGAGCTATACCCCAATCGCAATATTGAGTTTTAAAGGCTCTTTTTATATTTGGGGGCAACAGTTCTTTGTCAGATGTCTTCTGCAAGTTTTTTCTCCTACTGTTTGTTGTCTTGTCTTCTCATTTTCTTGATGGACCAGGTATATTTCTAATACTAAGTAGCAGCATGTGACTGATGGCCACTGTGTTGAACATCACAATCCCAGAAAGATTAGTGATGGAATGTAGTTATTTGATCACTGAAATAGGACATCCAAGAAAGAAATATCAAAGCATCAGTTGGACTTAGGAAACTGAAGCCCAGAGCAGAGTTTCCGGGATAATTTAAAGACTTGGGGTTGTGGCAATTAAGCAGCAGCGACGTGTGAATATCTAACACTATTCACACTATTACTCACTACTTGGCTGGTTAAGAGGAGGGTCCCAATCAGACAGCCCCACAGAGACGACAGGAAACGTTCTCAAATTGTGAATGTCCCCAACTCGATTCATAATTTCCCTTCCTCCTCTTCTCTCTCCTCACCCCATCTTCCCTTCTCATTCGCTGAGTCGTATCAACCGTAAATCTAGAAGTCATCTTCCCTCAGCTCCGGGTGTCTGTCTGTGGCCAGCTCCTGCTGATTCCATATCCTAAATTGCTCTTGCATCTGTCCCCTATTGTCATCCCCATTTCATCATCTCCCACCTGGATCACTGCCACGTTCTCTAACCGGCCCCTCTGTCTCCAGTCGGGCCTCGCTCCAGTGCGTCCGCACACTGATGTCACGATGATCATTTAAAAGGTAAATCTCATCATGTCACTCCTCTGACTTGAAATCCTTCAATGACTCACCATTACATTCATAATATAGTCTAACTTCAACGCGGCCCGGGCGGCTCCCGTTCTGGCCTCGCAGCTGCATGCGCGCGTCCCTGCGCTCCGGCCACACACCAGCTGCTCACCGCTGCTCCGTTGTTCCCTCTTAGGTTCCTGTTTTCGCTCTCAGAGCTCTGTCCTGTATGTTTCCCTCCGCCTTTCCTCCCCATATGACCTCTTTCTCCCCTATCACTCTGCCTTTCTGCTTGAATAACCCCTGTCTTTCCGTAAGACGCAGAACAAGTGGGGCTGGGGAGATGGTTGAGTGGTTAAAGTCTTTGTCTCAGAAGCAAAAGCACGTGAGTTCGGATCTCCAGACCCCCGCGTAAAAATTCTCGGCATGGGGACTGGAGAGGTGGCTCAGGGGTTAAGCCTCTGCCTTGCATGCAGAAGGTCCTGAGTTCGGATCCTAGACCCCACGTATAGACGCCAGAAGCGGGGGCGGCGTTTCTGGTCCTGGTAGGGCGGAGCCTGTGAATCCCGGGGCAGAGTAAATGATGAGGAGGTGGAGGCGTCCATGGTGGTTCCCGAATTCGTCCGTGGTTCTACATACACACTGCACACACACACACACACACACACACACTTGAATAAAAAAAAAATTCTCGGCATGTTCTTCTGGTCCTGGACTGAGCCTGAGGATCCACAGACCAAAGCAATGAGGAGGAAGGGCATGTTGTACACACACACACACACACACACACACACACGACTCAGCACAAGTGTCTCCATCTAAGGACTTTTCTCTGAGTTTTCCTGCCTCTGTATTCCCATTGCTCACAAGCTCATCTTTAGAATGATTTTGTAAGTATCTTAGATTCATTCATCTGTGCTGCCTAAGAAACTGTGACCCCCTTGTGGTGGTGGTTTATGATTGCCACCTGCACATCCCAGAAATTGGAAGATGTTTAGTAAATGTTTAGGGACTGAAGGAGCAGCTGGAAGGCCCACTGAGAGACTGGGAAAATGCCTGATGGTAAGAATTCCTACAGCTTGATTATGGCGAAATTGGATCACTGTTAGGTGTTAATATATCAAACCAGCCAGCGAAACTCTGCTCACAAGCAAAAGGCCGTGAGTTTGGATCCCCAGATCCCATATAAAAATTCTGGGCATGTCCTTCTGGCCCTTTATCTGACATCCCAAGGTAGAATTTTCTTCTGCTGGATTTCTAGCCCTACTAGTGGTCCCCATATTTTGATTCCACAACCAATTGTCTCTTGCACAGACTCCATACACACAATGTCTTACTTCGGTGGCTTCTAACAGATGCATACGCTCTTGAGTTAGTCACTGTGAGCAGCCGGGGCTAAGTCTTGCTGAGACCTTCTGAGGAGCCGTGTGGAAGAGCTGCTAGGCCAAGCGTCCTCCTGAGAGAGGAAAGCATTTATCCACCATTACCCGTCATCCTCCAGTAGGCTGGTGGGCAGCTCATCTCCCTTGTGCTTTCAAGCCTGAACAAAGGAACGGCTGAGCAACTGCCCACAGATGTTCCTGGCAGGAGCGAGACCCAGTGAGGGCAGAATCTCAGCTGATGATTGCTGTGGCCGAGGTGTGGTACACAGGGTGTGCCAACAGGAGGCTGCTGTCAGCACCTGTCAGGATAAAAGAATTAGCAAAGAAGATAGGAGTCGAGGGGCACCACGGTCCTGTACATTAAAGGTTGTCATAAGAATTAAGCACAGCAATGTGGGCTGGTGAGATAGTTCAATGGGCGATGCGCCCACTCACAAACTGGAAACTTGAGTTTGAGTTCCAGAGTCCCACCTGGTAAAGGAAAAGAACTGACTTTCTGGCTTTTTTTCTCTCTCTCTCCCATTTTCTTTCTCTCTCAATGTGTGTGTGTGTGTGTGTGTGTGTGTGTGTGTGTGTGTACACGTGTTTCTTTCTCTTTCTCTCTCTCTCTCTCTCTTTCTCTCTCTCTCCTGATCTAGAAAATGGAAAAAGACTTTTAAAAATTGCAACGTGTCTACCGTGGCAAAGACTTTTTTAAAAATCAATCGCTGTTGTAGTTTCCTTAACACTCATGTCTGGGTAGCTGCTCTTTGTTAACTGACAGGCTGAAAATGTGGATACGCGGATAGATGAGAAGACAGACAAAAGCCAACTAATACACCAAATCAGATTCCAAAACACCTGAATGCTTTTTTCAGGGAGAAAAAAATTACAAAGTCTTCTCCTTGATCAATGAATCAAGTAGTCAAATGTAGATAGATCCAAGGTCCAAAACACAGGGCCTAATATCAAGCATAATGCTCTTTTAATTTAATTGGTTGATTTTTTCCCTTCTATTACAACTTGAAAAAGAGATGTTGCACGAAGTGTATACTCTTAGTAATGGAAGGATCAGATCTCAACTACCGTTTTTGACTTTGGACAAATCAGAGTCCTCGTGGTGTTATATATTGCAGTTGTTCTCAACATTCATTATTTTTCTAAATTCAGTTTATTTACTTTTTCACAATTTCACACACACACACACACACACAAAATGTTCTTTGATCAAAATCCCCCTATTATCTTCTGTATCTATTTTTCTCTCCCACTCAACCCCTCCTTCTTCTCAAGTTTCCCTATATCCTCATATACTGCCCTCTCACAAGTAACCAATCCCTTTATCCATGCCCATCTAGGCAGCCCTAATTAAATGCAGTGGATCATAAAAAAAGCCAATTTTCAATAGTAGAGTGAACTATTGTCTTAATTAAGACTTAGGAACTCTATTCTTGCCTTAATTCTGGGGTGCAGGATTAGTTAGAGGTTAGCAATGCACCCACATCTTTTGGAAGAGAACATAAGTCTGATTCCTCTGTCATCACCATGAAATCATTTTCATGTTAAACAAACACGTGACAAGGCAGTGATCCCTGGGCGGGGCTCTAAGACTAAACGGTTCCTATTCTCCTCCTCCATCAACTTGCAGCATTTGGGGAGATGGTATAGTTTGTGCAAATAGATTAAAATTACCCGGAACCTTATCATGAGGATCTCTGGATACTTCTGACAAAATGAGACTCAGGGTGAAAAGAAGGGTACTACCAGTGAGGGTAACTCATCAAATCTTCTTAGAGATGAAAGGACAAAGAGACTTTGAAGGGAGTATAGGACATGGCTACTTCGGGAGGAAATGATTCCAAAGAAGAGGAGCCACAGTGAAGAACTCGTGACTATCAGTGGAGCTCAGGCCAGGGGCTTTTAAGTGAATGAGTTTGCCACGGAAGGGGAAGAGTACTGCAGATTTCCCATTCATCATAATTCAAGGAAGAAATGCTTCTCCCCAGAGCAGAGCCAGTCCACCGATTTGTGATCTGGTGGCTAGCGTGCCAAGAACAACCTAATTTGAGTCTGAGGCTAGTGAGATCATGCTTGGCTAACCTTCCTATAGCCTGGACTGTAAGCAAGCTAGAGATGTTCTCTGGAAGAATATTGAGAAATAAAAGTCCCTCTTCTCTTGGTGTTTTAACCCATGTTTTCCACCTCCTCTGACTTTGCCTGGTCCACAGTGGAAGGGAAAGATTATCTCGGTGGGCTTCCTTATTTATTCATTCGTTCATTCAACAAGCATGCATTGGGCATCCACTTTCATTCTAGAGTCATCGTGCTGGATCTGGATACCAGGAGCATCAGCGGACAGCAGCTGTGCTAAAGGGGACTGAAGCAGTGGCCTTCGAATTCAGATCTGCAGACAGGGTACAGTCATCCTGTGAGGAAAGAAAGTACAACTCATTCGAGGAACCAAGAGAAGTTCCCTGAAACACGGATAGAGAGGTGGAATCTGACAGTAGGCAGGCAGACACAGCCTGACCCAGCAAACCTTGTGATCCATATCAGGGCTTGCGGCCTTTGGTTTATGAGTGATTAAAAAGCCATCAGTGGGCTAGGGAAATGGCTCAGAGATTCAAGCCTTTGCCTCAAAAGCAAAAAGACCTGAGTTCAGACCCCAGATCCCACATAAAAATGTCTTTCTGGTATAACATTGGCCTGCACAGTCAGCTTTGGAAAACAGAGCCTGGGAAACCACAGAGCAAAGCAATAAGGAGGTAGAGCAATTCAGGATGGTTGGCAATGTCACCCTTGGGTCTCCACAGGCACACACACTCAAGTACCCTCCTCCATACACACACACACACACACACACACACACACACACACACACACACACACACATTAGAGGCTCAACATCAGTTCAGGATTTGCTAGTATTGACAAACTTGGGTATTAAGTCTCATAACAGCACAATTTTTAAATTAAATAGTCTTCCAAATTTGTTACATACTCTAACACTTGGGTCTTATCACAGAGACAAAATAATGGAGTCTCCTTTAGTTCATGGTCTTCTCAAAGGTGAGAACAATGGTGGCACACAAGGGGATCTGTCCTTTTAATTGCTATTCTCACCCTTATTATGATCCAAGTTGGTCAGTCACAAGTTGGCATTCTAATCAACGAGGCAGAAGAAGGGGACACAAAAATTCGTGGTCATTTTGCTTCTACTAAAAACTTTGCATATACAAATAAAATGAGCTTATGTTCTTGGGACATGCCATTTTTGCTCATATTCAATTAATCAGAATTACTCTTTTGGTCTCTCATTGTTACCAGATAAACTGGAAAAGTAGTTTTTCTCCTAAGCAGCTGTATTTACAGCCACCACTATCCCACCCCATCCACCCAAAAAAAGTCTATCCCTTTTCCCATGGAGGAAAATGAGTACCAGGGAAAATCTGACATTCTTGGATATATAGCCCTGCTAGGAATTAGATTGATGAACCAATGATATGTGTGATGGCTGGATATACGTGTCAACTTAATAATCAAAGGCCTGAGCTCCGGGCACAATTCTGGGGAATTAGTAGTTGAAGTAAACGCTGAGCAAACCTCAAGGAGATTGTCTAATTGATGGGGAAGGCCCAGTCCGTGGTAGGCGGGATTGGTCCCTGGGAAGGTGGATGAGACGGAGGGAAGCTGACATTGTCCTGCATACTTGGCCTGACATGCTGGTCTGGAAAGTGCAGACTGTCCCTCTCTTAGTGACCCTGTGGATATGGTGTGCACGAACTGCAACTGGACAATTATAATAGGGAATAAAACCCTTGCTTTGTTCCTTCTTAAGCTATTTGGTCATATATTTGTCAGCAACCATTCAGGCAAACACGACAATATGAAATCACTCACTGAGCACCTACTACAGGCTGTGTGCTCTACAGGGTACGCAGGTTTCAAAGACAAATACAACACAGCTCCTACTCTCTTGTACATCCTTACTCTCGGGAGTAGTGCTGCTATAGCAACTTGGGTTACATGAAGTATTTCAAAGCTCAGATTTCTTCTCTTCCCAATTAAGTCAGGACCTGTGTATGTGAGACCAAACCATTGGTATGTACTAACCCACCCACCCCCAAGTGCCTCCAGTCAACAGCCAGCTTTCTACCACTGAAAAGAACGATGGGTTAATGAATAGCTTCGACATAGGGCTGTGACAGAGAAAGCACAACCCTCCTTGGGAACACAGAGAAGCATGTGAATCTTCAAACAGCCAAAGGCCACTAGGGAAACCTTCGCCAATGAGCTGACACACGAGCATCTTAGAACATGAACAGTGTGCCAGGTAAGCGTGGTTAGGAAGAGCATTGTGCAGAAAGGGGAGCACGTGCAGAAGTGGGGCTAATCCGGCAATATGGAATTTTGAAATAAAACTTCTCCCAAAATTACACTAGACCATAGAATAGAATCCAGTCCATGATAACCAAAAGTGACATCCCATGTACAATTTCCTAAAAAATTCATGTTTGATACTTAGTCTCAAGCTGGAGAGATGGCTCAGGGGTTAAGACTGTCTCACAAGCAGAAGGTCCTGAGTTTGGATCCCAGGTCACATGTAAAAATGCCAGGCAGAAACAGCCGGCACTTTGGTCCCTGGTAGGCAGAGCCTGGGAAATCCCAGAGTGAAACAAGGAGGTAGAAGCAATCCAGGATGATTCCTGAAGTCACCCTTGGTCCTCCACAGGGACACACACACAGACATACACACGCACATGCACATGCGCACAGTTGAATAAATAATAATAATAAAAAAACTTAAAAAAATACCCAGTGTCCTACTTAGGGGTTCTTGGGGGCCTCTACGTGTGCCCCAGGATGTCTTTTCAGTGGGGTAGGAGCAGGGTACAAATCCTAAGGAATGGAGGTCAGCTGCTTGTCGGGTGGAGTGGTGTTCTGGGGCCTGGAGATGCTCCTCTGTGTCTCTTCAACTCTTTAGTTGATGGAACACAGGAAGGTCCAGAGACAAGGACAGGATGGTTGGGCTGAGGCAGCCAGGTGAATGGGAACGCATTCCAGTGGCTCAGACGTTTCAGCATCTAACAAGACCATATAATTGCATTGGTTTCACAACTGCCCTGGGCAAAGTGCCCCCTATACAGCATCAGAAAGGCAACTACCACTCTGGTCCATGCACCGTGTCAGCAATGCTGAAGTGAGAGACCAGCTGACAAGATGAAGCAACGCTGTAGGAGGAAGAAGACACTGGGGGACTCAAAGGAAGTTAAGGGGCCAAATGAAGACCCGTGAGATGCCGCATCCTGGCGTTGGATCTAGAAAACACTCCTATGCAGGCTTTGACTCAGGAAAAGCTGCCCATGATGATGAGATCCAATCTTCCCATATCGCCAGCATTTTCTAGCTCAGTTCCTGGTTTCTCAGAGCAGAGATGCAAAGCCAGGAATGCACTGAACGTGGCTGTCACCCATGAATGCTCACAGCTGGCCCAGGAGAGGACGGGTCAGGCGAAAGCTACTTGTGTCAGGCTCGGCTTTGGCCCCTTCTCCCAAATGAGGAGGAGACAATGGGAGGCCATTGTATATCCAATCAACTCTCAATTATCCAGGGGCAGATTCTCCACTCTGTGGGGTCCCCTGCTCCCTTTGACTTCCCTCCAGCTGTCTGCCCTTTGACCGTGTTCAGGCCTATCAGAGCCCCAGTCAGAGGGTGGGCAGGTGGAGACAGGGAGAGGAAGTAAAATTCAGATCAGTCATTTTATGACTGTGCCTTAGACATTCTTGCAAGAGAAGAATCATTGGTTAAACCAATATGTTTATTTGGGGTTTTAATTTATCTGGGCTCTGCCTCATCCTTCATTAGCATGGGTAATTGGTAATTGGTTAAGTGATATTTATTCAATCCATGGCGCCTCTGCTATTGTATCTGCCTTGTTTCATTTAAAAAATTGTCTGCATTAGTAAAAGCTATATTGAAATGATTTTCTTAGTGCACTTAGAGCTCTGCTACTTCACCAGTAAACTGACATCTGTGCTGCCTATCTGTGGGGTGAAGGGGATGGAAGTAGCTGGAGTGACCACAAATATGTGGGATTCATGTTTATGGGAATATTTCCATAAATGCCTTAAAATTACATGTATCTCACTTTCAAGCATGAGTGCTCTAATCTGAAACAAGAGCTGGAGAGATGGCTCAGGAGTTAAGACTCTGCCTCATTAGCAGAAGGTCTTGAGTTTGGATCCCAGGTCCCACGTTAAAATGTCAGGCAGAAACGGTGATGGCCTGCACTTTCAGCCTTGTGGGAAGAGCCTGGAAAATCCCAGAGCAAAGCAAAAATGAGGTAGAAGCAATCTAGGATGATTCCCAAAGTCACCCTTGGTCCTCCACAGGGACACAGTGCCCTTTGACACACATATACACACACTCTCTCTCTCTCTCTCTCTCTCTAAATAAGTAAATAAATAAATAGCATATTTAAATCTGAAATAGAGCGTATTTTGAAGAACCTTCCAGATATTTCCTATGGTCAAGGTGAAGGTAGGATAAAGGTTTCTGATTCCTCCCCCTCTTACCTACCTCTATTCCCAGTTTTGGATATTGTAGCCAACTCATATGTATAAAGCAAAGGTGAAATCTTCTTTGTACTGAAGTGGGAAAAGTTAAGCTAACTTCTGTATATACAGGAAAAGTCATTAAGCTCGGAAGTACCATTCAAGTTCGCCATGGTATTTAAACAGAAACTTCCAAGCAGAAAAATCTGTGCAGAGCAGATGATTTGGTTTCCTTACCAGACAGAATTTATATTCCAAGTTTCTTAGTGCTTTTCATTGTGGCCATCCATAGTGCTTTGGATTGTTTAGTGTTGATATACTTTCTCGAACAGCAGATATCCTGGTAAAAGGGTCGAGCTTTGGGTCTAGAGTAGACAATATTGGGTTTGCCCGTGAATACGAATCTGTCCTCTGAGGACTAGTAGTTTTGCAACAGGACCCTCGATCTGCTGCAGGACCGGGTTTAAGCCCTAACTTTGTCACATCTTGCCATCCGTCAATAATCATCCCTAAGTCTCCATTTCATCATCTAACAAATGAAGCAGTATGAAATAGTGTTATGGAAAGGTTGCAATATCTGGCGCATGAATGTTCACTAAAGTTTAACAGTCAAAATTTGAATTTAGAGCAGAACCCAGTGCTCTGAAAGTCATCATTTTTGTGAGTAGGAGAGAAAACAGAAGTAGAGAAAAATTGTGAGAAGAATTGCATAAAACTGTCTCCCCCAACACTGGTTTATTCACTCATGACAGAATAAACTCAGATACAAATCTTCCTGAAACAGCAGAGAGCTGCCCTTTACCTTTAAGCAGAGGTGTGTCTTTGGACTATGTTGAATTGACAATGTATATACTTCATGTACACAGATTTTGACAAGGATTCTAAAATAGTTTGTGGACACTTTTTTAATTTTTCATGTATGTGTATATGATGTGTGGGGGAGTGTGTGGGTATAGGTGTGGGCGTGTGTTTGCAAGTGTCTGTGTGTGTACATGTATGTTTAGGTGTTGTATACAAAAGGGCACTTGAGTGTGTGACTGTGGAGGTCCGAGGGTGACATCGGGAGTCATCCTGGATGGCTCTACCTCCTTATTGCTTTGCTCTGGGGTTTCCCAGGCTCCACTCTCTAGGGCTAAAATTGCAGAGTGCCACAATCTCGGCCTTACATGGAATCTGGGAGTCTGAACTCAGGGTCTTTTGCTTGCAAGGCAAAAGCTTTAACCATTGAGTTCTCTCCTCAGCCCATAGTTTGTGGAAATCTTAGGATTTTTTCCACTTTCTCAGCTAGGGCAATATAAGTAGAAAGCAAACTCTCTGACAGAGTCTGGGACACCCTTGTCCTGTTTTCACAATGTGTGGAACTGCTACCTCCTACATGGGCTTTGCAGAAAATCTAAGGATTGCTGTAGATGTCTTACCGGCCTAATTAAATAAACTATGACTAATTAAATGTCATAATGCATGATGTAAACCTGTTAATGTCAGGGGAGATCTTTCAGAACAACTATCACGATGGGCAAATTTGTCACATGTCAACATTTTTAGTTAATTTTCGGTAGTAAATAAGCAAATTTTATTTCAGAAATCTGAAAACTGTCTGTTGATGTGATTAGGAGCGCCTATGTTTTGTGCCTGATTAGACTGTGGCTTCTATGGGGGTGGTGGGGACTGGAACATCTCTTCTGAATAGTTAACTACCCAGTTTTTCAATTAAGCATAATGTTATGTTAACATCCTTAAAGAGGTAAATGATGGCACAGTAAATCCAATTAGAATCCATACTTACAACTGGATTCTCTTGCAATTTTCAAAAAGCTGATTGCATTTTCCGTCTTCCCTGCCATTGTCAGAGCAGCCCGGACCACAGGTTGCTGCACCCCCGCCTGGCGTCTGTGTCTCTGTGTGGTGACCTCTGCTGTAAGAGCTGCTGCAGACATCACAAACTCTCACATCAATTTGCCGCAATTGGATGTGGCATCTTGCAGCTAATTCGATTTGGGAAGAAATGCACCTGGCTCTGTTTTTTCCCTATAGAACGTGGAGGGAGCTTGGAGTCCTCGCAGATGCCATCTAACCAAGTAGCCCATGTGCTTTTCAAGGTCTAAGCAGTTTGTCTTCATCTCCCCAAATACAGCCCATCACCAAGGGAGAGGAGCTGAATTATTTAATGCAAAAAAATAAATTAGATTGGGGTCAGGGAGGAAGAAAGAGAAACCAAATGAACTGAAAAATACAACTGTTGATAGAATTTCTAGTCTTCTTTCCTTAACAGACAAGTGAGTCTTTTATTTAGCTATGTAACTCAACTTCTTTGTTTTTTGACCAGATCGATTAAATGCAAATTTCCCCTCCTTGGAACGCTACAGAAATGCCATCAAATTCATACTATCTGCAATGAAATAGGAACACAAATACTATGAGGTTTTTCTGAAGCGGTTCAAACTGATTTGGGGTTGTAAATAGATAGATAAAATGGTAATGTGCTTAATCTATTATTGATAAGCTTAAGTAGATCAAAGAGCTGCTCGTTGAAGGAAAAATACAAGTCTAGGCCTTTTATTCAGTGACCCACATTTTATCTCAATTATGCTTCCAATATTGAAAAACAAAATAATCAACAACAACAAATCTTGCCTAATAAATAAGATCTGCAATGAATATATGAGGATACTCTGAAGAAAACAGGGAGAGATCTCTCAGTATTTTGCATATTGAGTATTTGGCTATGCAAGCACACTGGGCTGCATTTATATGGGAGAAGAATATCTTCTGAAGAAGCAAATAAATGGTACAGTTTCCATCTTCTCTAAACCATGTTGCTATGAAAATACACAAAATTTGGCTCATGTATAAGGGAAAGATCCTTTGGAGACATAATTCTGTCATTTTTAAGAATAGGTCTGCTCTGAGTCAGAGATTAAACTGAGTCAGTGTTCCACATAACTCCCATCAGGACTGTATCACTTCAAACAACATGTGCACACATGTAAAGTAAAGTTGGGGTGGGAATTCGTCTTTATGGCAGGGAGAAAGAAGGGAGTATTCATTAACACTAAGCATTATGATGGTTGAGATCATGCTGATTTTGAGGCCCAATTACAAGGCAAACTGACTAAAGCATTACGCCTTCCCATTCGGTTCCTCTTTGCATAGGTAAACCCTGCCTACATCTGTGAGTTCAGCAGCCTCACTAGTCATGTAAGATCCGCCCACAACTGGTGGAGCATGTATGGTTGTCATGATCCCCTTGTATTCTTTTCCTTAAGATTCCCTCCCCTGAATCTCAAGGATAGATGGCTTTACAGGAACCTCCACCGTCATAGAGATAGAGGGCAACTCATTTCAGGCTGGTGAGACTGAGAGGTGATGTCATTTCCAACAAAAGATTGAAAGGAAGGAAAAAGTTTGGAGCTCAGGAGCAAGATGTAAAATCAAAGTAAATTCGCAGAACTCCACCAGTCCTGAAACCATCATTACCAAAAGCCCTTCGAGCAGTATCCTTATTCTCTTGGAACCTGTGTAGAGTCATAGATCAAGAAACAGCTGTTTCACCATCTTGGAGCCTGAGAAGGCCTGCTGGGAATAGGGCTTCTAAAGGGCAGATAGGTCTGGAAGGCCAAGGTGTAAGGGCATTTTTGCTGGCTATAAGCGGGGTCTCCTAGAATCAAAGGGAGCTCACTGCCTTTCTTCAAATTGAAGGCGTTTATGCCAGAGATGAAACTGCCTTCTACTTGGGTAAGACACTGTGCATATGTGTACAAAGCAAAAAACAACACAGTGACTCCTGGTGGCAAACCAGACAAAACCAGAGTAATCTGGGGAAAGGCAACCAGGGCTCACGGACACAGTGGCATGGTTGGGGCCAAATTCTGAAGCAACCTTCCTACACAGGCCACTGGACCCAGAATCCGTGTGATGCTGCACCCTCACGGATTTAAACTAACCAGAAGTAAATACATAAAAGTAGATTTGTACTCTTGTATTTTTAAAAAGTGGCTTAAAAAAAAAAAAAAAAACAGATCCATCTCTAAAAACAGGAGGATCCTCTGAAGCAGTGTCTCCAAGACCCAGTGACCTGAAGAGAGATATTCTCAAGGCTCACTGTCATTCTTCAGACTCTACCACAGAGTGGGAACTCCATAAGAAGTTAAGTCAGTAATTAATTAACTAATTAGCAGGTACAGTTATACATCAGGAAAGACCCGCTGCAGACAGCAACGGTGGCTTAACCGAGAGAAAGTTGATGTGGTGCCTACATAAAAACATTTAAGAGGTAGGTAGAGATGTGATTCTGGGATGTTCTCCCAGGAGTAATGCGGGTTACTCCTGCAGCCCTTCTCAGCCTCTGGCATGCACATCTGCATCTTTAGAGCTCAGCACGGCTGCTGGAACTACAATCATCACTTCCAAGTTGAAGGCTAGAAAGTAAGAAAGTAGAGGAGCGAAAGGAAGTCCTCTGGGCAGAAGTGGGTACTGTTTGCAGCCTGGAAACCCCTTCAATAATTCCTCTGACTTCACCACCTAAAATGTAGTCATATTGCCACAGCTAGCTGCAATACAGACTTGGGAAGATCGTCTCATCTGAGCTCAGAAAGCACATGTTAGTTCTAAGGAGGAAGAGGAGAAGCTATATTAAGTTAGGGAACGGTAATTTACTTACACTGTGTTCCATTAGCATTCATGCTGTGTCCTCAACCATTTTCTACTGCTATAACTGATTACCACAGACTAGTAACTTAGGAAGAACAGCGGTGAATTTGGCTAATGGTTTTGTAAACTGAGAAATCCAATATCAAGGTGCCAACATGTGGTGAGGGACTTCTTGCTGCATCCAGATATGGCCCAGGGCATCACATGACAAAATCCAGAAACCATGATAATTTGGACCTTCTTCTTCTTTTTCCTCTTCCTCCTCTTCCTCTTTTTTTTCCATAAAGCTACTGGCTACTAATGCCATCAGAGACAGTCAGTTATAGGTATCAATTTGGCTATTGAGAACTCAGCCTTTAAGAATACATATGAAGAAGTATTTAGTTAAGGCAAGCCTGCAGGAAATTATCTAATTGATGTGGGAAGATCCAGTCCACAGTGGGTGGACGATTCCCTGGGCAGGTGGCTAAGACAGAGGGAGAACTAGTTGGAATTTGGCAAACTGGCAAGCTAGAAGGTACACTTTGGTCTTTGCCACTCTCTCAGTGCTTCCTGTAGATTTGGGTGTAGCCATCTGATGCTGTATCGATCTCCCACCATGATGATCAACTGCAAACCTAAAGTCATCTGCTGAATTAATTAGATCCCACCTCTGCACTTACTGTCTATTGAAGTTAACATGTTTTTAACCTAAACCTCCTAAAATGCTGTATTTTTCCATTGTGTGAGATCATTCAAGAGACTCAGCATTAGGCAGAGATGAGGTGAATTGGGATGAAGATGCCTGTGTGGGAACCTGGCAACCTGAGTCTGCAGCCCACATGGTGGAAGGAGGGAATCCACTTCTGAAATTGTCCTCTGACCTCCGCCTGCCCAGACGTACTGTGCCAAGTTCTCTCCCTCCTTCCCTCCCTTTCTCTCTCTCTCTCTAAATTCTTTTAGGAAGAATCAACATTAGGAAAACTTAAAGAAAATGAATATTTTGATTAGATCATTTAAAATATCATTTGTGGTTGTAGCCAGACACTGACCAATCTCAAAGCAAAATACTAGTACATAATTCAAAGTCTTACACTAAAGGCTCTGCTGCCACATCAAGTGCAGCGTCTGGTGGCTGCATTCCGTGTCTCCCTCCTTCCTGTTCACATCTTCTCTCCAGGAAAGCAACTTGGAGCCACTCGCCCCTCAATACTCTTGAAGAGTTTTTCAATCCTTTGTTT
Organism: Typhlomys cinereus; assembly: GCA_023101885.1. Lineage (NCBI taxonomy): Eukaryota > Metazoa > Chordata > Mammalia > Rodentia > Platacanthomyidae > Typhlomys > Typhlomys cinereus. The sequence goes on along the minus strand of JALPQD010000631.1, from coordinate 259,848 downwards.
TGGCAACTTTTTCTCTACCTAAAAGGTGATCCCCCTGTCTCTGTACTTACACAACTCAATACCAGTGTCCACAATGGCTACAACATAGTTTGCTGACCTGCGCAGGGCCTCAGTCCTTACAAGAAAAAAAAAATCTTTTGAATTCATGTACATGTGCATGTATAATGTTCACGTGCATGCTCATGCACAATGAGAAGCTAACGCACATTAGGCATCTCAGAGAATCAATGAAGTGTGCGCCCTCTTGTCCAGTGCTGCCTCTGTGTGCGGCTGGTTTTCTTTTGCTCTCACCTACCAATCTCCATCTCAGAGTTTGTTTCCGAGGGATTTAACCTAAGTCAACTGTACCAAAGAAGGCTTAGGAATCAAACTCTGACGTGAAATTTTGGAGGCAAGGCTACCCAGCAGCCAACTGGCAGCGAAGAGCCCATTGTTGGTGGTCGTTAAATTACTGATAGCCCTTGACCTTCTTTAACAGTACGATTGATAAAATATCCATAGTGGTAAGGGGTAGGAAACATGGGAGGGAGTGCATTTGTGGGTACCTATGTTAGTTAAGCACTTGAGAGACTCCTGGGATCAGAGGGGGGATGATTTGGAAAGAAAAACAGAATCAACGTTGGATGTTAACCCACTTGTCATTAGCAAAGAAAAGAATGGAAGTCTGAGGGTGATTAATCACCAATGCACGCGAAGTGAAAGTCACGGCACCTTGACTATCATTTCCTGAAGGCGGAGACACAAAAGGCTGATGATAGTAGGATCCAGCAAATATAGCATCCTGACGTGCAGGAATCTCCAGGGATGGTTGAGTTCTTACCCTCACAAATGCAGTGACACTAAGCTCAGGGCTGATTAGAAGAAGTAATACCCTGGGCTTTGGTATGAAGACATTCCACCCTCACACAGGAGCCTTGAGATTCCAGACTTCCCTGAGCTGTCTGGGCCTGCTGGTGCAGATTCACTCCTTCATGCAGAAGGCAAACCATCTGGTGCATAACATCTGTGCCTCTTTCAGGAGCTACCGTAACTCCCAACCAGTCCCCAGTCTGAAAGTATATCACAACATGGACATAAAATGACTACAAAGCCTACGGGGAGAGATGCTAAGCCTGCTGAAGAAAGAAAGAACTATCCACTGGAGGAGCGGCAAGTCTAGGCAATGTGTAGCATGAGGAGCCAGACCAGTGCCTGCAGAAATGCATTCTGGAGATGTTGAGTCAAAGGGGAACAGGTTGGACGGAAGGGATTATTGACATGACAGAATTGCTCATGACTGGCTCCCAGGCAAGGCTGAGAGATGGGGCTAGCCTGCAGCTGGGATGCTCACCTTCGACTACTCTGGAGAACTCTTGCAATCTTAGAGGGAGTGATGTCTTGAATTACCATGGCAAAGACTCAGGGAGGTAGGCTTACTAAAGTGGACGGTCCACATAAGTTCATAGAGCCTGTTAGCTGGAGAACCAAAGGAAGTCATTTTACCAAAACACAAAGAAACATAAACAGTAACCAAAGATCCTACATTACTGAGGTGGCTGTTCTCAGTAGCAAGAATCAGCAAATTTTTCCTATAAAGGGTCTAAGCATAAATCATTTTGACTGTGAGGATCCTATAGTATCCTGTAGTATGGTCAGTGTTTCCATTGTAGCACAAAAGTAACTAAGGACAAAATGTAAATGAATGAGCATTGCTGTGTGTTTGAATAAAACTTTATTTATAAGCTCTCATTTAAAACTTTATTAACAAGGGGCTGGAGAGGTGGCTCAGGGGTTAAGTCTCTGCCTTGCAGGTGGAAGGTCCCGAGCTCGGATCCCAGATCCCACGTATAGACGCCAGGTGGAAGCGAGGGCGGCCTGCGTTTCTGGTCTTCTGGTCCTGGTAAGGCGGAGCCTGTGAATCCCGGGACAGAGTAAACAAGAAGGAGGTGGAGGCGTCCATGGTGGTTCCCAAATTCGCCTGTGGTTCTACACACACACACATACACACACACATACGCACATACACACATGTATACACGCACAATTGAATAAATAATAATGATAATAAAAGAAAAAAACTTTGTTAACAAATATGTTGGATATGTGGGTAGTGTTCATTCCTTCAGAGAATGGAAGATCCACCCAGTGACAATTCAGAAACCTAACAAACAAGCAATTTTATTAGGGTCCAGTGATTTATAGCATATGAGAAAATCTCACAATATATACCTCTTTATTGCCTCATCTAGGAAAAAAAGTCACATAGTTTTGGGTTTCTGGAAGAAGTATACTCTGCACTTTATGACTTACCCTGATTAATTTACCAGATGGCATGGATGGTTTCCACCTTGCCTTAGAGCCCAGAGTAAGGAAGAATTCTACAAGAAGCCTAAGCTTTGCTGTAAGAAGCTCTACTCTAAAACCCCAGCACACCACTTCTTACAATTGACTGTAATTTTCCACAGCACAATTTTCCATGGGTCTCTTATGTTTTATGCAGGTGTGTCAGCCAAGGACCAACTGCACTTTGATCTGAGCACGTTTTCCAAGGCTCTTTGGATGGAAAGAGCCTTAAGACAGTGACGTACCTCTAGGAGCAAGGAGATAGGTTTTCCTACTGCCACGGAAGACAGAGATGGCACTCCCTCAGGAGCAAGAAGCAGGCATGCCGGCTGCCTACTGTGAAAGACTGGGCTCCCTGCACTCCAGATTCCTCTACTGTGATGTATCCCACAGTGAATCCAGGTGTGATTTGGGAATTGGGGCTCAGAGAATCGGTGGAAAAAATTAGATAATATTGATTACTACTATTGCTACAATAAACTGTTCCTTATCTTTGACCTCAATGGTTCTAAGTCTATTACCAGTATCCACAAAACTATAGTAGGTTGACCTGCTACCTTATAAGTAGGGTGGAATGTCAGACCTTTCACAGTTCCTGATGCAGTTTCTTCGATGATGACAATTGTGTAGAGTTTGGGGAAACATGGTAGGAGACTCCTAAAATCTGAAAAGGAAAGAGACAGAAACAGACACAAGGAGACAATTAGGTGAGGGGAACAGGATGTGGATTTGGCTCACATAATTGTGAAAGTTGACCGGTTCAAAATCCATAAAATTCAGATAAGAGTTGGGGCTGTAATCTTAGAGTGTGAATTCCACCGAGCAACAGCCTGGAAACTCCAAGGTTTTCATGTCATAGTTCTGAGAATTCTTCTTTGGGAAATCTTGCTCTAGGCTCTTCAAGCCTTCAACTGGCTGCGTGAAGATCCCTTATTTCATTGGAGAGTAGCCTGCTTTGTTGGATAGGTGGCGTGGATGGTTTCCACCTTGCCTTAGAGCCCAGAGTAAGGAAGAGTTCTACAAGAAGCCTACTGATTCGTATGTGAATCTCATCTTTGACATATATTCATACCACCTTAATTCTGTGGTTTAGACCAAACAACTGGGCGTCATAGACTGGTCAAGTGGACATCCAAAATAAATCATCCAAGTTCCCAAGCTCCCCACAGGCATGGAGAAGGCTTCCCATGTCACTGTGTCTCTGTCCAGCTTCTCCCCATACCCAATCTTATCTTTCTAAGTCCCTCACTCAACTCGTTCCTCAGATGCCTCCCTGTAACTCTCCCGCAAGGTCGTCTTCTTCCAAGAATCAGTTTCTGGAAACTCTGACCTAAGACAAAAATATAATGATGAACAAAACATGATACTGAATTATTACCAAGCCTAATCCTACTAACTCTCAAAAGATTTTGTCAGCTTTTCAAAAAAAAAAAAAAAAATCTAGAATCAGCCTGCTGCCTTTGAAAGAGATGAGAGTATGTTACGATTGTGTGTTAGAGAAGCCATTTGACTCCCAAGAATAAAGCAACTGATGAACTGAATAGAAAGAAAGTGATGCTTAGAAAAGAGGAACTCTCCAACAGAAAACTCTCTTGGTTTTTCCTTGCCTGCTTTCTGTCTAAGCAAGAGCCACTCACCGTTGAGAGCTCCAAGCTCCCACCCTCTTGCCCTCGGCCACGCACATGTTCCGGAGTGTGCGCCACAGACAAGTAGCAGATGGCTCAGAATAGACATCTGGAAGGCTCGCCAGATTACAGGGCACACATTTGCCATAATAGGCTTAATTCAGTTTTTGCTTAACATTTTTGGCTGATTTAAAGACCCTGAGGTCAGTATGTAACTTGGCAAGAGTTTTAGAAAAATTGTCCGGAATTTACCCTCAATGGGCTGATCTTATACAATATTTTGTTTGTGCAACTCAAACCAGCTGGGTGAAAACTAATGAAAGGAATGCAATTCCGGGTGGGTTATTAATCTGTGAATCATCTCCGTGCTCCCTGGCCCGGCCCACATGTGTTGTTACAGACTGAATTCAAGAAAACCTTGGGGAATATTTTCATCCCATTTATTTTCTAGCCCAGACTTCAGAATACGCATTTTATTTGGCTAAACAAGGAGCGATACAACAATAATTGCAATCATGTCATTTGTATGTTTATTACAGTTTGATATAAACTAAAAACAAAAATATAAGTGAAGATCTCTTTTGCCATTAAAACTATATTAATGATGCATAAGTTGAGTATTGGGATAAAAGATTCTACATTGTTTCCATTTTCTTTTCATAGCATCTAACATCTAAGTTTCACTCAAGAAAAATGCATTGAATGGATGGATTTCTTTTTCTTATTTTTTTTAAATATCTGAGTAAATCAAGAAGAAAAAGGAAACTAACAACCCATGATGAATGTGATCTAAAGGTATAAAAAAGTCACAAGAAAGGACAAAAATTAAAGGAAGGACAAAGGGCTGACAGAGTGGTAGAGTACTTGCCTATTGCACTGACACCCTCAGGTTCAAAACCTAGTCCAGGCAAAAAGAAAAAAAATAAACAACAACAGAAAATGTGCGGATGTGAATGAGAAGCCTCAAGTGCCTAAGGCCTATAGCCACTTGGGCATCCCCAGCCACTCTGAAGACGCACTCTTCCTGTGGCTCGACAATCTCACTTTGCACACAGTGCTTGCCTTGCTAAGGACACATGCTCAGAGATGCTCATTGCAGCATTGTTAGAAAGGAGAAAAACCAAAACCAAAATTGGAAACATTCAAAATGTTCATCCGTGGAAGAAAGGCACTGCGGCATATCTACATGATAAAACACGACAGGGCAGTCAGAGACTAATTACTGCAACTACCCACTTGTCTAATTCCACAAAAAAAAAAAAGGAAAAAATGTCCCCAAAAGTTTAAAAAAATAGTACCTTATCATGTTTACTAATGTAAAATATGTAGAGAATTTCTAAAACAGATATAAACATGTGGGTGCTAAATGACTCTATTGCACTTATATATTTAATCCCCAAGGAGGAGCAGCAGATAAATCTGAAGAAAATAAGGCAAAAACTAATGTTCACTATATTAATTTCTATTTTTTATTGTATTCAAAAATTCACAATATTTCAAATATAAGAATCAAATCAACCTTGCTTTAGAAGTTTGGGGTTCAAGGTCATTTCTCTCCAACTGTGTTGCTTTAGGTCAGAGAGATAGCTCAGCAGGCAAGGTGCTTGCTCTCCAACCTGGTGATCCCAGGAGAGAAGTGACCTTGAAAGGTATTGTCCTCTGGTCTCCACAAGTGTTTCATGGTGGCATATACATGCTTGCATGTGTTATTTATCTGTCTGTCTGTCTGTCTGTCTGTCTATCTATCTCTATCTAATAAGTAAGTGATTTGGAAAAAAGGAACTAACTTTAATTGTGTTGCATCCACGATCCCATGGGGGAAAGGGCATGAACTCATTCTAACACCAGTCCTCTGCATCCCCTCAGGCCTAGCCCTGGTGGCATCTGAGCTGCCCCTGGTCCAGGCCCCAGTGTAAGAACACTGAAGGGAACACATTTCATTCCAAAAATATGATGTCATCTTCTCCCCTTCTCAAGGATGTTACATCTACATCCATTTCATTCCTTTTGCAAATAGCATATCAAAGCTACCTCTCCAATAGGCCTACTTGGAAAATTCCACATTGCTAAAATCCCTGCTGAATTAGTTACCCTTTTCAATGCTGTGATTTAAAAACCTGAAAGAAGCAACATAAGGGAAAAAAGTTTGTTTTGGTCCATGATTGAGAGGGCATATTGTCATAGTTTGAAATGTGAGTTGTCCCTCACAGGCTCATAGTTTGAATCTTTAGTTGTTTGGGAAGGTCATGGCACCTTTAAGAAGTGGAGAGTTTTGCTGGAGGAAGGTAATCACAAGAGGTGAGCTTTGAGATGGATTAGCCCCACCCCACTTCCAGGAGAAGTCTGCTCTTGCCTTTTTTTTCCTGCAGCTTTGGGCCTCCTTGATGAATGTGACTTAAGCCATCTCCAGTTTCAGACAGCCACCTGTGCCTTTTCCACCACAAAAGATTGTATCTCTTCTTTGGAACTATAAGCTAAATAAATCTCCCTTTTCTCTCCTAAAGTCGTTTGAGCTTAATGACATATTACAGCAGCACAAAGAATAACTGATACATATTTGTATCATAGCAGATAAGGTATGGTGGAGTTATGGCGATTCATGGCTGCGATAGTGGGAACATGAGACTGTTGCCTATGTCTTGAAGGATCCAGGATGATCTCAGGCCAGAAATGGAGCCAGTCAACTCTTAAGTCCTATTGCTAAGATTGTAGGTCTGCCAGCTAGCCACTCCAAGTTCAAAAAGTCACAGCACCAACTATTTCCAAAATAAGAAAACTGGGTCTATTTTCTAATTAAGAAATTTCAGTTCTCTATGTTAGTTCTTCTCACTGCTTAGAACACTAAGCCCCGATCATATTTATGCTGGGAAGTAAATAAATTACAGTCCAATAGTAAGAAAACATTTCTGCGGTAACAGAGGCGTGCTTTGTGTGACCATATTGTAAGCAGTAGGCTGGCGTGTTTTCAGATGACTTGGGCTGCTGTCCTAGGTTTTTGCTCAATGGGTAACATTCATTTCTGTGGTCATACAAGAAAACTATCACAGCCATCAGGACAGATTCCAATGGCAAGTCCCATAGCAGTGACTTCGCACCGTCGCACGAGCGACATCCAGCAGCTTCACATCCAGCAGCAGCCGGTCCCAGCAAATTCACCTCCCCCCAAGCGGGATCAAGACCCATGCTGCCCTCTCGGTGGCTCTCAGACGGGTGCAATGCCAGGAATTCCTTTCGGATGGAGCTCCAGAGTGACTTTAGAAATGGTCACAATTGGTGTTCTATAGCCAGACGTATTTTTAGACTCCACTCTGGGCTCTGGTCACACAGAGCTGAGCTCTGGACACTGTCCTCCAGGATTTCTCAAATTGCAGAGGCGGGAGGTCACAACCCCACGAAGGTCACTAAAAGGAAAACAGCCGAACAGCAAGAGGAATTTCCTTGAAGCTGTGCTAAAGGGCAAATCTGTCCTACTGGTGGCTGCGAGGCTGTCCAACAGGGGCTCCTGCTGTCTGTCCAAGCTCAGCAAGGACAAAGGCTTCTGGGATTAAGCCAGACTGAGACAAAGACTTCTGGGTACTTCACCTTCTAGGGTTTCCTAATTTATTTTGCTCATCATGTAACGTAGAAAAATGATGACATTGCCAGGTATGGTGGAGCACACCTGTAATCCTATCATTTGAAATGCAGAGACAGGAGGAATCAGAAGTCGGAGCCAACCTGAGCGTTACATTGTAGGAAGAGATAAGAAGAGAGAGAAAGAGAGAGAGGAATGACGGAACAGTCTAATAAGATCTGACACAAATCAGTCAAATCTTATTAATATTATCAAGAAGTTATCTTAAGTGTAATATTAATTAGCACCCTCTTCTTATTACCAAGAACTTTAACTTGACTAAGTCTTGAAGTGCTTACTAATGATTATATGAAACTACCCAATTAGGAATAGATTTGTGCTATGAGTAATTTCCTTTGTTTCACCTTGCTAAGACATTACTTTCATGGATGTTTTATATCTAATACCATAAAAAATAACACCACAAAAGAACAATATGTGACATATAACATACATGAATATTGAGCGTATATAATTACATATATTTGTTTTGAGACTGCTGCTCAAATTGTTTTACTTCTTGAAAAACACAACCAAAAATGCATGTATTCTATGTAAATAATGATTCTACTAGTTCTTCCCAGGTAAGAGAGCCAGCATGTCTAGCCTAGTCATAGGACAAAAAAGCACACATAAACCCCCAACTTTTGGTCTCAAGAAGATATATATCTTTCTATATGTCATATTTTTCTTGATGCAGTACCACATTCAAACATGGAAATTTCACATCAGATCAGTACATATTAGATAAACCAAGATGAGTTCAAATGAAATTTCTGGATGATTAGGGAAGTTTAGGTGTAGGTCAAGCTACAGTTCTGACTTTTATATACAAACAAGTATTGCTAAGCATCTTTGCAATAATGTCTATAATACGGGGGGACTTTTGTCCATATTCTAGATAACCAAGATAATGACATTAATAAACACATCTTTGGATATATGATCCAGTTGTCTCTCGGTATTTGAGAGAGATCGTTTTCAAGATGCCTGTGGATACCAAGTCCTTCACATAAAATGATGCAATATTGCACATTCTCTCATATATTTTAAGCCGCTTCTATAATACCAAGTGCAGTGTAAATACTATGTAAGTAGTTCCTGTATTGTGTCATTTAGGGAAAATGACAAGAAAATTTCACATGTATGTGGGAGTGCATGTGTGTGTGCAGGTACATTTGTGTATATGTCAAGGCCCAAAGCTGACGTCAGGTATGACCCTTGATCACTCTCAACTTCACTGATTGAGGCCAGGTCTTTCAATTATGCCCAGAACTCACCCATCACCAGTCCAGCTAGCTAACTTGCCTTCAAGGAACCCTACCTCTGCTTCTCAAGTCCTGGGATTATAGACAGTTCCCACAAGCACCTGCCTGCCTACCTGGCTTTTAGGTTGGTCTAGGGATTTGAACTCCGGTCCTCTGTCTGCCAGAACCAGAACTTTCTCTATCCTGCATCCATATCCCCAGCTTCCAAAGTTGGGTTTTGTGAAATCCCAGATATGAAACCCAGAGATGTGGATAGCAGGCTATATTAATTCACTAAATTTTCATGATAAATCTCTGAAGTGTGCATTTTTTCTCATCTAATAGATGAAGAAATTACAGCATAAAGAATTGAATTGTCTCACCCAACATACTCACACCAAAATACCAACGCCAGGATCCAAGTTTGGACACCTAACTCCAAGCCATGCATTTAACCACTGTGCTGTTTGTTTTGTTTTGCATGTGTTTGGGGGCAGGTACAAGAGAGCATTTGAATTATATGTGCCCGTGGAGATCCAAGGGTGACTTCAGGAATCATCCTGGATTCCCTCCTTATTGTTATGCTTTGGGATTTCCCAGGCAAGTGGCAGTACAGGCCACTGACATTTCCACCTGACATTTTTACATGGAATCTGGGATCCGAACTCAGGTTCTTTTGTTTGCAAGGCAAAGACTTTAATACCTGAGCCATTTTTCCTGCCCTAGCCACTGTGTTTCAATATTGGTGACCAAGTTGATGTTATCAGCTCTGCCTTTGATTTGAGAACCATGAGGCCCTGGCTGGTAAAAATAGGATAGAGCTCAACCTGACTCCATCCAAAGTCTCTGCCCTTTGTCCCATCTCCCGGAGTTCCTTTTAGCTTTTTGTTTGGCTCACTCTTCAGTCAAGTTGCTGAGTTTTAGGAGACCTTTGTATGTTTTGGGTGGCAGTGCTTTACCAGGCATGTCTTTTGCAAATATTTCTGACTTAGTCTTGTCTTCTCATTTTCTTGATGGATGGGTGTACTTCTAATATTCAGTAGTCACAGCACAGGCCTAGAAGAATTAACATGATAATGAAATGCAGTTATTTGAGTCCTGAAATAAGACATCCAAAAGGAAATACCCAAATCGATGGTCAGATCGAAGCTCAAGGATAATTTAAGGATTTGAGGATGGTAGTAATTAATGAGTAGCTGACATGGGTGAGTATCTAGCACTACTCAAGGAGGAGTAAATGTGTTGCTAAGAAGTGTGCTGAGAACTGACTTCCAAATAGCCTGCTGTGACAATTAGCCTCAGCTCTCAACTTGACACTTCCAATGTGAGTCCTTCCACACATCTGTGAAGAAGCATTAAAAGCAGGCTATAATTTGCCCTTAATAGGTGGGACCATTCCCCGGGCAGGTGGGTAAGATGGGTGAGAATTAATTGTCAAGATGACAAGATAGCATGTTGGAAAACATGTATGTACCACTGATCCTTGTCCAGTCTCCTCTTACTGTAGACGAGGCGTGGCCAGTTCCCTCATCCTGATATGACATCACTCTGCTGCCATGATGATCAACTGTAATCTAGAATTGTGAGCATGCGTGAATCCCTTGTCCCTAAATTTTTTGGGTCATGTATTTATGACAGAAAATGAAATGAAGACCTGCCCACCAGACATCTTCTTCTACCTCAGCCTCCCAAGTAGCAGAGACACAGGCCTGAGCTACAAGTCCTGGTATCATTCTGGTTCTTAATTTACAATTTCTCTTTTTAAGTCACGTTTCAATTTTGTAAGAGTTAGCTTCATTCAAGACACATGAATGGTAAGCTAAATTCTAATGAGATGATGGATCAAATGTGACCAATTTTTATTCCTTGCTCATGGGAAGACCAAAAGGCAGTTACTGATTGATCAACAGCTGATAATAATTCAGGGTCTGGGATCCCTCTTCCTTGTGGTTCTGTGGTCTTAAACATGAGGCTTTGGAGAGACCACCTGGGGTAGAGGAAGGGGAAAAGCTTACAGGGGAGCGCACCTTAGTGAGAAGAAAGCTGAAAACAGACTGAGAAGCAAAGTCCAGCCATGTTCCTGAAAGAGAAACAACAAGCTGACTCAGTGGAGCCAGTCTCTTTAAAAAGGGGATTAATAATTATTCTATTTCCAACTCCCCTCTAATCCTAAATCAAGCCACTTTTCAGAATCTTTACTAAGCATTGTAAAATGATCATTGTAGTTTCCTCTATAAAGTTAACAAAACACTTTTCCTTATTTATGATATATAGCCAGTTTTCCCAAAAATTACAAGAAATATCTTTAATTGTGTATATGCATGTTTGTGGCATATGTTTGTGTGCATGTTTCTTGCACATGTGAGGAGTGTATGTACACATGTGTACATGCATGTAGAAGCCAGAGGCCAATGACAGGTATCTTTCTCTGCCACTTTCTTGCTGAACTCAGAGCTCCATGATTGGTTAGACTCATGGATCCAGTGAATTCTGAGGATCTGCGTGTCTGGCCTAGCCATTGTGACAGGCCCGTGCCCCGTGCCTGGCTTTTACATGGATGTAGGAAATCTGAACTCAGGTCCTCATGCAGTGCAGCAGGCACTTCACTAAGTGAGCCATTTCCCCAGTCCAACTATAAAAATCTTGAACTTGAAAAAAAAAAAAGAATCTTGAACTTGAAAGATGCCTGTTTGCCGAGGCTGTTATTTCTTATTCTGGAAACAGAAAGAACGCAAAGTCAATCAAGGTCGCACAGACCAATACAGACACATCTCTGTAGAACTATAGCATCTTTCAGCTAGGAGCTTTCACAAGCCCAAGTAAGATGTCCTTCATGCCCAAATATAATTTGAACTTTTTGAAAGACTGCATTTTTCCCTCCTCCTTCCCATTAGGAAAATTACTTTTACTCAGGTTCAAGGAATGACATCTCAAACAGCAAAAACATCCAAAATATAGAACTTTAATAATTTTTTTCAATCATACTCGAGTCCTAGGGGAATTGTGTCTCTTTTAAGCTAAGAAAGTCTCTAACCTCCTTCACATATTCCTTCACTTTCTGAGAATAGATAAAGTAGTCTTCTTGGCTTACATTTTTTTTAGAAGAAAGTAATTGTCTTTCTAAAAGTATGTGCCAATTATTTCCTGAAGTTTTTTAGTGGAACAAAAACTTGGTTAGCTAATATTTGTGAAGTGTTTATATGCATATATAGTAATTTTATATTTTTTCATATATATAATGTATGGGTTCTATAAATATTTTTAGTACTTTCTATGAGTCAAGCAGATACAAAGAGGTATAATATGAAGATAGAAAGCACAACATCCTTTCATGACCTATACTGTGGCAAACCACGTATTCTAACCACTCTTCACTCCAGATGACTTTTAGAAAGATGTATAATGCATTTTTCCTTTTGACAAAAGTAAATATATTCTGGAAAAGGCAGATATATTAAGCATCCTGCTCCACCAACTGAACAGACCTGTGTAAATAGCATCTAGAATAAAAACTAACCAATTATCAACCCTAAAATATGTCCCATGAGCTCCCCTCCAATAACAAAGAGTAATTGCCACCCTGACTTGGTGACTCTGAATGCTACCTAAGTGAAATCACATGATATATTTTCTTTTTATGTCAGGAATTTTGTTACACTCATACAATAAACTCATGCTATTGCATGTTAGTTTGCTTTGTTCGGTATGTGAAACGATATCTATGTAGTAGTATAATAATATACACAGAATAAATATTGCACAACTTGCTTAAACATTCTCCTCTTGACAGTATCTGGAAGTTTCTAGCTGGGACTAATCCAAGCAAGGTTGCTGTGAACATTCTTATAAATGTCTTTTGGAAATTTTGTCTACAATTTTGTGTGTGCATGCATGTGTATGTGTGTGTGTATGTGTGTGTGTGTGTGTGTGTGTGTGTGTATCAGAGTGAACTGTATGTCCCTGTGGAGGACAAATGGTGACTTTGGAAATCATTCTGGGTTGCTTCCCCCCTTCTTTCTTTCCTGTGGGATTTCCCAGGCTCTGCCCACCAGGACCAGAAATGCAGGCCACTATCTTATCTGCCTGGAGTTTTTACATGATGCCTGGGATCCAAAACTTAGGAACTTCTCCTTTCAAGATAGAGTCTTAACACCTGAGCCATCTCTCCAGCCCTCGTCTACATATTTCTGTTCGCTATGTACTTAGGAATGATTGTTGGTCTTAAGACTTGCATATGGGTGGCTTTAGAACACACTGCAAAACAATATTCCAAAGTGGTTATATCTGTCCCCATTTGCTCCTGTGAATGTTGTTTTATGAGGTATTTCTTTAACTCTTCTTTAAAAGCATTTTATTTATTTGAGAGGGAGAGAGAGAGAAGATGAGCGTGCAGGCATGATGCACAGATGGAGGTCAGGAAACAACTTTCAGAAGTCAGTTCTCTCTTTCCACCTCATGGACCTCCAGGGATCAAAGTCAGGTTTCCAGATTAGCAAGCAAGTGCCTTTCCCTCCGAGCTATCTCACCAGCCCTCTTTAACTCTTTAAGTATAATCAATGAGTAAGTCAAATAAGTAATATTCTGAGACCCAAAAGCCATTAAGTAAAACAGGGATCCAGGAGAGTACACTGGGAAGCGTGTGGCGAGTGCAGCTGACTTTCGGTGAGATTCCATGGCTTGAAAGGATATGGTGGACTGAAAAGAAGCCTCATCCCAAAGAGGATGCGAGAAAACTGCCTTGGCACTGGGTAGTAGATAGAAAAACACACACTACGATAATTTATAATCAAAACTGGCCCACAAAAAGATGTGTAATCTAAATTCACACTGCCAAAAACTCTGAACTGACTAACAAAAAACTTCAAGCTTAGGGTTTAGCAAATAAGGGATGAATGCTACCAGTAATCTGAACCTTCTCCATAGAAACTCAGTTTTGCACCCCAACTATATCCCTCTGAAAATAAGAATACTTCACTGGACACCTTAAGAATACATTGGTACATTTGGTCTTTGGGTCCCGTGTCTAACACAGCTTTGTACTTTGTATTCTTAGTTGCTGATTGGGCAACTAAGGTTCTCTGACTACATAACCGAAGTGGAAACTGGAAACAGCCTATGCATAAAGTCAGGCCCTCTTTCTCTGATTCAAAGATATCCTTTTTTTTGGTCAGTTGCAGATTTTCTAAAGTGTTTCCTCCTAGTAGTTTGAAGAAGTCCACATAAGGTGGAAGGGAAAATAAGTGCCCTTGAGGGAGGAGAAATGGCGCCAATGGTCCCTGTCCTACTACTTTCCTCCCATTATTGCTGTCTTTGCATGAAGAGACTTAGCAGAGTGGTTCCACAGCGGTTTCCACGGGATCCCTTGAGCTTCATTCCATCAGGGGCATCACTCCATTGGCATTCCATGAAAGTGACTCCTAAGAGCATAACTCCATACAGTCAAAATAATGGGGTTCCTGGAGTTATGTAATATGACAATCTCTAAATTATTAAAAGCAATGTAGGGTCTACCTTGAGAAAATGACTCATCATAGAAAGGCCTTAATTTTTCTTCTTAACAGCAACAAAATTCTTGCGCATTCAGAAGGATAAGTTCACTCTTTCACAGAGTAGAAATGTAGTTAATTGCATTTCTTTCAAAGCTCAGCTTATGAGACTTGGGCTACTCCAACCTCAGCTAAAATTCAAGTGCCAAAGGCACCCAGCCATAGAAGCACTCCCATGAGTCTCTGCCCCAGTTTAAAACTACCTTCATGACCGTCCACAGTAGCTTCTTGCTTCGATCATGAATTAGACGTTTCTAGGAATGCAGCCTCTCTCTTCATCGACTGCCATTTCCAGGAAAGACAGGGACGCTTCTCTCTCTCTCTCTCTCTCTCTCTCTCTCTCTCTCTCTCTCTCTGCGCTCAATACAAGTCTTTCTGCTGACATGATCCATAATTAAAAATCAAAGTAATAAAGTGACATTCTCGAATTTGAATACCAGCTACAAAAAGCTTAATTGCCAGCCCTCTTTGCCAAATGGCGCAGTGACTCTTGCATTAAGTCACGGGATTTCTCAAAAGCAGGATTCGGTGGGACTTTAAAAGAGCACACATTAAATTTTATTACAAGTTTGACAACCTTAAGACAAGCTGCAAATATCAAATTACACTTTTCTTTCCCATTCCATATGTATCGAACAGTTATTTAACAAGTGTGACTGCATCCAAGGAGAACTACAATTGTCCAAAAGTCTAAATTAATAAGGAATCTCATCAAAGGTTCCTGGGCTTATGTGGCTTGTTTCTGTGAGCATATATGGAAGTGAAGGTGCTCTGGGAGCTTTTTGCCCCTCCTCCCCCATGACTGGCAACCAGTGTCTGACTTCTCATGAATGAGCAGAAAGTTACTGGATAAATCAGTGCTCTTCATTGAATGGAGTTACCCAGGTCAGTATTGTTTACAATGCCATTCTCTTTCCCACAATATGAATTCAATTAAATAAATGGGAGGAAAATAACATTCAGAATGTCCTTTGTTTTCTTTTGACCTCCAATATTTCCAAAAACTATAAGGAATAAGCATCATCTAGTGTATCAAAAGATATATCCATAATAAATTAGATTTTTATTAAGTCATTATAGCAGTTTCCCTGAGTTGTAATTGAGAAGATAGGATGGAGTTTTGAATAACTACGGTTTAGCAGCATTGAGTTGTTTGTAAGAAAGAACTAAGAATGTGAAGTGCATTGTACCAGAATGGAGACATCAAAAACTTCAAATTTTCATAGTTTGGAAATCATGATTATCAAATATACTGTCTCTTTAATATCTTATCTTAATTTAGAAAAAGTACTTAGGCATGCACCTATTATATTTGCTGAACCTGGATGACATGAAAATGACTGAATCAACATACTAGTTAGAATTGTTTTTATTTCAAGCACAAAATCTCTATTAAACACAGCATGGTCTCATGTCCTTCCCTCTGTATTTTCTCCCGGCACAAGGGAAAAACACATTCCCTAATATATTTTCTGAGCACACCCTCTTTGTAATATTTCCTTTGCAAAGGTCCTGTTCATATTTGTATCTTATTACTTTTCTTATACCGGATTTATTGATAGTTTCTAACAAAAATAAGATTTCAGTATATTTACTGAACAAAATTCAATATAACAGACCCCAATTCAATTTTTTTTCATCAAAATGGAGAACAATAAAGAAGGTAAAGTCCTCAGTTCAGACACATGACATCAAAAAAACTTATATTGTTTAAAGAAATAACCCAATAAGGAGGAAGTGATAGATATTACTTAAAGAACAGCATTAGCTTTGCTTATTTATTTGTGTTTCTAATAGTCCTGCCTCTAACTTAGTCAGTGACACCACATTTTTGTTGTTCCCTGGTTATCAAATCTCACAGAAATATAGCCATTTTCTAAAAATAGAAAAAGAAATTTTGATTACACATTGTGAAATACCCATGGTCCTTATTTACTGTTAATCGTCATTTTGTATACTGAAATTTAATTTAAGAGAATTTCTTAAAACCCCACCGAATCCGTTTCCCAGATTATTTCCTAGTGTGCCAGTATTTCGCATAAGTTAATCATGTTTATGCTTTTTGCATGTTTACGAAGAGTTTGTATCCTGAATTCCTAATGTCCTGCTTTTGAAGACCGATTACAGAGGGTTTTCTTCATTGACCATCGGGTAGAGGTTTGAAAAATAACTTTGGTTTACAATAGATTTTTAGTTTAATGGATAGGTATATTCATTATTTACCTGTTTTCAGTCTCTTGGGTATCGCCGAGTGATGATGATAGTTGTTTTAGAGATGATCCTTATTTATGGTCTATTGCATCATCCTGAGATTTAGTAATGATTTTAGATTTTCCACCTAAATTACAGGGCACTTTCCACTGAAAATGGTAAACAATATTACAAACTAAAAAAAAAAAGAAGAAGAAGTAATCTGATTTCTGGGAAGAGGGAGCCCAATGAAAGATGTGTGCTTTTATAAGGATGGACAATGGAAAGCAAAATAATAACTCCTAACTTTGATTGTTCAAATATATTCTGCTATACAGAGAGCTGCATGCAGGCTGGAGCAGGCATGGGGCAGGAAGGTTAAGTAGAGAAGAAGGCACAATACTTCAGATTGGCAGTAGACTGCAGCAAGAATAATCTAATCAAAACGAAATTCAATTATCTCGTCCCGGGGCAGGCTCTTGGGACGGCTGCATTGAATGCTAGCAGAGCTGCTTCTAGACATTTTTCCCCAGTCAAACTCACATGATGAATGCAGATGAAATTTGAAATATGAAAATCTGAAATAATTTATGGAAGTTGTCAGAAATTTGGCCTGCTTGTGGCGTAATTTCCTCTGAGACGAGGCAGGCCAGCTTGCTGCTGCAGGACTTGGAGCGGTTGCTGGCCTTCCAGTGGATGGATCAACCCTTTAAAATGCTCTTCCAGACAAATTACAGCTCATTACACACAGCCTTGCACCATGCCATTATGTCAGAGGAAATCTTTTTTCATTTGCACAAATTTGCTTGGAATTCTCATATTTATTTGAGCATCCATTATCGAATCTGAACATTGAATTATCCACAATTATTTTCTGGGTACGCGGATGTTTGTGTATATGGAATAGATGGTGACTGCAGGGCTATAAAAATATTACAGTGTGGCTGAAAACCCCACGTACTTTGCAGCTCTGTTACAAAGAGGATTGTTTGACTGCTGAAAGGGGATTGACTTTTGTGAGGATATTTACAAGATTCATTTTCTTTTGGAACATACTCCCGGAGAGACTTAACTCGGCTCCGAGTGCCTCGCTCCGCTCCGTGGTGTACAACAATTACAAATAATCTGTTAACACCTGAGTTAAGATCTTCTTTCCTTTCCCCCTCTTTCAATTTTTTAAATAATCATTTGCATATTATTTGTATAATGCTGCATATTCTTGAACAAGGCATGGCTTCTGACTGCCACACAAAACATCATTCTGCTACTATGCATGCCTCTCTTCCTCTTTTCTCTTATGAAATTGTCACGGCAAAAGCAGGTTCTTTATTGCTCAGAAACACTGTAAGAGGATCACAAAATGAGATGATTCTCTTTAAAAAAATTAGCAGTGATATTCACCTACTGGCTTCACATAAATTCTAATTGCAGGAGTATTTGCATTGTGGCTTTTAAATGCTCGCTATTGTCCAACATCATAAATCTCTGCTTTATGTAATAGTGCTAGATTGGGCACCCTCCTTCTCAATATTATTTTATATAGTCATTCAGGTTTGTATCTTAATGCCTACTCAACCTTTCCAGTAACTAAATAATTAAATGTTCTCTATTGACTTGTTGACATTTCATGACTCATGACAGGTATAGTTTCCAAAAAAAAAAAAAGCATTCTCCAAAGTCAACTTTTTTATAGAAGCTTTTATATGTATATTTGAAAACAATTCCAAATATATAATATTTAATATCAAATTATGATTTTGTGAATTGAGCTCCATTGCAACAAAATAAGATCAATTTTTGCAAAGTGGATTTGTTTGGGTGAAGAATTCATGTACTTGAAAATCAATGTGAGTCCAAGGCATTTTAGATAATCTGTTATTTTTACTATCCATGATACATAAGCATATTATATTTTCTAGGCAAAATAGAAAATAGATTTTACAAAATATAAGTTGGGGTTATTAGAATTTAGGAAAACAGATTTGGTCACCAATGGGCTGCAGTCTTGGGTAAAACCGAAACAATGCTTTCTTGCCTCAGCTCTCCAGAGCTACGACTCCTCCAAGATCCACTGCAGGGTTGAGACATTTCACAGCCTCCCTGGCTTCTCCTTACTGCAGGAAACTTTGTAATAGCACTCAAATAAATAAAGAAACGGGGTTGGAGATTATTGCCTTCATTGTGCTCTTGTATATGTGTATTATATAGTCACTCCATAGTTTGACACAATCAGTTGAATGTGGGACAAGACAAATGTTGTATATGACAGTGGGGTAGTATTGAAAGATGACCCCATATCTAGAGGGCTAAGAGTTATGGATGCATTGAGAGCTGTTACTAACATTTTGAAGCGTGGCTTTGAAATTTTGCCTGCTGGCTTCTGGCCGGCCTGCCTGGGCAACGGAGCCATTGAAAGGAACGGCAGGCAGCTTCTTTTCAGAGTATCAGGGAACTTTGTTCTTTCTTTATTATGACTGACCACTGACAGGAGTGCCTTGTGAAGAAAGAAAAGTGACCAGGGCTGGGGAACACTTACCAGCTAATCTCTGTTGTGTATATGATTCACTTCCAGGGGACACTTTGTTGTTCGTAAAATATTTACGACACATTCTTAAACCATGAACATCACAGCAAAAATTCAGGATATGTAATGGAACATATTTTGTGATAGGGCAAGCCGTACCGAGAAAGTAGTTTACAGAGAAAATGGAGTTTAACATGAGTTTGTATAAAGATCTATGGAAAACGACACAATAATCTTACCAAAGTATATCTAGAATAAATACAAGTTAAGCTGTGAGGGACATTTTATTTGAAAATAAAAGGCACATCTTTTGTATGCAAAAAAAATGAATAATGTAAATATAAGACTCCCAGTTTTGAATGCAGATGTTTAGACCAAGGCATAACTAGGGCCTTTGTGAACATTACTAATGACCAACTGTTCTTATAAATTCATTTGAGAGTACATTTTGCAAGCTAGAGAGAAGTCTTGTTATTCACATAATGATTATATGTTATATTCTAAGAGCTAAATTTTTATATCTGGCTGGAGTGCTAAACTTAAGGATCTCAAATAGATGTTTACAGAATTCACACTTGAGCTAAGGCTACGACTTGAGGGTCTCTATTTTGATTTCTTCTTGCCACCAAAGATATAAGATATACAAATAAGAATGTGATTGTAGCTATCCACAGTCTCACTGAAATATACAAACAAAGCCTACCACATGCTATCAAACAGATGCACTAAAACTACAGCTATGTAGATATTAAACTGTAATATTTGCTGCTTATGAAACTCTATAGTCATATAGTTATGTAAATCCCAATGTTTATGAAATTCCATCCTGCACTTGAACAAATGTGATTTTCTAGTCACTACAGGTAGTTACTTTGTCATTTCTTCCCAGATTTCCCTAGAGATCCTGTGAGGACTAGGTACATAAAAGGTGTCATCATTTTCATTCCATAACCAGTGAGTTTCCAGAGGGAGAGCAAATATTTTCACTGTGTGCTTTTAAGTAAATAAAATATTTCTGGAAAAATATGTGTAAAGAAATAGCTATATGGGGCTGGAGAGGTGGCTCAGGGGTTAAACCTCTGCCTTGCAGGACGAAGGTCCTGAGTTCGGATCCCAGATCGCACATACAAATGCCAGGCAGAAGTGGGGGCGGCCTGCCTTTCTAGTCCTGGTAGGGCAGAGCCTGTGAATCCCAGGGCAGACTAAACAAGGAGGAGGTGGAGGTCCATGGTGGTTCCAGAATTTGCCTGTGGTTCTACACACACATACACACACACATATATACACACACATACACACACACATGCGCTCACATACACACAATTGAATAAAAAAATTAATAATAGAAATAGCTATATAACTCAGTATCCAATGGTGTTCGTACAAGCTAATGAAATAATATTTTTATCACAAATAGAAAATTAAGGAAAAATGCAACCCCTAAAAATTTTAAATGTAATTTTAGGTTGATTCCCTTGACCTTCCTTAAAACAAAGTGAATGAGGAGATAATAATCAACTGTTTTCCTTTTTAATGAAAAAAACAAAACTTGCATTAAAGAGAAGAGGAAAAGAATAGAGACATGTTTTACAATGTCTCGAGAGGTTTTTTTTTTAAAAAAAACTCATTTCCAGGAAATTTTTCTCATATTTATCATATTTATTATGATTATGAAAAACAGCCTCCAAGTACAAATGATCGTATATACTTAAATAACTTTGGGAGATCACTGTACATATTCTTCTTTTTTAAAAATCATCTCTATTTTTCATGTTTAAGAAACAAAAGTGCTATTTTGTATATTGCATACACCTACTTTCTAATTTTTCTTAATATCCAGATAAATTGCAGGAATTTGGAAACATTAAAAAAAGACAATAAGGACCTTTTCTCTACAGCAGCTAATTACAGCCCACCTTATAGGTGCATCTATTTCCAAATGCATTAGAAAATAATTGCATAAAAAGTTAACTGTGTTTTGTCCCAAGTAATTTCTGTGAGCACATTACCATTTGAAGGTATAGAATCTGTTCCTTTCCCTTCAAAACTCCTGAGACCCTCAGCCAGATATTCAGGTCAAATTTGAGGAAACTCAATTTTTCTCTGTTCTTAAAATAACGATGCTAGGTTTTCTACTTGATAAAAGAGACTGAGGCCCGCACAAGCTTTCAGTCCCTGAACCTTGTATTTCCATTTTGTTCACAGTCAACAAGGAGAGGCTTAAGCAGTGATTTAATCATCAAAATCAGTGTAACTGAATAAATTAGGCAGCTGAAGCTTGAAATTCCTCTTTTTTCTCTCTCAAAAACTTGCACAGTTCGAGATATATCCTTTATTCTGTCTCACCACATAAAAAATGTAAAAGTGTTTTACATTTATCGAAATCATATGGATAGCTGTTTCAATTCTAAAATCTAGCTTGACAAGTGATATGGCTACAAAAATGTTTGTACAAATGTCTTTGACTTTAAGATTTTTAAAAATAATGGTTTTCTCAGTGTCCAGCAGGCTTCTATGTATGTTCAAGATTATATTTTTCAGACTTCACTTCACCTTGCCCAAAAGGTTTCCAGGACCATATACTATTTAGGAGCTGGAGGAAAAAGCAAGAGATTCACTAAAATACAAAATATTGAAAAAAAAGTTTTCAAGTGATATCACAGATATTTCAAAAAGTAATCATAAAATATTCTGTTTCTAAAGAATTGTAAAATAACTAAGGATATGGCTCACGTGACTTTTGCAGCTCTAACACCCAGGTAAGTATCCGGCAGACATGATACCCACCTTTCACCCTGTGTCAGGGAACGGAGACAGGAGAGGCCCAGAGCAAACTAGCTAGTACAACCAGCCAAATGGGAAAGCTCTGGATTCAAATGAGAGGCCCAGCCTCAATATAGAAGGTAGAGAGAGGAGAGGAGACACTCTAGGTCAGCTCTGGCCTCCACCTTTACATCACGCTCATGTGCACGTATTACATGTGCACACACACATGAAAACACATGCACCACATGCTTATGGTGTAGAGAAATCATAGAATAATATATTGAAAAACATTTTAGGATAGTATTGCTTTGTAATCAAAGACAATATTAATTTTTTAAATGAAGATGTTTCTTTTTATTATGATTTATTCAATTGTGTGTGTGTGTGCGCGTGTGTATGGGTGTGTGTATGGGTGTGTGTGTGTGTGTGTAGAACCAAGGGTGAATTCGGGAATCATCGTGGACTCCTTCTACCTCCTCTTTTTTGCTCTGCCCCGGGATTCACAGGCTCCGCCCACCAGGACCAAAAATGCAGCCCCCCCCGTACCCCCCTGCATCCCTGCTCCCCCTCCCTCCCCACCCCCGCCCCACCCCCGTTGAGAACACTGCAAGAGACATCAGACTGAGCAGTACTTCCTACAGTCCCATCTTTCTCTCTAAGTGATGAACTCACAGATTTACTTAAGATTTACTAGTTCAGATTGCAGCATGTTCGTTCACTAGCAAGGACACTGTCTTCCAGGAGTCTACCTCTCAGCTGACTTGTGCATGAACATGAGACGTGACTTGTTCATAGAGATGAACAGGCGTAGTGACACATGCTTATAATCCTAACCCCGGAGAGACAGAGACAGAAGGATCAAGAGTTCAAGGTTAGCCTGGAATACATAGTAAGACCCTATCTCCAAACAATCTGAAAATACTGTGTGTGTGTGTGTGTGTGTGTGTGTGTGTGTGTGTGTGTCTGTGTGTGTGTAAGGGATCTACAGCTGATAAGCATAAGAATCAAAATAAAGTAAATATACTTTGCAAATGTCACTTGATATTGTAAAAGACGAATGTCGCCCCTTTAAAAAAAGTCACAGAAGTAGTGTTCTTTCCTAATCGTCTCATCTGCATCTCATCTTCAGAGCACCAGCGCCAGTTGACCATCATTGCAGCATAGAGTAGAAAATACAGACATGGCCATGAAAGACTCATTGAAGACAAGCTCTAGGCACTGACAAAAAGTCACGAGTAGAAGTGAATATACAAGCATTTCCAGATTATGCTGTTGCCAAAAATCCAAAATTTTCTGGTAACGGTGGCATGTGCTGGCAATCCCAGCATTGGGGAGACTGAAGGAGGGGGTCAACGAGTGGTATGCCACCCTGGACAACATAATTAACCGTGTTTCAAAAACACAGCTAGGAAGGAGGCCAAATAGTAGAGTGCTTTCCTAGCATATATAAAGCCCTGGGTCTGATCCCCAGGTGTGGTGGTAGACCTACCCGGTAGTGATCTCCCAAGAGCAGAAGCTTACCCTCTGACTTAGATTCTTTTCTGGTTGTTGCGGTATAGTATCCTTACAAAAACAAATTAAGGGAGAAAAGTTGTATTTGGCTCACAGTTCCAGATTACAGTCAATTGCTGCCAGGAAGACATGGTGGCAGGAGCAGGAGGGTGCTGGCTCATGTTGCATCCACCCTGCGTAAGCAGACAGGGAATGAATGCAGTACCTGCTTCTTAGTGATCAGCTCACTTTCTTATAGAGCCCAGAACTCTTGCCTAGTGAATGGTGCCACCCACAGTAGGCAGGGTTTCCCTCCTAAGTACCATCAAGACACTCTTTCATAGGCAAGTTTAGAGGGTCTTCTCCCACATGATTCCACATTGTGTGGACTTGAGGGTTGAAGCTCTCCATTACACCCTCCTTCAGCTACATGTGAGTATGAGGTCAGCCTGGGATAATCCATACCTGTCCCATAAATATAAAATTGATGCCGAGTTGTTGGAAGAAAGACTGCCTGTGCTCATCAAAGCCTGCAGCCCAGGAGAAAGATAAGACAACTAACTTTCCGCTCACTTCTTAGTGTGCCTAGCTGTTTAACTGATCTGTGCTGCCTGCAGAGTTGGTTGAGGGAGTACATGGGGTAATACAGATTGAACCCAGGACTTCACGATGCTAAGCACTCCATTGAGCTCCACCCCCACCAGCTACACATGAGAGTTATTTTCCTTTTGCAGCTCTTGCTTCTCCAGCCACGGTGCTCTCTACTTCATAACTACTTCAGGCCTAATAACTATTGTGCTTATTTGCAGAGAGAACTACAGTACACTAGCCTTTAGAAAATAATATACTGCAGAGAGAAAAAATATTACTTGGTTTCGCTTTTACCCTAAGCCAATGAATCTTGTTTTTATCTTGGTTGCTTATAACAGAAAACTAAAAATATTTTTTTTCTTCCCCATGGAGATCTATGAGTAAGTTTGGAATTTTTCTTCCTCTTCCTCTCACTTTTAATGACTAGAGCCATATGTTCTAATAATTGCTTTCTAATGCTTAGCAAGGGAGTCAGCAGGTGCTGTGTTGCTTGAGGAAGGTGTACCAGAGAAGAGCTTCTCCTGCCTATTTGGACACCCTGTCCAGTCTCTCTGAGTCCCGTAGAAGGAACGTTCTCACTGTCTGCTGAACACCAGACCATTAGTGATGTTTAAGACTCATCTAGGCCTTGCTCAACCAGAAGGAAGAGGCAGGTGTGTGTGTGTGTGTGTGTGTGTGTGTGTGTGTGTGTGTGTGTGTGAAGGAGAGAGAGAGAGAGAGAGGGAGCTTGCAGGTTCGCCTTTCACTCTCCCCACTTCCACTGCAGCCCTCCCTGCCCTCCCTGGCTGGTGGCTTTAGTGCGGGAACTGATTAGGTAACAACAGAGCACCTTCCCTCCCTGTTTTCCCTCAATGCCTCTGGGCCACAGCTTTTGAGAGAGCCCAGCCCTGCTACTATCCACCCTTTATCACTGGCTGTATAGGGCTTTATCTGGAAAGGCCTGGGCTTTGCCCCTGGCTTCATCAATCATTTGGACCAGTTCACTTCTCCTTCATGGTGTTCCGCCTCATTAAACCCATCAAGGGTGATACGGAGAGGAGATGGGGCTGGGAGTGCCTAAGCACTAGTTCCCACTGCTCAGCGGCAGGCCAGGAAAGAGGCCGCACAAACCTAGAGCTGAGGGTGCAGGGAAGGACTATATCCTACCAGATACTTAGGCCCCATTCATTCTGCAAGCCAGCACTCTCTTCGGGACATGTCTTAGGGCTGTACTTCAGAAATTAGGTGATTACCCCAGGCTGGCCTGCTCCTCTTAAAGAACTTCCTTGTTTAATGATGAACTGGACACTACAACTTCACAAAGTATGGAGTGTGTCAAGACTAAGAAATGCAAAACTGGTTGACACACACACATGGGAATTGCAGGCAGGGAACATGCGTGACGAATGAAGGGGTTTCTGAGTCAAAATGAATCCTTCGAGTACCTTTTTGAGGCCATACACCAAATCCAAGTTTTTTTGGGTAAAAGAGACTCTTAAGCTTCCATTTTTAGATTTCTTGAGTGTTTCCCTCTTCGAATAAACACATTGCAAAGGGTTTTCTCACACGTGACTTCACAATGGCTTTTGGAGGTAGCCAGAACTAGGATTATGTCAGCAACATTAGTTTGAAGGTGAAAAACCAAAGCTAAGAAAGACCACATTCATCCAAGATCACAAGGCTAGGAACTGGCAGGCAACTGACAACTTTATTGATATAGCAGAGAAGTTGAGAGTGCCTACATTTTCATGAGAGTGTCTATGATGATTCAGAGACATAAGTCTGCTTGCCTAAGGAAGTCTATCAGGCTAGTGGAGGAAAATGCAAAGCATCGATAGACATAGACATGTCAGATACCAGTCTCTATGGACCAAATGGATACAGAGGAGAGTATTCAATACACTTAAGGAAGAGAAGCCAGAGTCATAGGACAAGGGGACCAGGCTAGGGGGAGCCAAGGAAGAAAGCCAGGCCCTTCGAATTATTTCTGATTTGTATTACTATCAGCAGCCAACTTTCATCTCCTAAGGTGTCCTGTGACTGGAGCAAGGCGGTTCTATGGGCTGGACTGGAGTCCACGGCGGTGAACTTTGAACCTCACCCTAAGTCTTGCGTTGCTACTTTTATACTTCACTGGGAGGCTTAAGGAGAAGAAGGAAGCCACCTGGCCTCAGCACAGGCCCCGCCCACCATCACACCACCACCTGGCACGGGGCAGCTCCATCTTCCGAGACTCGAGACTCGTTGTCCTCAAGGGGCCTCTGCAGGAATCCTGACGTAAAGATGGGCCTGGGCTGTGTGCGAATCCGGACTGAGCCGGCTGATCCGCACCCGTGTGGCCTCGTGTCACCTTGGACAAGTCGCATCCCGATCAAATGCGCACTGCACGGATCGCCAAACACTGCAGTTGTTAATAACTATAAAACACCAGGCGATTACAAAAAGAAAGTCCTAAACCTGAGGACCTGGGGCAAGATTTTTAAGATGGCAACGCACCAAACCCAAGTCTGTAACTTTAACTTTTTTAATAACGATTTTTTTTTTTTGCCTGAGCTGGAAGCTCGCACCGAATCCTGGAGGAATTGCTAAATCAGATTAAGGTTATATTTTGCAACAGGCTGGATGGAGCAATAAAGGAGCGCGCGCGGAAATGGGACTTCACCCATCAATTAGATCTCTATTAGCAGCCCTTGCTTCACCCCAGGAAATGTCACGTCCCTACCCGAGCCGACCCTTGCGTCTTCCACCCCCAGATCTCACCTCCCCTGTTCCCGGACTTCAACAACTTTTCTGGGAGCCCACAATAGGGCCAAACCCACTCCTTTGTCTGGATCACGGTTTTTGTTTGGAGGTTTTGTCTTCCTCGCAGATTTTTTGTTTTGTTTTTTAGGATCCGCGGCGCCACCTGCCCTATCCACTCCTAACCCCGGGACGCTGGGTCCAAACTGGCTGAACAGGTTGCAGCGCGACACCTGCGCGGTCTGCTCAGGACCACGGATTCTGGAGCTGGTGTTCCGAGCCTTATTAATATTAAAAGCTTTCTGACGGTCCCGAGCAGTCTGTAATGAAAGGTGATTAACAAGACAATGGACAGGACTGTGAATGGTGGGGCAACTCATCTGCTGTAATAGATCAGATCCGCCTCGGGGCCTCAGCGAGCCAGGGCCGCCCCGGGATCCCAAGGAGTCCCAGCGCGCCCAGTGACGTGGCCTTGCGGGGAGCCGGATGCGCAAGCGGCGTGCCCTGCAGGCTGGGAGGCGACTGGTGTGCGGGGCGCCCTCTGACCTGGGTTTCATTTTCCCCTCTCGCTCGAAGAGTCCCAGACGCTGGAATCTGAGGCCTGATGGGAAAACGCCCTAAGGTTGGCATACTGAGTTGGCACCGAGACCAGAAAAGGGCTCAAGCCCCAATCCACTCCCTCATGCTGTGTCCAATGCCCTCAGCCCTTGACTTACACCCCTCGGGTCCACCGGAAAGCCTCATTTATCATTCTTCTGGGGGATCAGAAGGACAACGCTCCACGTCCGGACCTGGCTGAGAATCGTCCCCCCACTTCCACCTCCTAGTCCCGCTCCACTCCCCGGCCCCATAAGGCGACAAGGTGCCACCGCCCCGGGAATGAGCCAGCAGAAGTGGCCAGGCGTATAAAGGAGTCACTGTTGCGGTTGCCACCGCCGCTCGCCCCCATTCAGGGCCGGAATTCAAATGGATATTTCCCCCTGGCCCCCTGAACGAGCCTCAATGCCTCAAAGGTGCAGAGCTGCCTCGGTGGACATGCTCTGTGGCTGATATTATAATTTTCATAATGCGCTTTTATGCCGCTGCAGACTCCTCTGGTGAGCAGCCCGCAGAGCTGCTGAAAGGGGCTTTGAGAGGCCGGGGCGCGCGGCTGCTGCGAGCTGCGCCCCCCGCGGGCCTGAGTGGCACCGTGTGCCCCGGCCAGGGCGCGGCTCCCGCGCGGGTGCTGCTCATTAGCATGCTCCCCGAGTGTCCCCGGCTCGCTCGCAGCCTCCCAGTGCCCCTCGGGGTCTCTGCCACCCGCCCGGGTAGCGAGTGGCTTCACCCCTGTCTCGCTGCGGCCAGCCAACCAGCCTTAGGGAAGGTCAAGGTGTGCAGTGCCCGGAGCAGCCCGGAGGCTACCCGGCTGGAGCCAGGGTGGAAGTTGTCTCCCCCTAGGCCTGCAAAGCAACGGGACCCGCAGGGTATGCGCCCCACAATCAAGGCGGGGGGAGGGGTCTCTCCACTCTGGAGAGAGATTTCATATTTTGTTCTAAGCACTTTAACCGAACTCATAGCCATTTTCCTGCTGGTGTCTGAATTCAAGCAGGAATCAGCTCACCAGCAAACCCATTTGCCAGATCTGTACCGGACAAAGCCTGTTAAAATTCCTGGGCCTCGCCTTTGCTCCCAAGTTCTCAAAGCTGACCGCTACCCGGTGATAACTCACATTCTCCCCATTTTCACTCCCTCTTCCTTTTCAACCTCCCAGTAGGGTTTATATAAATCTCTGGGACCTCTGCGAGTCTAAATCAGTTGTATACTGTACCTTAGTCACCAATAAGCGTGTTTAAAGTAATAAGCCTGTGTTGCAGCGAAACTAAAAAGCAAAAAAAAAAAAAAAAAAAAAAAAACCCTCCTCGAACTCACCGCTTGTACTGGATAGCGTTAAAAAGTATAACTCTAACTTAATCCTTATATCTATTACAATAGACCACTTTCTAGTAGTATTATTCTACAATGATTCCTTTGGCCAAATTGAAAACTGTTCATAAAAAAGAAGAGGTAAAAGTTGTAAGACTGCATTTAACTCTATGTAAAAAGGCTAGATGTAGGCTCTTAAGTAGAAAATGTATTAGGGGTGCCAAATAACCACTTGATGCCTTTCTAATAGGTCCAGCATCTTTTAATAATGAGAGCAGTCAGCACGTCTCTCTCTAATTTATATTTATTCAAATGGCATAGATGTACCAAAGAAATAAATATATCAGCAGGCTCCAAGTCCATAAGAAACAAGCAGTAGTAAAATGAACGGTGCGTTCCTAACTAGCAAGCCCTGTTCAAGAAATGTCTCTCCAGCCCTAGCTGCCTATGGATTTTCCCACTGATTTTGTTAGAGTATTAAGTTGCTGCCAATGCCCACCATGCACTGGGAAACAAAAATTAAACTCATAAGTCTGCAAGAGTACCACATGGTCAGTCAAAAACATATTCGGTTTGTATTTATCTATGTAAAGGCTGCTAGGCTTCATCTAAACTTGAAAACTGGTGAGACTTAAAATCAACACAATAGATCCCCAAACTCAACCCACAGATTTCATCCCCAGAGGTGTGGTATTTGATTTTCTTTCTTAAACTACTCTCAGGGTTCTTGTTTGCGAAGCTACTGGTCTAGCCCTGCATATCTAATAGATGTGTCCCAAATTACAGCTGAAATCTGTTCTTCTTCCTGGTTTGCTGCGGAGCAATGAAAGCAAACTGAATCTGAAATGGGGAAACGGCAGCTGCTCCCACATTTCTTCATTAAATAAACATTGGAATACCTGCTGATTGAAGCCATTTTAGGGTTTGGATGGGAATGCCACTTTAACACCCGGCCCATATGTTAGCCTCTATTAAATTCCACAACTTTGCTCTGGCTGCCTCTAAATCTCAGGTTATTACATTCTTATTAAAACTTGAAAATGGTCTGAGGTAGGATGGTGTTGCCTACTTGCAAAGAGCTGGTAATGTGCCATTTTTTTGTAAACCAGAAAGGCACCTCTACTCAGGAAATTCACTGTCCCCTTCCTCCATGATTTTTTGCTTCATTTACCCAGCTCAATGATAACACGAGATAGGTTCCATTTAAATTATTTACTTTGTATCACCATTTACCCCCCAAAAAATTTCTTAGTAAACACATTATTTTCAAAAATGATGAAACTTGACAATAACTACAGAGATAATCGCCCTCATAAAGGAGGTAATGACCGTAAGTTAATGATGCTGTGGCTGCCCGGAAGAATGTTATCACTGCTTATTGCACATGTTAACATGACTTTAAAAGATTTTTGAAAAGCATAAATTGGCCGTTGTGAAATTGTGGATTGATATTTAATGATGGTGGCCTTTAACTATTACACTTATTAGGAAACCAAATGAATTTTATTTGGATTGCTTAAGATGTATGTGTAGCTACCCAAAGAGGTATAGGGTTAGAATGAATTACATAGGGCTGGGAATATAGCTCAGTAATGGAGCATGGTTATGAAACGTGCAAGGCCCTGGGTTCCAAAGGAAGGAAGAGAGAAAAGGAGGGAGGAGATGAAGGAGGAAAAGAAAGAGGGAAGAAGGAAGGGAGGGAGGGAGGGAGGGAAGGAGAAGAAAGGAAAAAAAGAAAGGAGGGAGGAAGGGGAGATGTTCTATCTGAGCAGACTGAACAATTGGAACCCCAAGTACTTTCTTTCCTTCTCATTTCTTTGGGGAGAGGAATGGTGATTCTCTCTCTCTCTCTCTCTCTCTCTCTCTCTCTCTCTCTCTCATACATAAGCTCCAGGTTACACCACTCTACCCCTAGTTTAAAGCATTTTTCATTTTCCTCATTTTATTGTCAGTAGGAAATACTGTGGAAACTATCCAGATAATTCTCTAAAACAAAATTCTTTTATAAAAAAGAACTCCAGTGTTGTAACCCTCCAAACGGGATGTTGGCATTGATTTAATTGACCTTGTACTTCTCCTGGCATTAGCTTATTAAAGGTATTCTGTCGGTGGGAGGAGGAGCTCACAAGAACTCGATGTAAATGTTTTTTGGATTGTTTTCCTCCTCTCCTCTCCTCACACTTCTTCTCCTCTTCTTAGCTTTCCTTTCCTTTTCCTTCCTTCCTACATTTCTTCTTCGTTCACTCTCTCTCTCTCATTCTCTCCCTCTTTCCCTCTTCTCTTCCTCTGTTGTGGGAAAGAAAATTTTAAAAGAGTATTTCTAATTCAGCAGCATGAGGGAGACAAAAAAGAGCCCCAGCTATACTGAGGAGCTGCCAACAGGAAGTCATGACCACCGTTGTATGAGGCTGTTTTCTCCTCTGAAACACAGGAAAACAAACTAATGTACACATTCCCTCTCTGCTCCATCATTGAGAGGCTTAAGAGAGCCAGTATTGTGAAGGCAAGTGACTCCATCCCTAGTCACAGACTCCAATATGGAATTTCAAGCCCCAAGCCTGAAGTATTGGTGTTGACACCCTCATGTTATTCATAGAGTGTTGTGTGCTGCATTTTCTCTTTTTATCAGTAGAGTCTCCATGCTCACCAACAACAACAAAAAAAAGAGATCAAATAACTTTACTGTTGGTACAGAACATATTTCAATTCCAAAATAGAAATTTTATCAGTGACCAGTGTATGCAGTAGAAGATGGGCGGGTACTTCAATGGTGAACAAAATCCCACCTTTCTATGTATTTATATAATGGCTTTAAGTGGGATTTTATGATTTTGATTGGAAGTGACTATCAAAATTTCTCTTATCGGGTGTGTGTGTGTGTGTGTGTGTGTGTGTGTTGGAAATTGAATCTAAGACCTTTCCTGTACTGGGCAAATGCTCCATTCATAGACTTCACAAATATCATACCTATGTGCAAACTAAATATTAGAAATAAGAGATAGCAATTGGAAAAACATTTGAATATAATTATGATAATTATTTTCATGTCAACAAATTTGTTATTGTAATGGTCTGTTTGAAATTCAGCGAACAATTTTTCAATTATGACATTACTTGGCAGGCATAGGGTTATATAAAAGGTTAAATAAATAAAATAGTATTGAAAGACTGAGATAAAGAGTCAGATAGTCATGCATTAAGAGAAAGTGAGAGCCGGGTTTGCCAAAGACAAGCAAAGCTAGCCAGAGGTCTTTTCTGACCCTCCAATTGCCATTTCAAATCTTATATGGCAAATGTATGTCCAAAAATTACAAATTATTTTAGCTAATAAAGAGTGCTTAAATAACTGTAGCCACAGCTATGTGATTCATTCAAAACTAATAAAGCCAGTAAGTTAATAACAGTAATTAACTCCCACTGTATGGCACTGTCCTTCACAGATGACGCCATAGCACACATTTGACAGCAAGTTTGGGAGAGCACAGGAAGGAAATGATGGTGACAAAGCTAGGGTGAGTCGTATCTCAGAAGACATGGTGTATTTACTGTGTGCTGTGTATGTTTGCCCCCAAGAAGTGTGAACTCATAACAACACCTCAGATAATTCATAAGCAGCTAAAAGGGCAACTCTGATTTCTCCATGAAGAATCAATGATTCTTCAAGAACCTTTCAAAATACCTGGTTAACCAGAAATTCCAAGTGGAGAAGGGATGATCAAGATGACACATGTTGGAGGGTAAGAGTCAAGAAATTTCAAAAGGCCAATGGGTAGCAAGTGGCACATGACTAGAGAGCTGAATGACTATTTTACTAAAGAGGAACAAGATTCGAGATACTCTTATTCACTAAGAAATCACATCAGCCAACGTTTTGAAATTCTCCCGAGGCAGTGGGCTACCATCTTTTGCAGTTTTCTTCTGCTGTGTGTTCGAACACTCCCTTTTGTTAACCTTACACAAAAGTCCATTCATCAAGTTCAAGGATAAGGATGAGACAAGTCTGTGGGTGTTGTGCTTGTTATTGTTAAGAAAGTGAGTTCACATCCCAGTATGGTGTCTGAAATGGTGTCACCAGCAGCTCAGAAACAGCCCCTTAGCAGATGGAAATCCTAACACCAACTCACAGGGCCCATGGAACTGGTCTATTCTCAGAGAATTGTCTAGATCAATATTAATATTACAGTCCTCTTCTCATGCGAGTTTCTTCAGAGGAAACACACACACACACACACACACACACACACACACACACACACACACACACAGAGGAAAAATACCCACAGCAACTAACACATTTAGCAATTCGATGGAGAAAAAAGGTCAGGGTACTATTGACAAGTACGTCAAGACACCCCCCCCCAAACCATGGGAAAACATGTCTAAATCGTTTCGACTCACTGCATTCAGACCCATGGAAGGAAATCACAAAACTGCACGTTGGCATTGTTGGCCTGAAAGGATATCTATTTATCATCTTATAAGACAGCTCGAATGATCTTTATCTACTTTGCCCACTTTCTGACCCAAATTCAGGGTTTTTATGGAAAATTGCAGTCAGTTTGATTGATGAAATCCAAAGATGTCTAAAATGGCACCAAAGATCTCCAACTGTGCAGACTCCAACCGAGGGCTTCAATGTTGGCATTGTTCCTGACGGCAGAAAAAAAGAAAAAGAAAAAGTTGAGCAAAACAGGCAAAAGTTGGGGAATTTCTACTTTAAAAACTTCAAATTTCAATGAAGGTGCCCAAACCCCATTATCCCTGTTCACACGTGCGAACTGGACGGACATCAAAGTATTTCCCACACATCGCAACAAAACCGGGTGCATCGGGCTTTCTTTGTAACCGCCTGAATGGCGGTGTCTCCGGAGCGCGCAGGTCTCGGAAAAGCGCTCGCCCGGTGCAGTCGGGGAGCGGGGCGCGCCCGCTGGGGAGCCGGAAGGAGTAGCCAGCCAGGGCCATCACCCCTTCCCGTAGCACTGTGGGACTTTGCAACGACCTCGCCCAGTCGCGGGGGCCTCTGAATGCCTCCCTGTTCCCGGGAAGGGCAGCCAGAGCGCCCTCGGTTCCTCCTTCCCCGCCTACCCGCGGCGCCAACATTAACCCAGAGCGAGACTTGGGCAGAGGCACCGGCGCCGCCGGGGTCCGCGGAAGCCGGAGACGGCGGTCGTGCTGGGCCAGCTTGGGGGGCGATGCACTACAGTGAAATATTGTCACCTGCTTAATTGTTCCAAGACAGCCTCCTCCCCCAACTAGTAATAATAGCCGAGCCTCCTACCGGGCTCCCAGGCCCAGGAGCTGATGAATGAATACCCTCGTAGAGGAAAATCTTGGGAGCTGTCTTCCGTCCTATTACCCAAGGGGGCCGGCTATAAATCTTCCTTCATTTTAACCACATTTACCCTCATCTTCCTCGGGGCTAGGGATGCTGCGTTAAGATTGCACTGATGTGCCAACGCTCCGGACCAGCTGCTCCTAAATACAGACAGGTCCTTGTCAATTAAGGCTTTGAGAAGCAGGTCCTCGGGGCCCCTGGGGCACTGGAGCAGCCAGCAGCGTGCAGCCCCCACAATTAGTATCCATTTGCAAGGGACCTTCAGGGCACAAATGCACAGGCAAAGGAAGAATCAAAACACCAGGCAACTTCAATTCTGGAAATTGGTCTTGTAAGTGTTGTGAAACTGAACAGACGGCCCCCAAGAAGGAAGCTAAGAGTTCTGGTGCAAGATGGGCCCCTCCTGCCCATCTTCCAATATTTTCCCTTTGTCTTGTTCACAAGCTGGAGATTGTGGCTAGGTTGGGGTGGGAGTGATAAATGAATGCATTCATGTGCCCACTCTGAGCTGAAGTTGTCTGTTGGTGCCTTTTTTTTTTTTTTTTTTTTTGGTTCACCTCAAGCAGCTGGTCAATCTTGCCTGGACCCTGGCCTTTGGCCCAGGGGGCACTGGACAAGGCATGCGCTCCAAGGAGAAGAGTTGCGATGTATCAGGTCAGGGAGGCCAAGCCGCCGGTGGGCCGAGCAGAGCATTAGCCGTTCAGTTAAACAAAACCCAAAAGGCTCAGGGGGCCCCGGGCACCATTAGGAAAGGTGTTTGTTTAAGTGATTAGGGGCGGTTGGTAGTTAGGGGCAGAGAAAAGGGCAGAGCTGGTGACACAGGGCAGTTTAGCTGGACAGCAAGGGTGGACATTCAGAGAACATCCCTGTTTAAGAATGTGTGACCCCACCAAGTTCAAGAACAGAACAAACAGCCCAGGCCATTAGGGACAGCCGTCACGTGAATAACAACAAAGACAACAGTGGCACTGAGAAAAATGTCTCAATATTAAATATGGAAAAGTATTAGGGACTGGGGCAGGGGGTCAATGAAAGTCAACAAGCACACAGGCTTAATGAGAGAAAGAATGTAATATCAAAAATGCATAAATCTGCAAGAGAGGCAGCTCCATAATGCGGACGAAAAAACCAGATCCATCAACATTCCCGACAATGGCACCACAATGGATAGTATGGGGTCAGTTAACATTTATCACCAAAGTTAAGAGAATGAAAGGCAAGGCAGCTCTCTTCATTGAGAACCTGCTGTGTGAATTTCATAGGCAATAGGGGATGGGTCTCTAAGAGGCCAGTGACTGTACCAACTTCTGCTTCTAGGAGAAAGGTGAGTTGCTCCTTCCTGGGGTCACATACATCCGGGAATCCTTTCTTCAGTGTTTTTCTCTCTGAGGTACAATCTTCCTTTGAAGAGCTAAGGTTCTTTTTTCTCAGAACACATTGGATCCTCCTTCCTAATCTCAGGAAGATTCCTAACAGGAGCTCTACGCAAAGAACACTTGGAGTTCTGTTTGATTTTTCCTGATCAGAGTAAAAGCATGCATTTCTTCCCCTGAAAAGACCAGCCAAATAACCTTAAAAGCTTCTCACTTTCTCACTTCCCCCCCCATCAATAATGAATCTTGTTTCCAAGGAAACGGCCCAGTAGCAAAGTCCTGAAATTCAGTGAAGCTTACGGAAGCAGTATTTTTGCTGTATGTGCCACATCTCTGCAAGACTTTACTTATATACACGATGAAGACTTTCTCTGGTATCCATAGGTAGAGGCTATGAGTCAAGGAATATGCTATCCTGGCACTTAGCAACTGGTACATTATTCCCAGCTGTGACTCCCTACAGTTCAAGACCATATCCCTGAATTCCTGCTGAGCCCCAAGGAGGAGGAAATCTATCTAGGGCAGCAAACATAGGGATGTCTCCTGGCTCATTCTTTATATCTTAATTACTGTGATGTCGTGCATTTTCAGAGCGCACTTACATACATTATCAGCATTGATCCTTACAGCTACTTCGTGAGTAAGCAGGACAGACATTTGATGCTCCCATGATATAGAAGAGGAAACCAATTGAGAAAGAGTGACTAAGCCAACTAAACTTACACAATGGGAGTTGAACTCCTTATCTACAGTGTGTTCCAGTCATTGTCCTCCATTATCTGAAGTTCAGAGGCACATTCAGAGAATGGTGTCTTCCTCAGACTTGCTCCAGGGACCTGGCTGCTCATTCATTCATACCTTGCCTATGAATACCCTATTCCTTGATTGCCTCTAGACAGCTAAGAAAGACTCCCAGAGCATGCAGAATTTCCAACATGCACATCTCATTGGAGAAAAAAAAAAAAAAAAAAACCTAAGGCTTAGAGTTTTTCTATACCTGACCCTAGTCAGAAATTGTTCAATCTAGCTTAAACCCAAATCCTGTTATTCTATAACTAGGTGACATTAAAAAACCCATTAGTACTTACATTTAGCCCCTATGTCCCACATCCAGATAACCAAGTGTACAGTTTTGGTGTTCTTTTGTATTGTATATAGAGCTATTGTGAAGTATTTGAGGAATTGAAGAATGATTAGTATCTGATGTATCATTAGATGGAACTAAGGATGCTAATCAAGGAACTACCACCAGCTTATGACTAAGTCACTGACATGGATGGGACAGTGTGAGAATCATGATCCAGACACTCACATGTTTGCTTATTGATATATTTTATTCTTGCTCAGCTGTTCTGAGATACCAACTCACTCAGGAACTCCTGATCCTCCTGCCTCAACTTCCCAAGTGATGGGATTGCAGGCATGAACCACCATGCTCAGCATATGCGAACATTTAAACGAAACTTCCTTTAATGAAAAGAAACCAGGGCATAAGAAAAACTGGCCCCAGCTTTTCAGAATCCCATGATTACCCTGTACTCATTTTGATGCAGCTTCTAAGTAAGGCAAAGTCTTAGCAGCTAAAACTGCGGTTTCCCATTCAGTCTTCAAGGAGGAGGGGGAGAACTCAAACCTAAGGGCCGGAAGTACTAGCCTAGGTCTCAGTACCTCCTCCTCAGAAAGTAGGGAAGGAGAGGTGACCCCTGAGTCTAAATGGAGGAGTTGGGGACAGAAGAGACTTTCTTCTTTGCTTTGGCACAGTGTCTGACAGAGCCCTTCCAGCTCTGAGGTTTGAGCCTCTTACTTACTCAGTCTGTAATTTGGAGCCCCACAGGGCTTGACCAGGCAACAGAAGACTGGTTGGAGGTCAGTGGCAGGATACTGCCAGCCCCATCAACACCGAGAGGGAACCTCCAAGACAGCATTTCCAGGCCGGTCTAGCAGGTCAGGCGATCCCCTAGAAAGTTCATAATCATTTCACTACCTCGGCTTTGTCCTGTCCGGGGACTGTGGCATCAGCATGACACTGCCCTGGCCCATTCCTTGCCTCTTGCCAGACCCAGTTAATGGCAATGCCCACTGGAGGCAAACTCTTCCTGCCCAGTGACCCTGGGACATGCAGGACAGACAGCCCTAGACCAAGCAGAGGTCCCTACACACGAGTGCTGATCCAGATCATCCAGGACCACCTAGAGAGTCTGGAAACTAGATCACTGCCTGGGGCAACGAGTGCTCTTAGGCCACCTGGAAGAGCGCAAACACATCTTGAAAAACATTTTCCCTGAAGCGAACTGACTTGTGTGACAGTATCGTGCATTTCAAGACACTAGAGAACACATACTAGAGATAGACAAGAAAGGATAGTGAGATTCATAGTACCAAAATTGTTTTATTTTTCGAAAGAAGAAATGCAGTGAGGCGCTTCCGCGAGTTCAGAAGGTCAAGCAGATGTAGACAAGCACGGGGGAGTTATTTATGTCAAGTCGGGTTATTGTAAAGGCGAGAGAATCGCCTCTGCGGCGCTGGCCGTGTGTGGGCCTGCATGCCCGGGGTCAGGATGGTGGGCTGTGTGTCCATCCTGGCGGGACTGTAATTGTCCCGGGTCTGACACGGTGCCGGGGATTCAGGGCGCCACCATCCATCTCCATCCAGTTAGCACACACACACACACACACACACACACACACTAGGCAGAAGGCTGGGCTTGGGTCTCAGCTCCAAATAATGGGGACAATTGTGTTCCCTCCTGGCACAACCCTCCTCTGTTCTAGGTTCGCTGCCCTCATTCTCCGGTAAGCGGGTCCGCTAGCCCCGACTGCCCAGTGGGGAAGGAACTCATGATCACCTGTGCCCTGAGCGGTAGCAACCGCTGATCCGGCGTTTCTGGGGAAGGAGACTGCGACAGCCTCCGCGGGCCTCCGTCCTCCCTCTGGCCTCTACCTGCCCTGACAATTCAGCCACCCGGCCCTTCTCTTCCTTCCAAGACCCACTGATTTCAGGCTCTAGAGTTTTCCACCGGTGCTGGGGCCTGATAAAGATGCTTCCCCCCCCCCCGACAATTTAATAGTCTCAAGTCATCATCAGCGTGACACTAGCCATCCATCTTCTCCCAGGGGAGGACAAAGCCGGGCCTCCGGACTCCAGGCCTCTCTGTCTCCCAGCACTTTCTATTTTGGGATGGCCTCCCCACAATGGCGCGCTTATGCGCCATAATGGCGATGTTTATGAAGGCCTCGATACCAGTGTATGAACACAATTTTATGCCTAATTAGAAAATGATGTAACCCCAGAGAGAAGACAAAGGAGAGCTGTCCCCTCCCTCGATCACTCCCCTCAATCACACGCCCTTCCCAAATGTCCCGCAGTCGGTCCCTGGCCAGTGCCAGGCCTCTGGTTTTGACAGTAACTGGGCTCCACTGGCCCCCAGCACTTGACCAGCGGTGGCCCGCACGTCCTAGTGCGGAAAGCAAAGGCTGGTCGCCTCTGAGAGAGGGCGGTGGGAGACGCGGGGACTTAAAGAGATTTGGGACTCCAAAGTGCTTCTACACTTTCTCTCTTCCCCACGCGCCCCGCATCCGAGGGGACCTCACCCCTGGGAAGGCTCCAATAAATGCAACCCGGCGCCACTCGATTCTGGGATAATTTTTAATATATATGCAATAAATGTTCACTTTGTTAGATTGAATGACAGACAATAATATCGGCAAATCTTCATATCCATCCATTACCCGCAAATGAGCCGCACAAAGGACAGATTTGCTTTTGATTAATTTATTTGCAGACTCGGCTTGATAAAGCAATAACTATTTGGTTAAACTTGACATTTGGTCTTCGGGGGGTTATCAGACAAATCCCTGTCGTTCGGGAGAGATAATAAAGCTGTTTAAAGGGGATTAATTATTAATTGGCTGCAATTAATTTCCCCCCTTCGCTCGGCTGCTGCCACAATGCGTATCTCTCACCCATAAACAAAAGGCAAGAGTTTGCTGTCTCTCAGAGCTAGAGTGGGTCGAGGGGTACACCCCAAAGCAGAGACATGGCCTCTTACTCACTGGTTTACCTATGCAGGCTACTTAAATGAACTGTTACATTTGGAAACAACAAACAAACAGAAGTCTGTCCATAGCAGCTTTCCTGGAATTAAGGGTCCTCTTGGGTACCGATTTGAGGATCTTGAGCTCTGAGCAGATTTTTTGTTGTTGTTTCGACATTTTTGAGAATGGGCAACTATTGCTTCTAGTTGAATTCAGGTCCCCCAAGTGGTTTCTCTGGGGCAGTAGCTTGGTCCTGAACAGAAACTTGGGTGTAGAAAATTCGAGATTTCTCTGTTCACCGCGGAAAGAGAATTGGCACATTCCATCCTCCTGGTGAATTTTGGTGCTGAAACCCTCCCTGTTCGCCTTACTGGCTTCCACCTGATGCGGGATTGGGAGGAGGGTTGGGGCATTGGGGGACATAAAGTAAGACACCCCCCCCCCCCACCCCCGACTCCGGGGTAGAAGCCAAAAGACAGCGGGTTGTACTTGGCCGGGCTTCGCCGGTTGGGACCTGTGTCTGTCTGCTTCACGACCCTGGGTCGCACCTGTTCGGCCGCTACTGAATCAC
>JALPQD010000631.1:0-215000 GCA_023101885.1 Typhlomys cinereus | reverse complement strand
AAGACTCAGTGAATCTTCCCCAGAAGATAATTAAAAAGGACCTCCATTTTTTATGATCCCCACTTCTCAGAAACCACTTGACATTAGAAACATGAATTTTCTTGTGGTAAATTTGGAGCTGAAGGGATCCTATTAGTTTGACTAGCAAACTATTTTAGTGAATGAACTCTGCTATACATTTAAATATAGATTATTTTATTCTATGTTATACTCTTATTAAATACAAAATTGTACCAAACTATTCTCAATCCCAGAGGCAAACGCGAAGTAACCTTGAGAACTGTCTGCCATGCCTATTAAGCATTCTGTGTTTCCATGGAGACAGAGTGGTTTTCTTTTTAATCAGCATATCAGGAAGCTCTGTGCTGATGTCTCTGCTCCACATTGGGAAAAGTAAGCCAGTATGTGCATATTTATTTGTTGATTCATTCTCATTTGACTCCCCCTCAGGAACCTTGTCTGCTAAACTCCATGTTTTCCTGGAAGCATACCTCTCTCTGCCATCTTTTGTTTCAAAGTCTTGCTTTTCTGTAAATGGCACCCAGTTGTAGTCTTGGCCTTCCTTCTTGATGTCACATGTGGCATCAGAAGGAACATTACAGGTGAAGTTGGTTCTAGCTTACTCATTATTTGGCAGAAATGGAAGAGGAATGAAACCTTCTGAGTGGGACTGGTTTAAAGCCCAGCCACAGTACTTTTAAAAATTCTCTTCTAGGCATCTTTATGGCTAGTGAAGTTTTAAAGCCACAGTCGTGAACCCATTGTGGTGGTCTAGGTCTGTAATCCTAGCACTTGGGGGTGGGGTGAAGGTAGGAGGATCAAGAGGTCGAGGTCATCCTTGGTGGCCAGTGAGTTGAAGGCAGCATGCTCTACTTGAGTCGGGCCTCCCAAAGAAAATCAAACAACCAACCACACACTTTCTGTTCTGTACTGGATATCAAAGGACACTTGGGGAGGCCAGTGAAATCTCAAAACTATGGGAAAGTGAATGATAGATATCTGACTTGGCTCTTTGTCATCTTCTTCTTTTTTTTCTTTTAAAATTATGTTTATTAATTTTTTTCTCAATCGTACAAACTTACCTATTAAGTTTGTCATCTTCTTTAAGAAAAAAAAAAAACCCAAACTCCCCTTCATGATATTGCTCATGGCTTTGTAACTAGTATCTTAGAACTGTGCACTACAAGTGGGGAAAGCAAATTGGGACTCAAGTTGTGGCTCCTGGCCTTGCATCTATGTGACTTTGGACAAGTTCCTGACATTACAGCTATGTTTCTCTTGGTCATTCCTTTTCTAAAAATGTGGCAATGTGGAGATGAGGATCTCTAGTGTACAAGATTAACGTATAGCTGTCCTCTCCTTCGTTACCTGCATGTTCTAATATGCAGGCACCTTCCAGGTGCTTTGTGTGAATTATCTGCCTTAGCCCACCAAGAAATCCTATCTGTATAAGGTGGCAGGAGGAGACCAAGCATTGATAAGTGCTTTGTAATTGGTGAAAGCCCATGTGGACATATGGCATAATAGAGTCGCTGACCGACAAGATAGAAAAGCATCAAGATTTGGTTTGACTTTATTTTTTCCTCATGCCTTAAGCTGCCAGCCCATCATAACTTTGCAAAACTCTCTTACATGTATGTTGCTAAGACATACATACCTGAAGAGCAGGCACACTAAGATCCATCTCTTGCTCTTTAAATTTTTTAAAAAAATTATTACTTTTGCATGTGCATCTGTGTATGTCTGTGTGTGTCTGCATGTATCAGAGGGCAGTGTGTGTGTGTGTGTGTGTGTGTGTGTGTGTGCCTGTGGAGGCCCAAGGGTGACACTGGAATCACCGAATAAACTAGGAACTAGTAGAGTAGAGCAGAAACATCAATGGCCTTGACATTAAAAAAGCAGCATGCAGGCCGGAGAGATGGCTCAGGGATTAAATCTCTACCTTGAATGCAGAGGTTCTGTGTTCAGATGCCAGGTCCCAGATAAAAATGCCAGGTGAAAATGGCAGTGGTCTGTATTTTCAGTCCTGGCAGGTAGAGCCTGGGAAATTCCAGAGCAAAGCAATTTTTTTTGACAAAATTTTAATTAATTAATTAATTAAAAATTTAATTTTTACACATGTGTCTCTGTGTGTGCGTTCCTGTATTGTGTGTGTGTGTATCAGAGGACACTGTGTGTGTCTGTGGTGGTCCAAGGGTGACTTCGGGAATTAATCTGGATTATACTGCCT
Source organism: Typhlomys cinereus (assembly GCA_023101885.1). Classification (NCBI taxonomy): domain Eukaryota; kingdom Metazoa; phylum Chordata; class Mammalia; order Rodentia; family Platacanthomyidae; genus Typhlomys; species Typhlomys cinereus. The sequence goes on along the minus strand of JALPQD010000631.1, from coordinate 212,770 downwards.
TCTCTTTACTTTGCTCTGGAGTTTCATAGGGCCAGAGGTTACAGGCCCTTGCTATGTCTGCTTGGTATTTTAAGTGGAATCTGGGATCCAAACTCGGGACCTTCTGCTTTCAAGGCAGATGTTTAACTCCTAAGCCATCTTTCCAGTCCTGCCACCAGTTCTCTTGTATTTAAATCCTGTTCTGTACATACAGTGAGTTGAGTCCTGCTTCCATGTGCTTTATAGATTACCCGGGAGCCCCATTCATCTACTTTCTCTAAGACTGGATTAGAGATGAGAGCTTCTTAGTCGCCTATCTGACAAAGGGTGGGAACCCCTCCTTTATCTTGTTGTCACTCTAGTACAAGTTTTCCTACAATTGAAACTAATTTCAAATGTGTTTGTTTTCAGGGACGGGTTTTTTTCATTTTCTTCCTTTCTCAGTTTCCGTGAGTGGCCTGACCCCTGGTGGACAAGAAGTGTCAGCTCACATGAAAAATACGGAAGCATGCCTTGTTACTTCAGGTAATAGAGCCTGAAATATATTTTTTGACTGACATTTTTTAACTGAACAATTAGGAATGAAATGCATACTATTTAAAGTCATTAAAAATAACTTTAACACTCCTCCAGACATTCTGGAACATTGGCCTGTAGGGGGATCTTAATCTTCTCACAGTAAAAATTCTCACCTGTCTGTAAGTTCTTCATGAGTTTTCATTGACCATAGGCACTGAAGTAGCTGCTACAGACTAATCATTTTCATAGAATTAGTACATAGTATGTAATAGATGCACATGAGCTGCTGTATGTTGATTCCAGCAGTGCTACTCATATGCATGCAAGTTACAGGAAGTACTTTAAATATCTAAATTCATTTCTGTTTTCCTGTGTGACAAGTATGGCTGTTCTTACTCTTGCTACAGAAGAAGAAACTGAGAACTGCCATACTAGGAAACGATAGTGTTGGAATTTAAACCTGCCGTTGGCTCTTAACCACAAATGCCTTCTTACAAATCTCAAAACCAGAGATTTCGGAGCATCTGTCCTGGCCCTTCACCCTGTGCTATTGGTGTTGAAGATGTGGGAGATGGGAGTTAATCTCTGGCTGCCCTGTGAGCTTCCCCTTCCCATATCTTCTAACTAACCTGTCATGGTTGCATTTCGATGGCAACCTGACAGTTGCAGACTGTTTGGGGGCAGCTGTGGAATGGTTAGAATGGCCCCTGAACAAGCCTGCAGGTACTTGATTGATTGCTGTGGAGAACCCAGCCCATAGTGGGTGGTACTTTCCAGTGGTGGACCAGATAATAGGAGGTGCAAGGAGGAGGGATTTGCTCTTCCCTTAGCCGGTGTTGACTTGCTGTGCAGTCCACTCTGCGTGCATGTTCTTCGCCTTCAGAGCGTCATGGTCTTCTTGGTTGCTGCTGCTGCCACCTCTGTCCTTGGCTGACTTGGAGCTTCACCTTTTCCGTCACGTTGTTGCTGTTCCCGCAGGCCTTTGGAGCCTGCTGCTAGGCCTTGCTGCTGTTTGCTGTTCATCGCTTATGTTGGAGCCAAGCTGTTCTTCACCGACGTTGGAACCCAGCATCTTCGACCCTCCAGAGTAGCAAAGGCTTGAGACCTTCTCGGGATCTTTTGTATAAAAAAGGAAGGAAGGAGAAGGAAGGAAGGAAGGAAGGAAGGAAGGAAGGAAGGAAGGAAGGAAGGAAGGAAGGAAGAAAGGACATGGATGGACACATGTTCTGGAATGAGTCCTACATAGCAAACCAACATCCTATGAATTTAGCATTCCGAGGTTGGTGGGAGAGAACACCCAGTCCTGAACGCCTCCTTTTCTAAGCGTCATGTATCATTCCTGCCCATGAATTTCAGGTGTAGTGTGGCCTCGCTTACCCACCCGGAGCCTGGCTGGGCTGCAGTGCTCTACCTCTCCCACCTGGCTGCCACAGAGCCCTGATCTGTCCAAGGGGCTGGTCTCCTTTGGATGGACGAACTGCTTTCCATTTGGAGAACTAAAAGATACCTGCTGTTACATAGAAACAGCGCGTCATGGTCTGAATGCGAGTTGTCCCCACAGTCTCGTGTGTTTGAATCCTTAGTTGATATTTGGGATGTTTTAATGGCAACTTTATGAGGTGCATCCTCGCTGGAGGAAGCCACGTCACGGGGGAGGGGGGGTGGTGGGCCTTGGGGTTGGTTAGCCTCGTCCTGCTTCTGATCAGCAGTCTGCTCTTGAGTCTGCTTGTTCTCTTGGCCTCCACAGAGTCTACAGTGACCTAAGCCACCTCCAGCTTCTGCTGCCAGCCATGCCTTTTCTACCATAATGGACTGTATCTCCCTTCTAGAACCATAAGCCAAATAAATCTCCCTTTCTCCTAACTGTGCTTGAGTATTGTCTCCCAGCAGTAAAAGAGGAACTGTGACACAGGGATTCTTGGCAAGGTCCGTGGTACTCTCTTTAATCACTGCACACCAGACACGGTGAGGCTCCCTGGCACAGTTCTCAGTCAACAATGAGTCATCATAAAAGATGTCGGCCAGGGAACATATCTGAGAGCACTCCACAAACCCACTTTATTTCTATACTATTGTTTGCCTTTATTTCTAAACTGTTGTTTCTATATCATTGTTTCCAAGAGTCTACTAGGCTCTTGGAATAAAAGCTGTAAGATTCCACGTACAGGATCAAGGATGTGGCTTAGTTGATAGAGCATTTGCCTAGTAAGCAAACCCTAGGTTGTGTCCATAGCATTGCATAATTAAGATGTGGTGGTGATACATGCGTGAAAGTCCAACCCTCAGGAAATGGAGATGGGAGGGTCAAAGGTTCAAGTGCATCGTCACTATGTAGCCGGTTCAAGGCCAGCTTAGAACACATGAAACACAGTTTTTTAAACAAAACTGCATATAAATACACACTTCAGAGATATATTCAAACATATGAGAAAGGCGTTCCATTGAGGATCAAAGAAAATTAGCATTGTTTTAAAATACAGCCTGCTAAATCTAGGAAAAGTGGCATGCTGCTTTCCCTTTAAAGTAAATATTAACGTTGTAAGAATTCTTCCTTATTGTTACTTTTGACGAAATTTATGTTGGGGGCTGGGGAAATGGCTAAGTGTTTAAAGCATTTGTCTCACAAGCAAAAGAACCTGAGTTCAGATCCCTAGATTCTACATAAAATTGCCAAGCTGATATGGTGACAACCTGTAATTTCAGTCCTGTAAGGCAGAGCGCTTGGGAGACCCCAAAGCAATAAGGAGGTAGAGCACTTCAAGATGATGATTCCCTCACCCTTGGACTTCCATAAGCACACACTCAAATGCCTCTTGTACACCTGTTTGCACACGTGTACACTTACCCACATGCAACACATACACAAACACACACACACACACGCACACCAAAAAAGAGGAAAAGAAAAGCTTCTTGTTAGGTGGTAGATGGCTGTTTGTTTGTTTGTTTTTCTTTTAGCAAATCCAGAAAACGCAAGGAAAGGTAACACTGCGAAAACCTTTCCTTCTGCATGCATATGATGTATAGATCTTTTTTAGTACAACCTGAGGTATGGATCTGATTAATACAGAATGGAATGACATCTCCTACCCTCACCCCCCCAAAAAAGAAAAAACTTGCCATCTATGCACTCAGAAGCCGATGCATGGCTGAAATCAGACCGTCTGGGTGTTTGGGGGACACAAAAGAAAGCTTTCAGAAGTTCTGCTTGTGCGCATGAGTGTCAAGAACCCCCCAGAACAGAGCCAATCCAAACCAGGATACAGTATTTCCATTCAGAGGGCATCAATGTGCCTCTTCTAATAGTTCTTCAGAATCCCAGGAAATTGTGATTACATGGCATTAGCTTTTCATTTGCTGCAGAATGGACGAAAAGCATGAAAGTTCGCTTAACAATGTGAAGAAAAGTGTTTTGGATTCTGGTAAACTTCTGCTGTTCATTGATTAAAAAAGAAAAACTACCCAGAAAATGCCTTTCAGACACAGCACAATTACATATACAATTCTAGCTCAGTGGTACTGGTGCTGCGGGGGGAATAATCCCAGCCAGATGGAAAAAGACCCCCCTCCTTGGCCATTATTCTCACAGAGCAGCCACTTTAGTCAGGGATGAATCCACACCAGCCACTTGTAAAGTTACTTATCTTTCTCTGTGAGATGCTTTCCTTTTCCTGTGGAACTTTCAGGATTAGCAGGAAAGATCTTTCCCACTCTCAATAGCTATAGATTTTAGCTGGAAATTTATTTTATCCGCTGTACTCTGTATTTGCTATGTAGAACAGGATGTATGCAATACTCCATTGTGTAAGCAAATTGTAGTCTCAGGCTCGCTCTCTCTCTCTCTCTCTCTCTCTCTCTCTCTCTCTATATATATATATATATATATATATATATATATATATATATATATATTTCAGTTTTCTGTGTGTCAGGTTTGTTGAATGTCAATAAAAAGCACCAAAAGCAGGACTAGGTTGTCAGTGGATTCTGAGGATACTCACATGAACCCAAACATTCTTGAAAGATTTTTCTTTTTTCAAATTACTTTCCACTGATGGCAGGAGTATTACTGGAAAGGGTCAAAGGAACTGGCCGCACCATATTTAAAGTCAGAGACCAACAGCATATTTGCTTTGTAACTTCGCAGTCTGTCGACATGCTGAATACTTCTCTCCATATCACCCATTTGCTCAGGGAATAATCTCACTCCTAGTTCACATTGGTTCAAAGCACAGCAATTGAGCTTCTAGTTTAGTCAGTGAGGGAGGGGAGAAGTTACTACAACAGAATCCCTGCGAGGGACTGCACTTAACTATCTCCGAAAGGTTCCTGAAGGGGATTGGTGGAAATTAAAAACAGGCCAGTTTGGAGGGATCCCAGCAAGTTCTAAACTACTCAGCTTATATGCATGAAAGTTGGGCAATCATCCAAAGTCTTTAATTGTAGCAAAAACATCAAATAATAGCCTAATCTTATAAAAACAAGAAATAAGGAATGAGTAACAGGAGGACATACGATGGAAAACTAAATTTTTCTTACTGTGCCTTTTGATGCTCTGTCAGCTAACTTGACAATGGAATTGTGATTTCTGGCTTTACCAACCCACCCCTACTATCTTCTGGGTAGAGAGTTCTTTCTGGCATGAGCCGGCTCTTCGACACTGGCAACTAAGGGACTTTGAATTCCGTGTTGTGTGGTGTTTACCTGTGACTCACGTGGGTACAACATTGTGTAGTCCAGGCTGGTCTCAACTTGTGATCCTCCTATCTCAGCCTTCCAAGTACTGAGATTACAGTGTGTGCCAACACGCATGGCACCATATTCTTTAAAACATTCATTTTCTTGTTAAAATAGCCAGGTTTGAAATCTCTTGCTTGCAGTTAGAACTCCTGACCAGTGTTTACGGGATGTAGAATGGAGAAAATGTCCCATAAGGATTTCAGTATTGAACAGTCTTTTTATGTAAAGTTCAAGTAATCTTAAAGAGACCATTGAAAATGTTCTGTTATTGTCTTGATTAATAATTCATGCAACAATAGCATTTATATCTTATGCTGTAGATTTCAATAGTATATTAGCCAGGATTATTCTTTAGGGGTACAGAACTGATAGAATGATAGAATAGTTATATATTTATATATATTGTAAATATACATGTATTATTGGCTGTCTGTAGCTGATCAGTTCAGGAGCTGACTATCTCAGCAGTCTCAGTCTGGTACTGACAACTGAAGGATTCCTGGAAAGTCTCTGAACTTCAGTCACATTGGAAGGTCAAAGAAGCTGGGTTCTGATATCAGTGAAAAATGACGATAGCAGCAGGGAAAATGAATTTGCCAGCATAGGGCGAGAAGGACAGTTAAGCGCTGCTTTCTTTTTTTTTTTTTAACTTTTTAAAAATTTTGCACACGCACCCGCACATATGTGTGCGGGTGCGTGTGTGCGCGCGCGTGTGTGTGTGTGTGTCAGAGGACACTGTGTCCCTGTGGAGGAACTTTGGGAATCATTCTGGATTGCTTCTATTTCCTTTTAGTTTTGCTCTGGAGTTTCCCAGGCTCCAACCACCAGGGCCAGAAGTTCAGGCCACTACTGTTTCCTCCTGGAGTTTTTTACATGGGACCTGGGATCCGAACTCAGGACCTGCTTGTGAGGCAGAGTTGTAATCCCTTAACCCTCTCTCCAGCCCAAGCTCTTCTTTCTTGTGCATCCTTTTCTCTGGTCTGCTACTGGAAGATACCACCCACATTTAGGGTTGGTCATTATATTTCAAATAATTTAATCCATATAATCTTCAAGTAGTCTGTCATGGTTTGAAATGTATCCCCCACAGTCTCATGTGTTTGGCAAGGTCATGGCACCTTGACAGGTGGAGCCTTGCTGGAGGAAGGCAGTCACAAGGGGTGGCCTTGAAGTGGATTAGTCCCACCCTACATCCAGGAGAAGTCTGCCTTTGCAGCAAGCAGTCTGCAGCTCTCAGCTTCCAAGATGTCTGTGGTGACTTAGCCTCCTCCAGCTTTGGCCAGCCAGCCATGCCGCCTCAGCTATGATTGGCAGTATCTTCCCTCTGGAACTGTAAGCTGAATAAATCTCCCTTTCTCCTTTAAGTTGCTTGACTTTGAGTGCTCTCTCACAACAAAAGTTAAGAGTAACCATTACATAGTCCAACAGCTAATCTGCTAGTTAATCCCAGGTATAGCTCAAATTGACAACCAAGATCAACTATCACAAGTCTACGCCTTATCAAGTTGACGCCTATATCTAGCTATTACAGATAGGCTAAGAAAGTCTGGAGTGGGGCTTATGGATAGCTCAGCAGGTCAAGGTGCTTTCGACCAAGGCTAAGGACCTGACTTCGATCCCCAGAGCCCACATGGTGAACAGAGAGAACTGATGCCCAAAAGTTGTCTTCTGACCTTCTGGCAGGAGAGAACCAACTCCCACGAGTTGTCCTCTGTCCACACACCACATACACGAAAACAAATAAGTACTGAAAGCTTAATGAGACACAGGAAAAATGAGGTGACCTTGTATGGAATTGCCTGAGTCCAGTCCAAAGTGTTTTCTCCCAGTGATGGTTTCCATGGACTGTAAGAGGCAGTCGAACGCTGCAAGGTCTTGCTCTGGAGCAGGAAAATTGATCACTGAACTACATTCATGTGATACTTTTGGACTTCAAAGTTAACTACTCAGTACTAGCAGAGAAGTATGGAATACTACAAACAGGGAGACATCTCTCTCCCACCAAAACAGGTATAGACATTTGTCATTTCTTGTGGGTAGAAAGCTTGGCAAGATGGAATTCTTAAAGACATCCACAATTGCTTCTTGTAAACTGAGCTGCCAGCTAACCTGCATTAATAAAGTCTGTCTTATCATCGTTCCCACAGTGATCCCAGAAAAGACAAATTAAAATATGGAACTCCACCACAGTTTTGATGAAGTTATCCATTCTGTTTCCTGTGATGTACTCTATCATTTCAAGGGTAAAGGTTCAGTCTCCAAGCAATTTCAGGGAACATTTCCTGACTCATTCTTTCCTGTTCCTGGGTCTCTGCTGTTATGTGGGTGCTATGAAAGCAGGGGCTTGATTTCAAGTCTGTGTCCCCAGTGTTTTGGGAATTCTCTGGGATAATTCCTCAGACATCAGTTGGGTGGAAGAGAGGAGCTTTATTTTCCCGTGTGTGTGTGTGTGTGTGTGTGTGCACGTGTTTAGGCCAGAGGTCAGTGGTAAATATTTTTCTCCACCATTCAACACCTTCTTTTTTTTGAGACTGGGTCTTTCACTGAGCTTGAAGCTCGCCATTCAACTCGAAGGCTCTTCTTGCCGCTGCCTGGCCCATCATGCCACACTGGGGTTGCAGACACGTGCAACACACGCATGCATGGCAAGCACTTTACTGACTGATCCATCTTTCCAACCCCTGTATTACTTCCGATTTCCGCAAAAATGAGAGCACCAACCAGTAAGTCTTATCTCAGTTAAATCTTGCTTATTCTGCAAACCCATTGTCCCTCGAGGAATTTCTGATTTCAGAAAGATATTTGCAAAGTAACTTGGTGTAGACATCCTTAGATTCCTCCATATAGTCAATAAAGGGTATGTTTTGCTTTATGTTACATATGCATGTTATGATTTATGATACAACAACAATATTTTAATCTTGAAAATTATTTCAATAAAGTATAGGGTTTTAGAAACCCCTATGACCCTCAAATATTCTGTGTTTTAGAGAAGGATTTTAAAGATACCGCTTAGAGTTTTCAGAGTAGTTTCTATCTAAATTGTCAATTTATTTATGTTTGCCATCTTGTACCGACTTTGCATAATTAATATTGTAAACAATATTAATAAGATTCTTTGATATTGAGCTTGGGAATGAAAATTTAATTTTGAATGTATTCTGCAAATAATTTGATAGTTGATTCTGTAAATGTCATTTTTAATGTACTTATAATTGTTTACCCAACAGCTCCTCTGGCAATAAGCCATACTATATAGCAAATGCTTTCTTTATCTTCTTGGATTAAATCAAACAACATATTTATCTTTGTCTTTAGGTTTTACTTATTGTAACTCACTTTGCCAGCAAAGTGAATTTTAAAAATAAATAATAAATTCTGGTGACCTTTCATTTTCTCACCACTTATGAAAAAGGAAAAGGGTAAATGCAAACTTAAGAACAGAAAGTGCCTGAAACTATTTTGTTAAAATTCCAGAAGACACACAATCTCATTAATTCTCCAGGACTGCCATGGAAAAGCACCTCAGATGTTGTGGCTAATGCAGCAGGAACGTATTGTGTCATAGTTCCGGAAGCTGGCGATTTGGAGGCAGGTGTCACTGGTGTCATTCTCCTTGTGAAATCAGGGGAGATCATTCCTTTTTGCCTCTTCCTGGCTTTTGTAGTTTGTCATCAACATTTGGCACTCCTTGCTTCATAGAAGATCTAAATGATCTGTGCTCACTTGGCCATCTTATTCTAAGGACCCCAGCCATATTGGAGTAGGAAGTCCACCATACTCCACTACATCCTCCTGTTGACTAATTACACTGTCAGTGACTCTGTGTTCAAATACTTGGATTCAGAGATTCATCATATATATGTGTGTGTGTGTGTGTGTGTGTGTGTGTGTGTATACATCATATATATATGTATATATATATAAAAGATATCATTCTATTGTGCTATCAAAAATTAACAAATATATATACAGTATAGTTAACACCAATAATTATGTTCCTCAAAGAATTTGAAGTATGGAGAGATGGCTCAGGGGTTAAGTTTCTGCCTTAAAAGCACAAGGACCTGATTTGGATCCCAGGCCCATGTAAAAACACCAGGCAGAAATAGTGGCTGTCTGTACTTTTAAACCTGGAGAGCAAAGTTTGGAAAACCCCAGAGCAAAGCATAGAAGAGGTAATCCAGGATGATTCCCGAAGTTACCCTTGGGCTTCCACAGGTACACACAGTGCTCTCTGATACAGAGACATATACACACAAAATTAAAAAGAAAGAAAGAAAGAAAAAGCAAGCTTTGATCTAGTAATTTGAGAAGGAAAACAGACTCCAGAGACCAGGAAGCATCATGTTAGTCAAAAGGCAGAAGAACAGAGGTGTCTCCCACACAGTGGATGAGCGCTGGTGGCCTCAGACTTCTCACCGGGCATCCTCCATCACTTGCTTTAGAACATGTCTGAAAACAGCATAGAATAGATACCAGGTCGAAACTAAGAGAGCCAAGGAGATGGTGAAGGAAACAGGATGTCGTGGTTTGGACATAATCACCCTCCCCCCAGCTCATGTATTTGAATCCTTAGCTGTTGTCAGTGTTTGGAAGGTCACGGCAGCTTTAGGAGGTGGATTCTTGGGGGAGGAAGGCACATCACAAGGGATGGGCCTGATTTTGGTTAGCCTCACCCTACTTTTGCTAACTGTCCGCTCTTGAAGTTTTGCAGCTGGCTCTCCTGGCGTCCACAGTGTCCTCAGTATCTGAGCCTCCCTCAGCTTCTGCTGGCCAGTCGCATCTTTCCTGCCACAGTGGACTGTATGTCCTCTCTGGAATCACAAACTGAGTACGTCTCCCTCTCTCCCTCAAAGTGGTCGTATGAGTGTTTTCTCACAGCAGCGGGATGAGAACTAAGAGGATACATGGTTACGAAGACCAGGAAAGCAGCTGTCAAGGAGGAGGTCGTGGGAAAGGAATAATCTGGAGAGTTGACTTCCTTGCCTTCGTCTTTCTGGCCTCCCTGCCCTCTCAGCCATCATCTCCTTCCTCTTACTGGACCCTCTTATGCCCAGCCTGCTTTGCTCCTACAATGGCTGGTTTCTCATGGGAATGTCTGAATCTTCCCTTCTACCCCCAAAGCTGTCCCCAGCACAGCCCTATAGTCTGTGTGGAACTTTCATATCTAAACAAATTTAACAACACACAGCAGCCTTTTTAAAGTGACAGGATGTGATTCTATCATCTACTATAAGAAAATTACTTTTGTTGGCTTAGCTTTACAGAATATTCAAACTTATTTGGTCTAAATGAAGTTTGTGTTCTATACCTGGATCAGACTCTTAACATTTCAAAGGTAAAGGGGAGAGAGAGAAAGAGAGAGAGAGAGAGAGACAAGCAGACAGAGAGACAGAGAGAAAGGGACATGGAGGCAGAGAGACAGAGAGAGAAACAGAGTCAGAGAGAGAGAGAGTCAAAGAGAGACATGGGTTGAGTTGGAAGATAACTTTCAAAAGTTAGTTCTTTCCTTCTACCATGTGGACTTCAAGGAATCAGATGCAGGTCACCGGATTGCAAACAGATGCCTTATCTGCTGAACTATCTTGCTGACCCCCAGTGCTGGGATTGTAAATTGGCACTACTATGCCTCTGACTCGAACCAGTTGCTCTTCTTAATCTGGAAGAGCCAGATCCCAGAGGCAATGCATACCTGTTATGGCTTGAATAGGAAGCATGAAGAGACAACTTGGTTGCCAGTGGATGCCTGGGAGAAATGATTGGCTCTCAAGGGATCTGACTTCTCGAGTGGATCTACACAATGATGTTCATAAATACATGAACGATGGGAAGGTGATAGAAAAATGAGACCTGATAGGAGGAAGAGGGCTGCTGGGGACGTGTGACAAAAGAGGACACTTGTCTCAGGCCCTTGCCCTCTCTGCTTTTCAGCCAGCACAAGGCGGGCAGCACTATGCTATTACTCTCTGTCCATCATGGTGTTGTGCCCTGCCACAGGCCCGCGAACAATGGACCTAGCCTACTGAGGAACGGAACCTCTGAAGCTGAGAGTCCAAACAAGCCCTTCTTCAATCTCCTAATACCCAGTGCTTCCGTAATGCTCCTTTAATACTCAATCGATGAAATGCTGAAAATTATTTTACTTATCACTTTATTACTTTATTTATTTATTTATCATTTTATTATTACTTTTCTTATATCCTCACCTTCAAGAGCCACACTCTTCTTTGCAAGCTGTGTAATAAGTGTGCTTATGTCTATAATGATAAGGAGAATCATGAGTTCGAGGAGCAGAATTTCTTAGGATTTTTAAAGTTGTCAGGTGAAGTCTGCATATAAGTCTTCAGTGACTAGTATTGAGTTTTGTGGACTTCTTCAAAATCCCACAAAAGAATCTAAAAGTAAAGCAATTTGAATTTTGCAAAATGATAACCTAATGACTGAAACTCATTTTTCATAAATTGATATGAGTTGATGGGCTGGAGAGATGGCTCAGGAGTTAAGATTCTGTCTCACAAGCAGAAGGTCCTGAGTTCGGATCCCAAGTCCCATGTAAAAATGCCAGGCACAGAGCCTGGGAGATCCCAGAGCTTAGCGAAGTCACCCTTGGTCATCCACAGGGACGCAGTGCCCTCTGATATTCATACACATACACACACAAAATAAATAAATAAAATATTTTAAAATAAATCGACACGAGTTGTTTAATTGTTAAGAGCACAGGAGTCTCTTAACGGGAGAGCATGTCTTTCCTTGACTTATTAGCCCCTCCCATAGTAAACAATCTCTATGCCCATTTCAAAAAGACAAAAACAAAAAAAATTTGCTGATTCCAAAGTCCAACTTTTCCTTATATTACTGATTTTGAAACTTTGGCTTTATGAACCAAAGCTTAACACTCAGCTGCCTCCATAGATCTTGTGGAGCTTCGTGTTCAGGCAGCTCATGAAAGCAGCAATGTCCTTCCAAAGAGACAAATGACACAGCTCATAGCAGTTGGAAAGACGCTCTGTCCAAGCTTAGAATTATTAATCACTGCTAGAGGCAGGGATGAGCCAATGACTTGAGGGTTCAGTAGGATCCCCTGGGAAACTGATGAGAGCCAAATCATCAAGAATTCTGGAGCCAACACTTGCTCCCTCAGCCAATCTCTAGCCAAAGGAACAATAGCCAGTTGGTGGCCAACTGCTTTGGCTTGTGTATTTGTGGCACAGTCAGGATTTTATTACTTTCAATGAAACTGGCCAACACGTAACAACAATTGACCCTGAGCTATGTAAACTCTAATCAAGTAGAAATTAACAGGCGGGCAATTGAAAAAAAGTAAAATTAAGGTAAGATGGCTTAATTTTAAGGCAAAAAGCCTGCACACAAACCTGGCTTCCATTTTCCTGGAAGCTCACACAGCGGAATGACAGTACCAAGATAAATAAAGATTTTTTTAACTTAAAATTATAAACAGTATCTATTAAAAAATCCAGACCAGTAGTAGAATCGTATTGTTTTAGATGTCTAGAATCCCACATGCATTGCTCTTCAGTGGACGATGACACACACCTTGTTGTCTACCACTTTAAGCCGAATGATTGGCTCAGGAATTTCAATGGGACTAAATCTGATTCAATGAGAATGAAGCTTGGATCATCCTCTGAACGTTTTGGGTGAAGGTACTTTGTGTAGCTGAGCTGGACTTGCTAAACTAATAGACTGTGGGGTAACATGGAGAGAGGATGTGATTGCTGATGAAGTCAATTTAGAGAGAAGCAGAGAACAGAATGGTTCATTCACCGTTCCTTGGACTTTTAAGTCTAATCATGGAGATTCAAGTTAGATATCTTTTCCAGATATTCTTAGTTTCAATTAGCCTTTCCCCTTCTCTCCTCCATTTTCCACCCCCTCCCTGTTTTTAAACCTTTCACCCCTGGGATTCCTCTGCAAAAAATAAAATATAATTGCTCCTTTTGTGTGTATGGAGGTGTGTGTGTGTGTGTGTGTGTGTGTGTGTGTGTGTGTGTGTGTGTATGTAGCACATGAGTAGGTGTATATGTGTGCAGGTGTATATATACAAGTGCACTTAAGTATATGTACTCCTTGAAGCCCAAGGATGACATAGGGAATCATACTCCACACTTTATTGTTGTGAATCTGGGTTGGTTAGTTAGTTAGTTAGTTAGTTAGAGCTAGTCTGGCTAGCCAGATTGCTTTGAAGATTCCCAGTTCCAGTTTCTAGGGCTGGAGTTACGATGGTGCTCTCCCTCCTACATTTTCACATGGGATTAGAGGGTCCTGAAATCAGGTTCCTTTGCTTGTGAAACAAGAGCTTTAACCACTCAGTCATCTCCCAAGCACTGACTCCATACAAAGAAGGTACATGTAGACAGGTGGACTAGATCCTGCTTCCACTCTCCCTGATAACACTAGAATGGGCTGGAGAGATGGCTCGGGGATTAAGACTCTGCCTCACAAACAGAAAATCCTGAGTTTGGATTCCAGATCCAAAATGCCAAGTGGAATGGTAGTGGCCTGTACTTCTGGCCCTGGCAGGCAGAGCCTGGGAAACTCCAGAGTAAAGCAAAGAGGAGATACCATAATCCAGGGTGATTCCTGAAGTCACCCTTGGGCCTCCACAGACACACACAATGCTTCTGATGTGTGTACGCGCACGCACGCATGTACACACATGCAAAAATAAAATTAAAAGTTAAAAAATAACTGGGTTCTGGGCCCTTACTCAGTTGAGTCTTCTGCCATCACCTGGCCAGGTTCCGCCCTCTAGAGAATCTGACTTCTGTGGAGCCAGTGGTAAAGAAAAGGAAGGCATCCTCCTAGTTCCCAGAAGCCATCTCTCTTAGTTCCTTCTCCTCTCAGCAAAGCAGAAGTGGGAACGCTGAAACTAGCCATATGGGATTTGTAAGCCACATGCTCTTTGAGCAGCAGGATTTCTCTCCTGTGCTGGGTGTTTGCTGTTTCTCTAAAGACCAACTTCTTTGCCGTGTTATCGCATGCTAATCTCTAAGCATATGTCTTCCTGGCGTTGCTAGGATTTCCCAGCTTGGAAATCCCCTGTATTTAGTTTCAAAATAAGTGTACACATTCTCAACTATTTTCCCATTTAACAATACATTATTTTATGGTGAAAACAAACATTCAAACCCTTAGATTCGTATCAGCTAGGCCCTTTGTCCTATGACCAGTGACCCTGACCAGTGACCCCATTCCTTTACCTTATCTCAAAATGAAGGTTTCACAGGCAGTTTTGCTATGTGACTAAGGGTACACAAATAAAGGGAAAAAAAAGCCTTGAGTGACATCCAGGTAGATTGTACCTCTATGAGAAGAGACAATACATTCTTTGTTTCATTCTTGAGCAGTATGCCACCATTCTGTTTGTGTGGAGGTGGCCGCCTAATTTTGTAAGACTGAAATAAATTATCTGGCTTTCACCATACTTGAGTTTCTCTCTACCTTGTCATGATGTAAGGGGTCTTTTTCCTAGTCCTCCTCCTCTACTTTTGTTTATACTTGGGTTCTCCTATCTCCTTTCTCTTGGAGTGACGGCCCCCAATGGTCTCTTTTTAGTTTCTTGTCTTCTATAGGTATTCTAAGTTGAACCAACAAAACTAGGAATTTTAAGCTGAGATCCACTGATGAAGGAGAACTCACATTTGTCTTTCTGTGCCTGGGTTAACTTTCTCAGTAAAAATATGGAAACTTCAAAAACTTACAAGTCATATAATGGCCTCAAAGCATAATTTTAACTTTTTAAAGAAAACCTCTAACAGATCAATTATAATCGCAGAATAAATTAAAGACCAGCAATTCAATAAAAACAGAAAAATAAAAAATAAAACCTGATACAGTTGTGAAGACATTTAGCTGCCACACTGTTCAGGAAAATGCAAATTGTGTGAGCAGAAATATCAAGCAACATTGATATGGAGTTTCACTTGTTAATCAAGTATGACAGCATGTTGCTATGAATGTAAAAGGCAACCAAAAAGTATTATGTGAGAATCAACTGGCTGTGTGGAATTTACTACTGAAAATTTATATTTTAGTATTTTATAATAATTACATTTTTAAATCAGTAATACACATGTTCATGCTGGTAGATATAGAAATAACTAAAAGAAATACTAGGAAATGATAAATGCTATATAATACAGAACAGGGGATACCTGAGCAATGTAGAGGAGGTGGCAGTTCACCTGAGGTAGGAGAATAGGCTCTCCACATTAGAGACCCCAAGGACCTTTTTGTCATAGTTACACACAGGTGTCAACTTGACAGTTGAGGGTTTGAGCTCTGAGCACATTGGTAGAGAATTACTGGTTGAGTTAAGCCCAGAGCAAACTTGCAAGAGATTGTCTAGCTGATGGGGAAGACCCAGCCCATGGTGGGTGGGACTAGGCCCTGGAATAAAATACAGAGAGCTAGTTGAGAAAGTTGACATCTTTATTTAAACTTGGCCAGCATGCTGGTCTGGCAAGTAAGATCTCAGCTGTTATGTAGAAATAGTGTGGCCAGTTCCCTAGGCCCTGGAGGTGGTGCATGAACTACAACAGAGCACCATTTGCCTTGTGGGCTGCAGCCAATGAGCTCCTGGCTGCCTGTGGACCCTGGAGGCTAAGCACACTTCTGAGTGGAGCCTGAAGGTGCATGGCTGTGCAGCATGGTATGAACTGCTGTCCTCAGTAAGCTCCCGCTCCACAGTCCCTTCATATTTGAGTTCTATCTACTGCTCTTCCTATGTCTGTCTTCTCTATGCATCTTCTTTCGTTCTGAGCACATGATCTTCCCTCTCTTATATATCTTTAGTTAGCCAGTCACCAAATCTTGGAAGCCTTTCCAAGTCACCTTTCCTTTTCTTTTCCTCCCACAACATTGTAATTTAAAAAAAATCTCATCATTGTGTAATGGTCTCCTGCAGATCTCTCCAGACTTGATAATGTCACACTTCCGCTTAAAACTATACTATGGTTCTCTGGATTTCAGAGTTCAGTTCTGATCTTTTCTTTAGCACATCCCACCTAAGTCTTGATGGGCTAAATCTTTCAACCACACCCTGATTATAATGAACTTGTGCTTTGACTGGTCTATGACTTCATACTTTCCTGTTCCTCTTGACTGGAATCTCCTTCCCCTTTGGTTGTGGGTTTTAAGTCCAGGTTCTTGTGTTCTGGAGACCGAGATCAGAACACGCTTGGAAGATTAAGGTAGAGTTTCTAAGAGGAGAGAAAGACTGGAACTCATGGACATGTGTTGTGTGGCACCTTTTCCTCTGAGCAACTGTCTTGACCTTGCCTCAGTCTTAGTAATTCCAGAGGTTCTGGGAGACCCCTAAAACTGACAAGCTTGGGATGGGGACGGGGTTCCTTCAGGATAAAAATAACTGGGAGAGAAGCAGCTCCTGACAGCCAAGCAGAAAGAAGGGGGGTGTTCAACAGTTAGAGGGGGTCAGAAGGAGACCCCCCCAAACAGTGAAGAAGGGAGAGACTAATGAACAGTCAAGAGTTTAGTTAGAAGAAGATTCCAGAGTAGTGTAGGGGAGAGAGAGAAAGAGAGAGAGAAAGAGAGAGAGAGAGAGACATCTAGGCACCCCAGGAAGCTGTCAGCCATCTTGTGGTGAGCTGCCCCTGCTCCTTTTAGTAACCCCAGTAAACTTGTTGGTCTGCCAATTTGGTCTGTCGTTAAACTCCTAGCTGGGGTGGGAAGATGGTTGTATGCGGTGTCTCCCCAGGAAAAGTACTTCACACAACAACATGGAATCTGTGAGGGGCAAGAGAGCCAAAAATAACTCACAGACATGGAGTTCATGAAGGACAAGGGAGCCGAATGGCTGGCAGGGTGAAGGGTATTTATGAACCTGGGCAAGGTGGGGAGTGGCTTTTCCTTATTGGCTAGCTCCAGTTTCTGTAAACCTGATTGGCCTTTTGGCTCTCTACATCTGGGGAACAGACCTTAATGGCTCAACTTGACCTGTTTCTTTTGAGAAATTTAACTTATCTGCAATGGACAGCTCATCTATATATCCTTTTATAAACACTGGGTTGGGGAAAATTTATTTTTGTGGGGGATTAGAGCCAGTTTCTCCAGATTGGCAGGATGTAGTCCTTCAGGATAATTCCAGCAGTGGGGGATGACCTTTAAAGACTTTCCTAGTATGGCTACTCTGTTGTGAAATTGCCTAACTTTCACTCTACTTCTCCTTTCCCTCAACATGTAGAACCAGATCACCTTTTGCAAGAAACTTTGTGGTTGATTCACTTCATGCCCAAGTTACACAATGTAAATGGGAAAAAAAATCATAACTCTCACCTGAAAGGGATAAGTGGTATTTATTCTGAAGCCAAATATGAGTGACTTTATCTTGGGGAACAAGTTGCCCCAAACTCCATGTTCTCCTGTGATAACAGTTTCTTGGGATTTTATAATCACAGAATGAAAGAAAACCAAAAATCAAATACTTTAAAAATATATTGGTAGAAACATCAGGTAGGTAGATTACAGCAAACCGTGGATGTCTCTACCATAGGCTATAAATGTTATCTAATAACATTCTTAGCTTTTTGGTTGGTGGGGACTGGTGTTTATTAAATTAATACATTTCCAAAGGTTTTACCTGATATTTTCACAGAATGTTGGGACAGACACAGAGGAAGGGCAAGAGGTGGCTATCAAGAGGTATAAAGACCATGGAAAATAACTGTAATTAGTGAGTTTGTAACACTCCAATCCTCTCCACAGCCAATGAAATTTGAATCAGCCTAATCAGTCAGTGCAGGTTCTTTTCAGGAACCTACTTTCACCAAATTCATATTGTGATGGCCATTTACTCTGCTGTTTGTCAGGTAATCTGTTTCACACTTGTTTTATTCTCCATGGCAAGCATGAAGTCTGTCACATAGCTGACTTCACAAGCATTTGAAATAGTTTTAGAAGTTAAACCACAGGGTTTAGTGAATCCCTGAAGGGAGAGATCAAAGATACTTCGGAGGCCTCTGAACTGGGGAGAAGAGAGATGTGGGGGGAGTCTGACAACGAACAAGAGTATCACTTGTGTCCCAGAGATGGACGCATGTTGGTCCAACTGACTTTACTTCTTAGTTACTGAGCAAATCGGCCAGCGGGCAGGTGGAGGCAAAGATGAACAAAAACTACATTTCCCGTCATGCCTCTGGACACCGCTCCCGATGACCCTCAGCGGTCCTCCTTGTTCACGCGGAAGTGAAAAGATCACTTCCGCTTCAGCCGTCCCGGGAGCCGGCAGCGCTAGTCGGCCCATTCGGGCCCTTGCTCGGAAGCTCCGCCTTTGCGTCGGTCTTTCTGGAAAACTCGCTGCGGTCGCCGCCGTGCGGGGCAGGTACTTCTCGGCCCTCCGCGGGGCTTGGGGGCTGGGGTGCATCTGCCGCTCTGGGGCGGGGGACCCCGTTCCTCCGGCGGCCGCGGAGCGGGGCGGGGAGCCGGTTCCCGGGTGCCGGCCGCGCACTGACGCTTTGCTTTTCCTCCCCTGACGGTCGCAGCGTCCCGGGCGCGCGTGTTTCTCCATGGCCGACACGACCCCGAACGGCCCGCAAGGGGCGGGCGCCGTGGTGAGTGAGCTGCTGCGGGGCGATCCGTCGGGGGTGCGGGCGCTGGGAGGGAGGAGCCGGGAGCGGCCGCGGCTCTGCGCGTTCCAGAAGCGCCCGCTCTGGGCACTGGAGTTAGGGCGTGGGCGTGCGGCTCGGGGGACGCAGGGGGTCGCTGCAGCGGCTGCCGGCCGGCGCGGCGCAGGTGGCTCTCACCTGTCGTCTGCGGAAACCCGGCCTCCTTGTCTCTGCCCACACCTGGTATCTGATTGTCCCCGATCCCGAGGCCGAAGACGTCACCCGAGGCCGTGCCGTGACCCCAGCCTCTGGCGCGCCTCCGTTCTGCCCTCGCACCTTTCAATTTAACTTTAAGCCATTTTCAGAAGTTGCGCAAAAGAAGAGTGCTGTTTCGTTTTGTTTTTCCTTCTAAACCTTGTTCTTTATGACAACTGTATTAGAACACTGCTGTAAACTTTTTATTTTTAGGATCCTGTTATGCAGCTTTCTAATAATTTGTACCTAGATTACTGTCCTCTAGTCTTACGACTTCGAATTTGTGAATTGTGTGTCCCAAAACGTTTTGCAGTACTTTTGAATACACACTTTTCATTTTGCTGACCCACTTAAAGGTATCGTTAACCCACAAGTGCTTCAGTATTCTTCCACATGATTATAGTACACTTGGTACAACATTGGTACTTGCTAACCTAACGTGTACTTCATGTTAAAATTCCTTAATTGTACATTGCTGCTTTCATCTCCTTGGGATTCGCAAAAAACCATGGGTTATATTTATTAGCTCCTTTCCCCCTCCTTTTTATGTCTTTGAAGATGCAGGTAGTAGTTTTCAAGATTCTAGACCAGTTTGAGGGTTTTTTTTTTTTTTTTTTTTTTTTTTTTTTTTGCAAAATGTTTCTGAAACTGAAGTTACTTGATTGATTTGGCCTTCTCAAGGCACAGAAAAAATTTCATGTTGATTAATCTTGGTGTTGGGAACTTTAAGTTTGGTTGTTTAAGGCAATGTCAACTGATTCTTCATCATAAAGATATCTTTTTCCTCCTTGTGATGAAAAGGTGTTTGATAGCTCACTATTTAGAGACTGAATAACTTGTTCAAGTTTTTTAATCCAAAAAGCCATTAGTAATTTTTTGCGAGAACTATTACTGATGTGATGGTTAGGCAATTCATTCTTAAAATGTAAAATTATATGTTTTACATTGTGTACATGTTTACATTTTTTGATTGTGTAAAAAATATTTATACATTATATATTATTGCAGAATAGCATCTTACACAGATTTAAAGAGAATATCCCAAAATTAGATTTCCAAGTATAATGTAGAGTTTGGATATCTGTATAGAAATTGAACCTAGTAAACTATGCTTATCCTTGTATTTGACTGACACTAAGCACTTAAATTCAGGAGAATCACAGTGTGATAGATGAGTCTGGATAGAATAAACTAGACGTAGGTTATATATTTCTGAATATACAAGCATGTTCTTAAAAAGACAGGTGGGTAAACTGCCCTTGAATTTTAAATGTATCAGAATTTTCAATACAAATTGTCCCCTCCAAAAAATAATAGAGTGGAATTACTTGAAAGTAGTGTTTTAAAGATGGATTAATGAGTTTTGAAATCAGTTTATTGGAAACTTCAACTTTTTTTTTAAATAAATACTCAAGTCTATGACATTTAGTAAGGATAAGTATTGTTTGTGAAACTTTTTTACTTTATATACTCACATATATTTTTGTTGGTTCTTGATATTAACGTTTTTGAACTTCGTTGTGTTTTTCCACATCAGACTATATGTGTTTATGGTTACCATCCAATGTGCATGTGTATTAAGTGTTACATGTGGTTTCACTTCACAATCTAAAAAATTAGTGTTACAAGGTTAAAATATTTTGCATAGGAATAAGACTGCACAAGTTGTTCTGAACATGATTTTCAGGCTTAGTTTACTGTAATCTTTTTCTTTTTAACTCTAGCAATTCATGATGACCAACAAACTGGACACAGCAATGTGGCTTTCTCGCCTGTTCACAGTTTATTGTTCTGCATTGTTCATTCTGCCTCTTCTTGGGTATGTATTATCCATGTTTCTGACTCTGATAGTTAGTTGGGTGTTGAGTCAGCACTTATGGAATGCCTTTTAGATTCAAGCATTGGTAAACTGTAAAGGATATAGATTAAATAAAACACAAACATCATTTAAAATCACAATAATCTGGGAGTACCAATTGTAGGGGTATTTTGTATCTTGTGATTTTTGTAATGGTGCATTGAAAATAAGAAAAGTGGATGCGAGATTCGTGGGTTTTACCTCTACAACTTGACAAAATCACTGCTTTATAAATTCAGTTGGGCAGCTGTATGAGGTGATGCTTCCAAGAAGGTAGAGCACATTCAAATAATTTTTTTTCTATTGACAATTAAATGATTTTGTTGTTGTGCAATTATGATGCAATTCCTAAGAGAGGAAGAGACTCGATAGTTGTTTATGTCTCCAGATGACTTCTCTGCTGATTTGCAGGTTACACGAAGCAGCAAGCTTTTACCAGCGTGCTCTGCTGGCAAATGCTCTTACCAGCGCTCTGAGGTTGCACCAGAGATTACCACACTTCCAGTTAAGCAGAGCATTCCTGGCCCAGGCTCTGTTAGAAGACAGCTGCCACTACCTGTTGTATTCGCTCATTTTTGTCAACTCCTACCCCGTTACAAGTATCCTTTCCTACTTTCTTGACGATGAAATTGCCAACTAAACATGTAATTGTCTCGTAATGAGAATATTTGAGCTTGTTTGTTTTTTAACAAGTCATTCATATAAGATATGTTTAGTATAAGGATTTCCGACCCTAAAATTTGAAATGTATATTATGAAGAGCTATTTTTGGAATTGAAAATTTATCTCTTGATGTTCTTGTTTCTGTAAAGTTTGACAATATTTAACAATTCACATTTGAAGCACATGCTCGTTATGTAAAACTTTAGTCTTCAATTTTTTCTTTTTAGCTCATGTTGTCTTTGGGGCATGACTTACATTAAAAATGTCTTCAGCTCATCTAACTTCCATCATTCTAGTTCCTTTTGATTAGAACCAAATGAAAATTAACCCAGAAATAATTTAAGAAGTGAAATAAAAAGAAAATAATTGCTATAGGTAAACTAGAAAATCAGGACCTGAGCTGGGTATGGCGGCTGTTATCCAGGTACCCAGCAGCGGAAGAGGATCACTGCAGGTTCTGAGGCAGCCTCGGCTCACAAGGCTCAGGCCTGCTAGAGCTAAACAGGAAGGTACTTTCTCAGAAAAACAAAAACAGGAAAGGAGGACACGTGTGAATCATGGATAATCCATGTACCTAATGAAAAGTACACGACGCATTTGGAATTGGTGCGTTTTCACATTCTAAAGGCATATGGTAGAATGATGACAGGAATTAGTCCAGAAACAGAAATTCTGGAATTTAGTGTGTAGGGGAAGCACTGATTAGCACATCTAAAGTAGGGTTCTTTACTATAGCACCTTTGTGCATGTAGAAATCAAAAGAGTTGTTTTTCTGTGATAGCTCTTTGGAAAGTATTTCATGCTTTAAGAAGTGCTACTGTAAGAGCTTCTCCATAAACTATGTATAATGGACAGCACAATAAAAGATTTCTCTAGAACAGTTGTCCCTTTAGGTAATTCCTGTGCTTGTGAAACATCAGATTATTCTGGCTGCTAGCCTAGGACTTCATGCATGCCAAGTACACGATCACTGAGTACATTTGCAGCCTTTTAAAAAGAGTTTTGTAGGTTTTAAGAAAAAGAAGAGGAAGTTGAAATTTCTTGAGTTTATTTTGCCAATATATAGAAATTGTAGTACTCTGAAAAAAATCATGTGTTTCACTTACATACTTTGGCTAGTTTAGCAGTAATGTTTATAAGATCTGTTCGTTTCTGGGGAAAGCTAATAACTGCACTTAGACTATAGTCTAAGTTGCACAGAAAAGACAGAGATTGTCTTTAGTCCTGAGTCTTATTTGGCACAATCTCAGGGCTCACTCACCAAAGCTCACTGAATACCTGGCCGTGTCAGGCAGTGCCCAAAGTTCAGAATTTCTGAATACTAAATTTCACATTCCTTAATTCTTAGGAGGACATGGATTAATAAGTGGCAAGAAATGCTCATCCATTTCATAAAGAAGTTGGGGATTATGGTAATGAATAAAGGTGACTAAAATAATACAAACATATTTGAACCTTTATCTTCAAGGTGGCATATTGTCCTTACTTTGTTAGTAAATGATACTTTGGGACTTCTTACCCCTTATCTTTTCTAATAGTTTCAGAGTGATATTGAGCATGGTGATTCTGCTTGTGACTGACTGGTGACTAAGGGTAGGGCGATCAGGTGTTGACAGCCAGCCTGACTTTGTGAGACCCTGTTTCAAAAAGCCAAAAATAATAATTAAAAAAAAGAAATGGCATTGAAAGCTAAGAATACGAGTCTCTTACAGATTTGAGAGCTGTAGACAGTTAGGAGATAAAATATTCATTGACAAGTTTTGATCTCTCCGTAGTCATTTGGCAGAATATGAAAGTGGTCTAGAAAAATGAGGTTCATGACAGAGTGAGCAGTGGAACCCATGCGTCTTGTCTCCCAGTTTTGGCACTGCCTCTGTTCCTGACTCAGACCTCAAGTCTGGACGTGTGTCAAAGCTTAGGTTGAATTATTTAAGCTGCAGCAGAGTTTCACAGAGGCCTTGAAAAGGAGAGTGTTAACAGCTTTTGTCAGTTAAGAGGAATGTGATGCATTGAAATGTTTTAAACTGTGGAGCCAGATAGGGTGGTATATGACTATACACCCAACACTCAGGAAGCTGAGACAGGAGGAACACGAGTTTGAAGTCAGCTTAGGCTAGAGTGAGAATCCTGTCTTAGAAACCTAAAAACAAACATACCCTTTCCCAAGCCATTTGTATGTGTTGAAATTGAGACTTTAATTCTTGTAAATGGTAGGAAAGAACTACAATTATATTAGGCATAGGTACTCACTGATTGGAAATGAGCTTTTGGATGCTAAATGAGTTATGGTTATAATGAATTTAGATTATCAACAGCTGCCAGTTTTCATCCATGTCACGCTTTACTTGGTATAGAAAAATAGAATGGTTTAATTGGACTGGAGAATGTGGTCTTTTGTTCTTATTTATATTTTTCAGAAAGTTGAATGAAATTGTATTTATCTACAGCATAATCCCAAGCTGTTGGATTTAATATAACAACATTGTACATGGGGTGGAGAGATTACTCAGGGGTTGGTTAAGGCTTTTCCTTGAAAAGCAAAAGGTCCGGAGTTCAAATCCTAGGTCCCACATAAAAAAATTGCCAGGCAGACTTGTACTTACAGTCCTGGTAGGTAGAACCTGGGAAATTCCAGAGCAAAGCATAAAGGAGATAGAAGCAATCCAGAGTGATTCCCAAAGTCCTTCTTGGTCTTCCACAGTGACTTACAATGTCCTCTAATACACACACACACACACACACACACACACACACAAAATCACAAAATAAGTGAATAAATAAGGTTAATTTTTTTGTGAAAAGAACATTGTACATTTATAATTACATTGGTGGAACCTCCCATGGATTTTATGCAAATGTAAATATGCACCACCTCTTGTCTCACTCTACAAGTTGAGAACAGCTTTTTAGGTGCAGTATCTCAAAGTAATGGTATTTAAACCATTAGCTCTTGTTCCTTTGTCACCAATCAAGACTTGGAGAAGTTCTATAGAAGATCTCTGTGTCTAAAGACCATATTGGGAGAGGGGAGGCAGAATGGCTCCTGTGGGATAGAAAGCCATCTTCAGACACTTGGGTGGCCTCAATTTTAGTTTAATTCACCAAATGCATGAAGTGTTTTGCTGGCTGATAAAAATGAAAACCTTGTGACTTTCTTGAGAAAGGTGGTAAATTTTAGAAAATGGTAAAACTTCATTTGATTTACAATTTGTCAGTGAAAGAAATGCAGTCCACTAAATCCCTTTCCTGGTGTGACTTCAGGCTTGTGTGTTTGGACATAGTAGCTTCTTTGCACAGTGCTTGATGAATTTTGAATGTTTCCTTAATTGTTCTCTTCAGTGAGTATTTTTCCAGTTTTGTTATTCTCTTTGCTTCATGCTGCTACATACACAAAAAAGGTCCTAGACGTAAGTAAAGCTACATTGTTTGACTTTGTGACTACATGTGTTTTGACTTGGTGTTACTTTAGTTTCAGGACATTTGTTTCTGAAAATCCCTGTTGTTCCTTACAAATGTCACAAATTAATGATTTGAAAGTTTTGAGTTTGAAGCATGTATTGTTAAAGTATTGAAAAGTAATAAGTTTTATAGACATATATTTTATGTGCTTAAAATTGCCCTCCAGTTTCCATGAATTAGCAGATTTCTCTTGCTCTGTCAATATGTCATTCTAATAAACTGAATATCTTTTGTAGCATTAAGAGCTGCCTTCCCAATTTTTATTTTATTTCTCTGGGTTGAAACATTAAACAAGTGTGCCAGACAGATTTGACACATATACTTTTAAATTTGAATTAAATATCAAGTTTGTGGCCCCTATTGCTGGCCTTTTTCTTTATTCCTTTGTTTCTTTAGTCCCAGCAGCAATTAGGATTCCATAATTCTATTGTGTGTGGGCTAAGGAATAACATATATTTTAGCCAGTGGAAAGTAGTCAGATTTTTCTTACAATTGGGGAGAAATAATCATTTTTAGTGAAATAATTTGAACTTTCTTATGTAAAGTAACAAATGAAAAAATCCTTTTACTAGTGTGCTTTTGATTATCTACAGGAAAGCAGAAAAGTACACTCAATAAATTTGATTTTAATTTATATACTTTTATGGTCACTTTGAAATAATTAGCTTTTGGATGTAATACCTGTTGGATATGTTGGATATCCTTTAGATGCTGCTCATCTAAAGAAAGCCAGGCCTTTGTAGTATCTGTCAGTTCCATAGCTTCAGATTTGACTAACCACAAGTCAAAACTGTTTGCCAAAAAATATCATGCCTGTGCTGAACATAGGCAAGCTTTTCTTCTTGATGTTCCCTAAACAATAGAGCACAAACTGCACAGAATTCATTGTATTAGCATTGATAAGCCATGTAGAGATGATTAAAATATGAGAGAGAGTATGTGCAGATTATATGCAAATACAGTGCTATTTAAAATAGTGTTTTGATACCTGAGAGGTGACTGTAGTTGTCAAAGATACTTCGTCTGTAACATTTGTTTTCTTTTGTTTTAGGCAAAGGGGTCAAATAGTTTACCTCTATTGAGATCTGTCTTGGATAAATTAAGTGCTAATCAACAAAATATTCTGAAATTCATTGCTTGTAATGAAATTTTCTTGATGCCTGCTACAGTTTTTATGCTTTTTAGGTAAGAATGAAAATACATTTGTTTTAAAAGACTGATGATTAAATGAACACAATGAAGATATTAACTCAAATTTTATCTTGCTTGAATCAGAGTAAATACCACTGACATGTAGTGTTAGTTCATTGTAGTCACTTTAAAAGAAACATAGAGACATAGTAAAACTAGGAATTTGTCTTACTTAGACTCTTTGTCAATTAAATTTTAACAATTAAAAATTAATTTTAATCTGAAAATTAATTTCAAAATTGCTACCTTTGAAAGAGTCTTGAAATCTAGTTCAGTCCATTCTTTTTTCCCCTTAATATGATAGAAAAGTTTTCATAATTTCAGTGTTATACTAACAGTCACCTTCAGTTGCCTCCTTACTTTGCTAGTGTCCTATGTATGGATATAATGTATGACTAATAATGTTCTTGTTCAAAGTAAGAACATCAAATAGTAAGGTCTCATCGTTGGTAGTCTTTAACAATGTGCATATCTGTCTGGATGAGTGCTTTTTCAAATTCTGGATTTTTAAGGAATAGGAGGACATTTTAGATAAATTAACAAGGATATCTAATCTCTTGACACCTTGGGATCACATGGTCATCTACAGAGTTCACAGTCAAGTTACAAAAGATATTTCATAATATTTTTAAGTAAGTTCATGAGTTTTTCTTGGACTGCATTCATAGCTGTGTTACCTTTTGGCTATGGACCGAATGCAGCTTAGTGCTAACATATCACTTCATTATGAATCTTAGTTGTGGTCTTCTCTGTTCCAGAGGTTGGAATTTTACATGTATGCTTGTATGTAGTCCTTTAAGAATACTTAACAAATCTGTAGCTGGCACACTGTGGGTATGAAGCTATGTGTGTTGTTTCCGGTTCACACTATAGGTGCTGTTACTATTAGCTCTCCGCACTTAGCTTTTTTGCACTCACATATTTTTGTGATTTATTCGTGTTGGTATGTGCTATTATTGTTTCTCATGTACATATTTTAATGTTTGGAGAGAGGAAGAAGAGAACATGCATGCACGCCGTGGTGTAGGGTGGAGGTCAGAAGTTAATTCTCCCTGCACTATACGGGCTTGGAACTCAGGTTTCCAAGCTTATAAGCAGGGGCCTTATTCACGGAGCCATCTCACTAGCCTATTTTTTGTTATTTGATGGTTATATCATATTCTGTCAGATTAGTGTCCTTCATCTTCTTATTAAAATGATGGACATTTGTGCCCAATTTTTTCCTTTCCAAATGTTGATGGGCACAAATGCCTTCTTGATACACATATATTTATGTACCAATAGTTTCCTTACCAAAATGAATTGATTTGGTGCATAGAAGCTAAGTGCATTTGTGTTTAGTAGACTGTCAAAATGTGTGTGTGTTTGCTGGGCATGGTGGCCCAGGCCTGTAGTCTTGCACTGGGGAGGCTAAGACAGGAAATGGCAAGTTAAGGCCAGCTTGGGCTGCATAGCAAGAACCTGTTTGAAAAAAGTCTGCATACTTGTTTTGTACAGATAGTAATCACACACAACCTAGCTTGGGAGAGAAAGAGATACTTATTCGGGTTACAGTTCCAGAGAGGGTATAGTCCATTTAAGGCAGAAATAACATGGCATTTTTTTCTAGTAGTTTCGTAGTAGTTTAGGACTTTTTGACCATTTAGAGCTGATTTTAAAAAGTAAATGATAGAGATTGAATATTCTTTACATATAAATACTAAATTTTCCCAGCACTGGGTATTGATTTGTGTTTTTGGCTCCTCCATCCACAGTTAGTTGCTTACAGGTGCGTGGGTTCCTTCTAGGTTCCCTTTTCTGTCCATGGGTGTCTGTGTTGGTCTTGATACATCTCCTGATATCTTACCTCATTAGTATGTCTTAGGATTGAATAAATGAAATTTATCACATTTTTATTTGTTTTATTTTAGTGGACAAGGAAGTTTGCTTCAGCCTTTTATATACTATAGATTTCTTACTCTTCGGTATTCCTCTAGAAGAAATCCATATTGTCGGTAAGCCAATGATTAGTTTGTGTGTGTTGTTTAGTATATTGTCAGAATGTAGCATTTATAACTCTTAGAAATTTTTATTTAGTAGTTTTATTGCAGTTACTTTACCTTTTGCTATGAGAGAGTCCTCACACACAATTCAGCTTGTTGAAAGAGATATTTATTTGGGTTACAGTTCCAGAGGATATCTAGTTTATTTATGGTAACATTAGGAGGCAGTTAAAGTCGACACATATCCATCAGGAAGACAGAAAACAAGAAAGCAAAAGGAAACTGACCTGAGCTATCAAACTTTTAACTCCTACCTCATAACCCCCACACACATGTCCTTTCCTTCAATAAGGCTGCACCTCTTAAAGGTGCCATAACCTTCTCAAATGTTAATACCAGCTAAGGATTCAAATATATGAGCCTTTATTTAGAAGAAAGAAATGTCAGAGGGCACTGTGTGTCCCTGTGTAGAACCAAGGTGACTTTGCAAATAATCCTGATTGCTTCTACCTCCTTTTTGCTTTGCTCTGGGATTTCCCAGGATTGGAAGTGCAGGCTACTTCTGGTTCAGCCTAGCATTTTTCCGTAGGACCTGGGATCAGAACTCAGGACCCTCTGCTTGTGAAGCAAAGTCTTAACCCCTGAGCCTTCTTTCCTGCTGAGAAGTGTCTTTCTAAATTTGTGTGTAGGCTGGGTTAGTGAGGACGTAGCTTAACAGAAAAACCTTGATTTACAGGTTATGAAAATTTACTAAGTAAAAAAATGCAAACATAACTAAGCAAAACTACTTCGTGGGCAATACAACCCAATCACAGAAGTCATGGTAGGAAATAAAGCAGGAAGCCAGGTCAAGATGAGATTGTATAAGGCTTTGGATAAACTTTAATCTGAAGGGACAAAGGAGCTAGTGAAATTTTTCAGCTTGTAAATAACGTTTTGAATCTGTTCTCTGTTGCCTCATTTAAACGTTATTATGAAAACATATTTCTAATTTACGACAAGAACATCTCTGTGAGATGGTATGTTTATTTAAAGGAACTGTGTGGATTGTTCATATTATGTAATTTCTTTTACTATGTTTAATAATGAGTTGAATTTGCCTTAGTGTGAAAATTATGACTGCTATAAGGAAAATATATAAATCATCCTTAATCCTTAGACAAATATTTGTTGTTGTTTTTTTAAATGTTGTTTATTACTTGCAATTTTCCATTCTGTCGATACCAAGTATGTGCCATTGTTAGGTTTTTTGTGGCCACTTAGATAGTCCATAGTGCTGTAATACTTTTGTTAGGGACAAATGACTTGTACTAACAGGATTTTTCATATATGTACAGGAATTGGCTTTCAGACTAACCTTACCTTTTGTTTGTGGGATATAGTTTTACTGTAACTAAAGCCCTATACAATCTCATCTTGATCTGGCTTCATGCTTTATTTCCTACCATGACTTCTGTGATTGGGTTGTATTGCCCACTAAGTAGTTTTGCTTAGTTATGTTTGCATTTTTTTACTTAGTAAATTTTCATAACCTGTAAATCAAGGATTTTCTGTTCAGCTACATCCTCACTAACCCAGCCTGTAAAGGGGAGTCAAGACTCCAAAGCTTGGGGAATCTGTTGCTCAGAATAGTGTAGATAATGGGGGCTGGAGAGGTGGCTCAGGGGTTAAGCCTCTGCCTTGCAGGCGGAAGGTCCTGAGTTAGGATCCCAAATCCCACCTATAGACGCCAGGCGGAAGCGGGGGCGGCCTGCATTTCCGGTCCTGGTGGGGTGGAGCCTGTGAATCCCGGGGCGGAGGAAGTGGAGGCGTCCATAGTGGTTCCCGAATTCATCCGTGGTTCTACACACACACAGACACACGCGCACGCACACATACATACGCACACATGCACAATTGAATTAAAAAAAAAAAAGAATAGTGTAGATAATGGGTCTAAACAGGACTGGAAGGGAGTGTCTTCGATAGAATTGCTTTCATTGATGTTGCTGTTTTAGACACAAAGGATTTGTTCAAATTCTATAGTTGTGGGCTGGGGAGATGTCTCAAGGGTTAATGCCTTTGCTTGGCAAATAAAATGACCTGGGTTCCGATCCCCCGATCTCACATAAAAATGCCAGGTGGATATAGCAACTGCCTGCAGTGCCAGCCCTTGGAGGCAGAGGCTGGGAAACCCCAGAGCAAAGCAACATGGTGTTTAGAGCAATCTAGATTGGGCTTCCATGGGCACACACAATCAGGTGCCCTCTTGCACACATACACACACACAAATCTCTGTAATTACTGAGATAGTGGAAGTTAATGTTAAACCTTTAATGTGTAGGAGGGAATTGACAGTGGGCTTATCAAATCCAGGCTTTTAGCCTCTTTAGATAATCCTGAGTTAATCCCACTTACATAAGCTTCAGAACAGGAAGGTTAGTGTAAGTAAAGAAATTGTTTTCTAAAGATTGTTTTTACTAGAGATTGAAAACTTGGTATGGAGTTTACATCCTGAACATGCACCTTACTATGTAGCTCTTCTAAATACAGGTCAGGTTGAAAGGTGAAGGTGAGGTATCTGTTAAAGGAAGAGTGAGGACAAGAAGAGAGGAAGTTCTCAGTGCACATTTAGTGGTTGTGTACTGTATACGTGTTGTTTCAAATAAAAGTTAAAAAAAAATTTCCACTCAAAAAAGACAAATGGTGTTAATTTTTAGAAATTCCTTGTCTGTCTGTTTTGAGATGAGGGTATTTCTGGGTTGTCCAGACTGGTCTTGAAATCCTGGGCTTGATTTGAGTCCTGCATCAGATTCCTAAGGGCTGGAACTATGAGGTGTTCATGTTATGTGTCCTAAACGTATTCTCGGCTAATCTTTTACACCTTTAAATTCCTGACTGGTCAGCATTTATTAGCTTTGTACTTTGTGTTTTTGAAAGAAAACTATTTTGTCTTGCAGGAACTTGTTTAATGAACTGAGGATTGTCGTTGAACACATAATAATGAAACCAGCCTGCCCACTGTTCGTGAGAAGACTTTGTCTCCAGAGCATTGCCTTTATAAGCAGACTCGCACCAACAGTTGCGTAGTTTAGCATCTAGTTAAGCTTTGTATCTAATATAAGCATTATTAGCAGCTGGTACTTCTGGTAGGGGTCACAAATTCCAGGTGTAACACTGACTGACCTCAGTGCAGTTTATTTAATTTACATGAATGCATCTCAACGGAAAAGTAATCATTTACCTGATGTGTTAAATCAAGCATTTAAAAAAATCTGAGAAAATTTTACTGTGTATTATTGTTAATGGTTAAGGAAGTTTTTATTTAGTGATAAATGAACTAAATTGTTTTAGATGCTGCTGTACCTCTATTATGAAATACATTTATTTCTTTTAAAAAGAATTCTAAAATTTGTTTCAACCCAACCAGTGACCTAAACTTTTATCTGGCATGAGTTCCTTATGGTAATACCATATGAATATTTTGAGAAAGTATTCTTTATCTGTCCAGTAATTTTGATTGAGGATTTTAACAGAAATTCTTCCCACTTTGTACTGCTTTACTAGGACAGCTTTGTTTTGGCTCTATCATAACAAGAGAAAGTCTGTGTACATTTTATGATCTTCTAAAATTTTATTTACATGACAACTACTGAGGCTTTGAGCTGGGTTGTTTCTTGAAAAAGCAAAAAACAGACAAAAAACAGCTTAGCCGAAAGCCTGTTGATGAATTGGATATTTGGGGTCATCTAACCATTTTACATTAGAAAGTAGTAATGACACAGCTTTCCTTTCAGAGACCCATTGAGTAACTTTTCTCAAATAGGAAATCCTTTTACAGATGTGGACAGATTAGTGTAACTGTAGTTTATAGAATTACCTAGTTCAGAGTCTTGACTCTAGTTTTTTTTGATTTCTTAGGCTTGAATTTTCCTAAACAGTTGCAACAAGTTCAGATGCCTTTTGAAAGAAATGTGATTGAAGATTGAGCATATGGCCATACTGTGTCTGTTCTGAAATAATAATGAAGAATATTCTGTAGATTACATATTTACCCATCAAATCTGATTCAAAAGGTTGAGTGGAAAAGCTTCTAGGTAAGGTAATTGATTGGGAGCAGACTGGGGAGTGTTTGAAGGGGAATAATGTGAATTTCAGCCTTGTAATGTATCGATGAACTTGGGGATTCAGATGTATTATGCAACTGTGATTTGGGTTGTGTAAAATATTAACTCGTCTTTGCTGAGCTCCTGTCAATTCATTTACAAAAGTTACTCTGATCCTTACTACTGTTGCATGATTGGAAATATTTAAAACATTGCAGTTTCAGTATAGAGTAATGTGTTAGGCTTTTGTAACTAGTTTTCTGTCTGCATGTAATTTGGATTTCTGAGATAAATTCATTAGTAACTTGGTAACATCAAGTTTTTTTTTTTATTGTTAAAGTTCCTTATCTATAGAAAGGTAATATACTTAAGGTAAATTGCCAGAAACAAATTCTATTTGATAGCTTAGCTGTAACCAGCTACTTTTGTATTTTTGTAATATTTATCCACTAAGTTGGAGAAGCAACCTCATAATATACCGTTGATTTTTTTTTAAATGTGTCTGTGACTAGCCTCCTTATCACTATGTATGTAACTTGATGGCTTTAAAGAGAAAACTTTCTAGAGCAATAAAGCAAATGTAATGTTAATTAAATATTCTGATTACTAATGATGTTTTCAAATACTATCTTGAATCACATCAGGAAATTTTAGCAGCTAAAGGCATATTTATTTTGAAGTTTTCTTTTTTTTACTATAATTTTTTTACTAGAAATATTTTAAATTTGGAAGAATCACAAATAATGCAGAGAGTTCCTGTGCACCCTTCACTCAACTTCTTCTGTTACCATCTTTTGTAGTTGGTAGAACATACAAAGCAGGAAGTTCGTCTTGGATTAACTAGAGTACTAGATTTATTTGGATTTCACCAGTTTTTTTCATTAATTGTGTATGTACTTTGTTTTCACCTTGATTTTCTTTTATGTTTAAAGGTCTATAAGTATGTTTCTGTTTTGAATTTTCTTCAAAAGTATTTCCTTAGAGGAAATAATTCATGTTTTTATCAAAAAGAATTTTATCTTTAAAACTGTTGCAGTATCATATCTTAATGATTTAAATTAAGACTTTTAAATCACATTGCTGAATTACATTCTTTCTGATATGTTCATGCTTAAATGGAAATGCAGATTTGTTCTTAAACTCAAAAAAAAACTATGTTTAGTTTTCATGAAACTTGTTAGAAATCTTACAATATATATATTTGTATATGTACAAGCAGTCGATTTGGAATTTGAAATTACAGTATTTACATGTATACTTATCAAAATTAAGAAAATACATATAGTACATAGAATGAATGTATTAGGAGAAATTAACTCAATACATAACAATGATTTTTTTTCTTTACTGTTTTAAGAGACAATATTTAACATCCAGAAAATGTAATTCTCTAGGGAGTGGTAGAGCATCATGGCTTATTAAGCCCACTTGGATGAAACCTATTGAATTCTAATGAACATTCTGTCTTCCTTTTGTATACATTATTCCTCATTAATTTGATATTTTAGTATTAGTCCAAAGAGAAATTTCTTTACAACAATTTATTTGTGTTTAAATTTCCTTGGAGGCTGGAGAAATGACTTAGTTGTTAAGATTCTGCCTTTTAAGCAGAAGGTCCTGAGTTGGATCCCAGGTTCCATGTAAAAACGCCAATTGGAAATGGTGGAGGCATGCACTTCCAGCCCTGATGGGGAAATTTGGGAAATCCCAGAGCGAAGCAAAAGATGTAAAAGCAATCCAGGATGATTCCCAAAGTCATCATTGATACTCCACAAGGACACACAGTGCCCTCTGATACACACACACACAACACACACACACACAAACAAATATTTCCTTGAAATAAAATTCACCAAGGTAATTGTTTCTGGAAGAAAGTTAAACAAGAAAGCTAATTTAAAAAAAAAAATTGGAGAAAATTTTGAATATTCTGTCAGGAATGGTCCCAAGGTTTGAAGATTAAGTGTGGGTTTTCTTAATATCACTGGAATTCTTTAGAATTTAGAAAACTCTACAAAGGCTATGTGTTAGCATAGCTCAATAGTATACCAAAGGCATACCTTCAAAAATCCAGTAGTCATTTCCAGAGACTTTTGATAAATAGTCCTCTTTTGTTTTGAGAGGAAAGCTATTTTTCAATCTGGTATTTAGGATAAAAAGTTGCTGCTAGAGGGTTTTTTTTGGGGGGGGGTGGGGGGAGATGGGGAGGGAGGTTCTTGGTAGGGGATTAAACCATGAAGCGCTCATGCTGTAAGGTGGAACTGGGATATGTTGCTCAGATCTCCGGGTTCGCGGATGAAGGTCTGCTCTGCACTCTTTCTTGTTTGTGCTGTATGCAGCGAATCTGCCTGCTGAGTTCATCTGGATGGTCACAAGTTAAAGAGGTTGCCGTATTTTTTTTTCCAACTAAAGCGGACATTTCTTAGAACATAGGAAAAATGTCTGAATTCTGAACAATTAGTTCATATTCTAGGAGAAAGAAGGGTCCAA
Organism: Typhlomys cinereus; assembly: GCA_023101885.1. Classification (NCBI taxonomy): domain Eukaryota; kingdom Metazoa; phylum Chordata; class Mammalia; order Rodentia; family Platacanthomyidae; genus Typhlomys; species Typhlomys cinereus. The sequence continues at coordinate 177,960 of JALPQD010000631.1, read as the reverse complement.
AGATCATGTCACTTTCTTTTTCCTAACCTAAAGCTACCTTTTTTTTTAATGTGCTTGGCATTCTGAAACTCTTATTTTCTTGGTTAGTGACAATTGAATTCTAAACCTCTGTTTTCTTTTGTAACTTTCAGATGAAATGATTCCTTTTGACATTAAGGCTTTTTTTTAAATCTACGCATGTACAAGTTGAGAACAAAAGAGCAAAATCTTGGGCAGGTAGTATTTATCATTGAAACAACTGTAAAAGGGTTGCTAAGATTATAGAGAGTCATAACAACCTGCTTGATTTATAATACATCACTTCTGGTGCTTGATATAATGGGATATATTGAACTAAAATATCTGTATATACAGTATGTCAGCATTTTTACTAACTTGTTTTGAATTCATTTAAATATATAGGTTAGAGAGTTATATATACTCTTCAGGGTAATAGTATCCAGACTGTATAAATTCATAAAATAAACTGAAAAATTTATCATTCCTCTGTGTTCAAGACCAAAGTACATAATGCTAATGTAGGGCTCAGAGGGGAAATACAGTTCTCCCACATATTTGAGAAAATGTGAAGTCCTTTCAAGAAAATGTAATAAGCATAGTAATCATAGCCTGCTGACACTGAGGAATAAGGACCTTTTTCACGCTTTCTTTGTGCAGCGACTTAATGGTCCCTGCTGATTTCCAAATTGGATCACTGTAGTAAATTATCCGTACTGGTATCTGTGAAAGTAAGGCCGAGATCCATATTTGTTTTCTGTTCTGCTTAAATCAGCAAGAATGATAAATTTGATGGTGTGAAATTGGAAGTATCTAGGGCTTTCTTTGGCAATGAAGCAAAGTACTGTCTCCACTTATGATTTACTGTGACCCTTTTCTACTGTGTATGTTGCACATGTCTGATACTTATATCAATACAAATTAAGTTGTTCTTTCTTCATCTATATTGTTTTAGCTAACTTCTTGATGTAAAAATTAAACTGTTTAATAAAAATCTCTCTGGATTTAAGCAGGCTTAAATGCTGTATTGCACAAGCACATTTACAGTTGGAATTCAGCTCGCCTTTGAGCCTAATTGCCTGTTGTTAGAATGAGATGAATGCAAGCACTCCGGCCTTCCTCATCCTCTTATAAGTGTTAGATGCTGTGAGGCTGAGGACTAATGGAAAATGTGAAGTGTATTGTGAGGTGAGATTACATAGAATACATTTCAGCTGGTTGCTTGCTTGTGTAGTTTTTGTGTTTAGTTTTTGTATTATTGATAGCCTGCGAATGAGTCATTTATAACTTTTAACACGATTCACAATATAAGCTAGTTACATCCAGAGTTCTCAGTCAATACAAGATAACAGAAATGCATTTTCCTTCCAGATGTGTTGAATTGGTTTTCTGGGTTTAACAGTAGTTACTAAGTAATGCACTGTATAAGCAAATTATATAAACCTTTGATACTTGAAGAATATAATCTAAAAGATAGTGTAAAAATCAGATACAAAGACATTTCCGATAAGTAAAAAATAGTGAATTAATTATAGAGTTGTCCATATACGTGGAAAAATGTTTCATAACCCAATATATAAGAATGTTGGGGGCTATAAATAAAGGCCAGAGGTAGAGTACTTGGCTTCTAGCATGCACAGAGCGTGGATTTGATATTCAGTATCAGAAAAGTTTAGGCAAATTGATTTGCTAGAGATTTTATGGTATATATATATAGTGTTGATTCATAGTGCAGTTTTTCCTTAAGAGAATCATTGGAACTTCTTATGAAATAGTTTGAGCTTTGAGAAGGCAAGATCATCTCATCCCTTGGTTGAATGGAGAGACTCCTCAAGGAAGTTGTTGACTGGATCTTTGAAAGTAGGTGATGTGTCAATAAAGATCCTACTAAGTTTATCTGATAGTAAATTTTGAGCAAATGTAAGAACAGATGCATAATTGAATCCTCATGTTCTTATCAGTCCTGTGTCCACCCCTACCCCATTCTCATACCCAAAAACTCTTCCAGATTTCAATAATTAATATTAGTTTATATTGCTTTTCAGTAAAAATTTTCATTATGTATCTATGAATGAACATTTTTTAAGATCAGTGTAAAAATTACAAGTCGCTAACATGTGTTACACAGGATGACAGACGTTATATAGGTTTTGTGAGGTTCCAACAGTGAACATTTTGAAGGGAAGGGAAAATCCTGCTCTCTCTCAGGAAAGGAAGGACTTCTGCTCTGCATAGACACTAAAAGAAAGAAAGTGTGCTTCAGCAAAAATAAAATTAGTTGTAGATTTTTTAAAATTCAAATTCGAAACTCTACCACCATCATTAGAGTTAATAGAAATCGATCAGAGTTAACAAAATAGCTCAGCAGATAAAGACACTTATCGACTAGCCTAATGACTTGAATTCCATCCCAGTAATTCAGTGATGGAAGGAGAGAATGGACTGCTGCAGCTCTTCCCCTTCTGTGCATTACAGTACAGTTCTGCCAGTCACGGGTCTCATTAACAGCCCAATATTAAAATATTACAAGGAATTACAAATATAGCATCAATTGTAACATCAGAAGCAGGACATGGTGGCACATGGCTTGTCATGGTTTGAATGTGTCCCCCACAGTGTCATGTGTTTGGAAAGGTCATCGCACCTTTGAGAGGCGGAGCCTTGCTAAAGGGAGAGGGTCACAGTGGGTGGGCCTTGAGATGGATTAGTTCCAACCCTATCTCCAGGAGAAGTCTACTTTTGTAGTAGCAGTCTTGCAGCTCTGAATCTCCAAGATGTTTGCAGTGGCCTAGGCTTCCAGCTTCTGCTGCCAGCTTATGCCATGTTCACTATGAAAGACTGTATCTCCCTCCTGAAACCTTACACTGAATATCTCCCTTTCTCCCATTAGGTTGATTGAGCCTCAGTGGTCTCTTACAGCAATAGATAAGACTGGCTAAATACATGCCTGTAATTCCAGCATTGGGGAAATGAAGGCAGGAGGGTCAAGAGTTCAAGGTCAGTTCTGGTCTGAGACTCTGTTTTAGAAGAAGAAAATAAATAAAAAAGAAAGTCAAAAGTTTCAGCATTCTCAGTTTCCCTAATTCTAATTTTCTAATTTGTAAAATGTGGCTAGTAGAAAATTTAAAAATTGAGATGGTATATCCGAAAATATTAGCAGATTGTGAAGATTTTGGCACAGCAGAATAGCTTGGCTTGGGTCTAGAGTTTTGAAATCAACAGGACTGATCTTAGTTACTTTTTAATTGTGTAGCTAGTATCTTTATAAAATGGTACAGTGATAATACACTATTTTGCAAGAGGACAGAATGAACTCAAGCGCAACATTTAATCATGGCACAAGTCCTGTACATGTAAGGACTTAGTAAATTGTCATCAATATCTAATTTAGAACTTCCTGAGGGTTGCCTCATTGAATAAACTGACAATTTCCCGCGTACTCATGTCCCAGTAAGAAAATGACTATAGGGCTGATGGGATGGCTCAGTGGATAAGGAGGCAGCTGCTTGCAAGTCTGCGGAAGTTCAATCCCTGGAAGTCCAGATGGTGGAGGGAGAGAAATGACTTCTGCAAGTTGTCTTGTGACCTCCACTCATGAGCTATTGAATGTATTCATACCTCTTTCAAATAAGTAAATAGAAAAATATTATTTAAATACTGTATGGTAATAACTGATTTGTAATGATGGGTCACATATCAATTTTATCTTCTATAATGGGGAGCTTAGTTAGGTTTTGGAGATTACGTACATGATATAATGGTAAGAGTGGCAAATGAACTCAAGTTTTTGTAGTAACTTTTTTAAAAATAATTTTTTATTTAGCCTTGACAGTTTCATCCATGTATTTGATGTATGTATTTGATCCTATCCCCTAGCTGGGAACCTCCAACACATTCCTCTTCCCACCGTCAAGACTATTTTTTTTAATCCACCAAGTCCCGTTGGTGCTGCTTGCAGCACAGAGGTGTGGGGCAGCCAACCAGCAGCCACACTAAGAGCAGCTGCCCGCAGCTTCTCAGAGGCGGGGCTTCCTGAGCCTCTTGTCCATGCTGGAATGTCGGCTGGCTGGATCTTACACGGGTAACCACAGCTGCTGTGAGTTCACAGGTGCGGCGGCCATGCCGTACCCGGAAGACTGCCTGTACACAGCCCCTTCTCTGGCCCTTTGTTCCCTTGTATTCCCCCTTCCTGGTTGTAGGGTGGGTCATGAAGGCATCCCATTTAGAGTTGACCAGTGAGTCTCTGCATGAGCTCCTGCCGCCAACTGCAAAGAGAAGCTTCTCTGGCCAGGTAGAGAGCAGCCCTGTGGACAGAAGATCAATATTTGGTAGGCTTGTAGTCAGCAGTGGAGGTCATCCCCTCCACTCATCTAGGGTCTGCAACCTGCCCAGCTATTGATTTTTTTAATAGGCTTACAAGGCCAGATGTGAATTCCCTCCTGTGTTGCAGGTTACAAATCCAAGTAGAAAGTTACACCTGAAAATTCTAACCTCTGATCCATAGGTGAGAGTATCAGATGTTAGTAGAGTGATACCTGCTTGTTTTGTAATACCTTTTCCTGTCCTTTTACTCTAAGGTAGTTTTTCTTTTGTGATGAGCTGTTTCTTGGAGGTGTCAGCATATAAATGTTTCCTGCTTTTTTGATTGAAATTGACTTTTACTGGGGAATTGAGACCATTAATATTAAAAGATGTTGTTCATAGGTGTGTGTATTTTGATTTTGTTTGATTTCTCCTCTTCCTCACTTAACTAGTCTAGTATGGTTTATTCTGTGATGGGACCCCCTTGGATAGATTCATTTTTCTCTTCCGTCTAAAGAATTCTTTCAGTTGTTTTCTGTAGAGTTGCTTTAATAGTCACAAATTACTTTAGTCTATTTTTACCATAGAAAGTATTTTTCTTTCAATCATGATACATAGCTTTTCTGGTTATAGTAGCCTGGGTTGGCAGTTGTCTTTCAGAACTTGGAATACATCTTCCCAGGCCCACCTCGCTTCTAAGGTTTCAGTTGACAAATCTGCTCTGATGAGTGATCCAGCCTAGTTGTGTCCAGAAGACCATGTTTCTAGCATCCCTCCCATCCCTGACTCCAAACGTTCCTTCTGCCCTTCTTCCATGATATTCCTGAGCGTTGACTTGATTGAGATGACCTTTGTAGGCAAGGCTGAGCACTCAGTCATTCATTCTGAGCATTTGACTAGTTACAAGACTTCATCAACCATTATCCAGGTCAAATGGCATGTAAATTCTGTTTAATCTTGACATCATTTTACAGTTTCCTATAATCATCTTTTTTTTTTTCTTTTTTCGCTTGCAAGTGGGAGACAGGAGTTACGACGTTAAATGCTTAGAGTATTGTACAATTCAGTTGCTAAAATAACAGCAGAAGCTACAGTGCAAGCTAGTAACTCTTCTACTCTGATCTCTGATCACAATTCATTTGTCACAGATGTGCCTTTAGTAATAATTCTTTGACGCTATGTTTTTGGCCTTTTTTTTTTAACTGCACCTATTTTTTTTTCCTGTTATTTAGTGTTCCTCAGTGCTTTGGAATGTCTCCCTACTACTTTATTACTGCTAGTTCATATCCTGAGGAATATGAAATGCTTCCATGGATTTGACCCTTACTGTATTGAAGCTCAAACCAGGTCTGGCTTGTTACAGTTTTCCAGACACAGCACATTTTCAACTGAGACAAACCCTACCTTGGCCATCTTCAAGCTCTGCTTCCTAACCTGAGAGTGGGCAGGAAGAGGAATCCTTCCATTCCACTTTCTTTAGAGCTGCTCATTCCAAAAGTAGACAAGCCATGGCTAAAAATACTAAAAGTGGCTCAACTCAATTTCTTTTTTGAAAGTGAAAGGCTTTTAAAAAGTAAAAGCCTAGAAATTTTAGACAGAACCAATAATTGCCATAAAATTTCATAGAAATCTATTAGATTTAAATGATATCAGACAAGTATTTCCAGCAATCTACCCCAAAACAAGGAAAGGAATGTTCAAGGTAGGAGTTGAAACAAAGCCATGTAACCAACTTGGCTGAGAATCAAAAAGGCTTCTGTTTTCTACACTTGATATTTGTTCCAAATTGTACTCTAGGTATCAACTCCTTAGTTATTAAAACTTTCATTCCAGGTATTGAAATTTGTTTTCATTTCAAACCACCTCATACTTCATTCTGAAGTTTACTAGTGACAAACTATTAATAGATCTTTGCACACATGTCTCCCACGTCTGCTCCTCTCATGGCAGATCAAAAGACTCAAGAACAAAAGTATTTTGGGAGGAAAGGGAAGGGAAGGGAGCAGAGGGACTGGACAGATTGCTCAGTGGATTGCCGCACAAGCAAAAGCCAGCGCTGGGATCCTCAGATTCCACTTTTAAAAACTACCAGGCAGATGGGGCAGTGGCCTGTAATTCCAATCCTGGAAGGTGTGGGAAACCCCAGAACACAGAATAAGGAGGTAGAGCAATCCAGGCTATTCCCTTGGGTAATCCCCAGTGTCACCCTAGGCCTCCACAGCACACACACTCAAGTGTCCTGTTGTACACATGCTGCCCACACATTATGTGCACATATGTATATAAAAAGAACAAAAGTGGGCAACACCTCGTGTCTGCCCGTGGTAAAGCTGTTGCCCACTTTCTTTAGGTCATTGTGGCTCAGGTGATTCATTTTTACTCAGGAGACAGGGAGACAACCCAAGCAGCCTACTATACCTTGGTACTTTCTCAGGACGTCTATCAGCTGTCAGCTGGTAAAGTGATTATTCTGTATCATGATAACGTGTCAAAACTATGCTCCAGACAAGACTGCAGACCTCAACCTCATCTCTCTGACCCCAATTCTCTAACGTCTGTAGGATCAGACAGTCCATATCTTAACAAGAATTCTGTGTAGTTCCCCCTCCCCAATGCCCCCAAAAAAATCACTCCAAATTCATAACACAGGGACAAGTTGGCAAACTTGATGGTTAAAAGAAGCATCTGAGCAAAAGATGGAAATATATCCTTTTCTTGAAGACATTCCCAAACTTTAATAATACCATGTATAATAATAGGTGAAAATTTTCTAAACAGAAAAGATATTTAAGGACTTCCTTTTATTAAAGTATTTCAAAGAAGGAGGTTTTGTTGTTTTTAATGAGCAAGTGCCTTCTTACCTGCTGGGCTATCTCATTAGCCCAAGAAAATATTTTTAATAAAAAAATCAATTATGAACTTGCTTACAAGATATATAAAGAGATCACACAAATCAGAAAAACACAAACTTCTAAAAGAAAGAAAGGTGGCCAAGAATGTTGAACATGACAGGTAGAGATGTGAAGATGCGTATATATATTTAAACGTTTTCAATTCCATTTGTTGTGAAGGAAATGCAAGTTAAGACCACAATGCCATACCACTCCATATTTATTCACCGAAACCATTTAAAGAATAACAAATAATGGTGCAGTTGTTAGCCAACAATTTTCAAGTATTTGCTGTTAAGTGCATAGTGCAAGTACTTTAGGAAACCCTACCCTGGTTACTGCTAAAGCTAGAAGTGTGCATAGTCTCTGACACAAATTTCTGGCTTAGCAACATCTATCAGCACTGCTCACGTTACTGTTATTAATCCCAAGTTAGAAACTACCCAAATCCTGATCAACAGAATGGCTAAACTTGTGAGACTTTGCATAATAGAATGGTGAGTGCAGTGAGAGAAAGAAGCTAAACCAAGAGCGTCTGTCCAACTCATGCATGTTAGACAAAGTTACTAATCTGTATGGTTGAAAGCAGGGTCACTGTTGCACTTAGGGCGGGAGAGAGTCATTAGAAGAAAGGCTTCTGCAAAGCTAGCCATTCTTGCCGCTGTTTGCCTTGTCTTTTTGACTAGTGGAAATTCTCCAGAGCTGTACTCTTAAAGACATGGTGGCTCATGTCTGTAATCCCAGTATTAGGGATGCTAAGTCAGAGAGAGACCAGTCTGGACTACAGCATGAAACTGTCTCAAAAAAAAAAAAAAATCCGTGTTTTGTGTATGGCTCAACAAAATGTTAAATTTCAAACTTAATAATGAGAATTTTTCTTGGCACCTCCATCTTATTGGGATAAGGGCTGACGCCATAAATATAATTCTCTCTAAATTCTGTATCTCTGTGCTCTATCCTCCTTTTTCTCTCTCTCTTTTTTGAGACAGGGTTCTTTTGTAGCCCAGGCAGCTTCAAATTATGGTCCTCCTGTCTCAATTTTTCTAATAATGGGACTACATGCAGACGTCACTGTGCTTTGGTTAACCAGCTTCTTTCTCTATAAATGTTACTCAACAGTTCAGTCTAATAACTTGGTTTCCCAATTGTACTCTAGGATTATCCAGTAACTTTTCAGGAAACTATGTTAAGAAAAAAAATATATATCTATGTTTGATTATTCACTTCACCCTCTTGGGCAAACTGCAGAATTATAGAGAATTTTTTTTTTTTAATTGAACAAGGCAGCAAGGACCCAGAACATGGTCATCATTAGAAAAACAATTTTTTAGTTTTTAGAAAAAACAAAGTGAAATTTCACATACCTGTGACCAAACCCTTCAAAGCAGTCTTTTGGAATAATGTTGGAGGCAAAACCCCTAAGAATAGCCCACCCTTGGATTTCCTTGCCTTTACAATACACTTTTAAACACGGAACACAGAATTGTAATAAGAGGACCCGAGTCTAATTTCATGCTCTGTCATATTTTTTTGCTGACAGACAGGAGCTTCTCTGGAAAACAAGTATAGGTGAGAATTAGCAATCTGGTTTGAGAACCATATAAACTCCAAGTTTCATCTCTGCTTATGTAGAAGATATTTGCTTGTACATGTCAAATGTGTCTGCAAAGGTCCACTTTGCTTTTGACCATGGTTGCATGGTAGAGTGCTAGATCTTTGAATGGTTAGGTGATTCCTTTTTGTGTTAAGTTTTTTCTTTTTAAAATTTTCAGGTAGGTAAGACCTTCCCCTAATTCTGCAGAAGAAAAGGACATGATAGCAACAAATAATGGTTCAAAATTAAATGTCCAACCTTGGTAAACACCAATACAGTCATGTGCTTTGTTTTATAATGGATTGTCCCAGACTGTTTTCCAGAGAACCAGCCAAGTATGTCTCATGCTCAGAATTGTAATTCTCTCAAAGCTAGGTAGGAAGCAAGTGTCTGAAAAATGTTGAAATTTCATAGCAGAAAACCTTTCAGGAATATAGTGTATTAAAATAATGAAGGCACACTGCACCCCTTTCCTACTATTTTTCATCTGTCTGACCTAATAATTCTCCTTATTTCAATAGCTATTTATACTACAGATCCTCACCTTAGAGGATCTATCATACATAAAATGTTTTTAAAAATCTGGGAGACATGCTTCTTACAGAAAACATCGACAACGATGTCACTTTCTGGAAACACAGCACATTTTCTTCCAGGGGATAGTAACCACTGGAACCGCTTCAGAAAGCGAAGAGAATCTGGGAGCATAGTTCAGATAGTGCAAATACAAGGACCCTGATATGGTTCGAAATGTGTCCCCCACAGTCTCATGGATTTAGCAAGGTCATGGTACCTCGAGAGGTGGAGCCTTGCTGGAGGAAGGCAGTCACAAGGGGTGGGTCTTGAGGTGGATCAGTCCCACCCTACCTCCAGGAGAAGTTTGCCTTTGCAGCAAGCAGTCTGCAGCTCTCAGCTTCCAAGATGTCTGCGGTGACTTAGCCTCCTCCAGCTTTGGCCAGCCATGCCGCCTCCATTATGAGAAACATTATGAGAAACCTTCCCTCTGGAACCCTAAGGTGAATAAATCTCCCTTTCTTCCTTAAGTTGCTTGACTTTGGGTGCTCTCTCACAGCAACAGTAAAGAGTAACTGTTACAGATCCCAAGCACCCTGTAAAAGCTAGACGTGGCTAAGCATCTGTAATGCTCAGTGCTGGGAGGTTGGAGACATGGATTCCTGGAATTCACTGGCCAGTCATTCTAAACAATCATTGCAGAAATAAGATAAAGAGCAATATGCTTGCATGCACATCGGGAGGAAAGATGGATAGAAGCAGGTGTGCTCGCCTCTGTCTGACTTTCCAAACCTTGGCACAAACATACACCACACATCTATAATCCCTTCGAGACAGACAGGAGCATCCCTGCGGCTTGGTAGTTACTTAGTCTAGCTGGATCTGTGAGCTCCAAGTTTGGTGAGAGAACCCCTCTTCAAAAATAAGGTGGAGAGTTATGAAGAAGGCCATCCAACATCGTCTGTCTTCCACACAAAACAAGTAAAATGTGGTACTCAAGAGAAGCATTTTATGCGTTAGTTTCTTCATTTAGAACTTACTCAGATGTTATGAATAGGATAGAGCACATAAAGGGTCAATAAATGATTAATATTTACTACTGTTATAACTATTTGAAATTATATTTAAATGTTCTGTTTCCAATAAAAATACATCCTGCAATGATGGAATGTTATGTTTGGCAAATATCTCAACTAGAGCATAAAAGTGAAATCTCTTGGTAAAATGGGATTCTTACAGTATGCAAAGGAAAGTTCCCTAAAGAACTCTCAAATTGACATTACTTCAATTTCCAGCACTTGTAGAAAATTTGGTAAGACAAGCATAACAACATGGAGGTGTAAACAAGATAACTGAAGAAATATTTTAATACAAGTCTGTTGATGCTTTATTATGCAATATAGCATTGTGGAGGATTCATCGAGATAGCATGATCCATCTTATTCTCCAGATTCGTTTGGGAAAAAAGCCACTGGAAATTTATGAAAATTAGGTGCTTAAAGTTACCTTTCAGCAATACCAAGAAGAGTAGAAAAAAAACTAATGTGAAAATTTATGATGTATAAGCATCATGTTGTACACTTTACATAGCTGCTGTTAAAATTATTTAAACTCTCCTGACTTGTCACAAAATGATCTATATTCCTTTAAAAATTGAACATAAGACTAAAAAAAAATCCAGTTACAGAAGACAAAGCCTGAGTAGCTTTGACCTTTCTCGATTGAGGAAGAATTATCAAAAAAGATCAATGGACCTGCTTAAAATTAGTTAAGCTGTTATGTACTTTATTTCGCCAAGTTTCCCTTAAGTTTACCATTCTAATAATTATTTCACTTCATTCATCTGATCTTACTTCAGTCAGTATAAAAGACAGCTGGGGGCTAGAAAAATGGCTCAGGGGTTAAGTAAGCCTTTTGCCTCGAAAGCACAAAGGACCTGAGTTTGGGTTCCATATCCCACGTAAAAACGGGGTGGGCTGTGACGGGCACTTAAGGTGCTGGAAGGTGGAGCCTGGGAGACCTCAGTGTAGGGCAATAAATGAGGCACAGCATTCCTGGATGATTCCTTTAGTCACCTTTGGGTCTTCACAGGCACACAAGGTGCTTTTTCTACACCCACCCACACCTTGGAAGGCTTGAGACCGGAGCACTGTTGGGAGTTCCAGGAATCAGAGTACCGCAGCTGCAGGCCAGCCTGGGTACTGTAGGAGACCGTGCCTAAAACTACAAACAAGCAACCAGGAAGCACTCCGTGTTGGTTCTCTTAATGAAGAATGCCTGAGAACTCTGTTTGACCCCTTGCCTTTCAGGATCCTACTGCCTGAAGCCTTCTCCCTGTAATAACAAAAAGTTTAAAAAATGAGGAATGTGCTAATTGATAGTCTCTTGAAAAAGTTTCATTAGAGAAGCGACTCTGCCGATCTTTGAAAAAGACTATCATGCAATCTGCACATTTGTGCGAGGCATTGTTTTAGCCTCTGGACGACAAGTGAAATACACAGGCTCCTGCATCATGCCAGCAAACAAATACATAAATGTAGCGGTAATAGGCGTTTGAAGACTACATGGCACGTGAATTACAGCTGGGTTGTGTAAGAAGTCCTGGATGAGCATGGCAGAGACGAATAGTTAAAACAGAGGTGACTAATGCTCCGGTTTCTCTCTCCATCCCGGTTCAAGATCTCTCCTGGTTTACCTAAGTGTCACGAATATGCAACAGCTCTGATTTCACCAACGCGCGCGGTGTCTACCAGCCGAGCCGCGGAGGCTGAGCCAGCGGCAGCAGCAAGGTGACCAGGCGTCCTTCCTCGCACCTCGCCTCGCGCTCCACGCGCACGGCGCAGGCTTCGAGCCCAGCTACGCGGCCTTCCCGGCTGGGATGAGCAGCGGCCGCGACCCCAGGGCTCCGCGGGGAAGACCCCGAGGTTAGGCGGCCCTCGCTAACCACGCCCCCGCCGCGTGGGCGCGGCCTCGTGATTCGCGCGCCACGAGACGTCACTTCCGCCGTCCTCCGCGCGGGCGGCGCTAAATGACGTGAGACTTCCGGGTCGCGGAGGCCGCCGGCGGCGGCGCAGACTGGGGGGGAAGCGGGCGTCCGGTCTATGGAGTCAGTTGGCGCGGGCGGCGGCGCGGAGGCAGGAGGCGGTGTCCGAGTGGGGGCGTCCGCCCCGCCAGGATGTTGCCGGGCTTGGCCGCCGCCGCCGCGGCCCACCGGTGCGGCTGGTTCTCGCTGCGCCGGCTCCATCTGCGCGGCCGCAGCCAGGGTGAGTGACCCGCGCCGGCCCCGCGGTCGCCGGGGGCAGCAGGCCGCGCCTGCCGTGGACGCGTCGCCCGCCCGCTCGCCCTCCCGGGCCCGGAGCCTCTTTTCTGGCCTGTGCCTTCCCAGGCCGCTGGCTGCCTGTCCTGCCAGGCCCGGGCGGGGGTCCGCGATCCGCGGGGAGCGCCGGGCCTTTCTACACCCCGAAGCCGACCACGGAACATTGGGGTGCGCCTCGCGAGGGCCGATTCCGGCGTCTTTGGAGCTCACTGCCTTACCGCATTTGGCAATCCGGGTTGACACATTTTCTTACACTGCACCTGGTTTTCTTACGTTTTCCCAAAGCCAGGTGGGGGTGCCACACCATTATGGGTGTTGCCTAAAGAATGTCGAGGGCTTTCCAGAGTATTGAATGAACTATTAGGGACCCGAAAACAATTCCAGTTGCATGGATTTATTGTGGTGGAAAAAGTAACTCAAAAAAGGTTGACGAGGGCTTTCATCTCCTTCGACGTCCTTTTTCTTCTCCAAATGACGTAGTTTGACAAGATTTAAAATAGCACCGAACTTGTAAGTTCTGCCTCGGTTTACCTTCTTTGCTATTCTTGGTGACGTGCTTGACACCGAGGACTCACAGAAGAGGGTGATTCCAGCCTAAGCTAATCCCTCAGATCTTTGGAAATTGCAAGACGTGTTTGCAGAAACATTCACAAGCAGTCTTGTTGGGAAATTTTTGCAGCTTATTTGTGACCTTCCAGTGGAAATCGGTAGATCAGCCATTCAGGTTAAGTGACATAAAGGACAGTGAATTTGTGTTGTGCAAATAGAACACTGTGCATTCATTTCCTTTCCTGGTAATAAATATAATGAGTCCTAACATAGCAAACTAACTTCTTCTAATAGCACTGCTTTTAGAGCTTTGGTAGTGACCGAAAAATATAACTTGAGTTTTCCCACATTGGTAAGACACTTCACGTTTTATGTGCAGAATGAATCATCTGGTTACATGTCGTACTCCAAAATCCTCCAGTAAATGCTCTAATATAATTGGTTATATTGATTTAAGCATATTGCATATAATGGCCATTAAATTTAATCTAAGTTGTCCTCTACTAGTAAAAGTTTTTGAAATCGTGTAATTTGTAATCCCTGTTCTCTGTAGTGGTCACGCAGCAAATTATGTACACTTTGTCTCATCTGTCTGTGCAACACAGATAATAAGTATGTCTACAGTCACAATGACTTTGCAAATTTCCTCTGAAAGTTTATTGCTACAAAATATTGAAATGTATTTCTCTACTTAAAACCCCTTATAAATACAAAAACAGCCCTGTGTGGAAATTTAGTATCAGTAATACTGTAGCATTTTTTGTAGCAAAATATAAAAGCCTTTGGAAAAAAGAGTACTATTTAAGTTGGATGGGACAGGGAAAGACTATTTGAATATTTTTCAGGAAAGGGCAATAATTCAGAAAATTGAGCAGTGAAGTTTCTGCTTCTAGGTTAGGAAAGTCTTATAAATAATAAGGAAAATCATTGATTAATTGAAAGAAGAGAAACAAGGCAAAAAACAAAAACCATATTAAATATGAAAGCCACATTTCTCTTTTGACTTGTTTGTGGCCATATTTTAAAAAATGAAAAGTAGGTTGTTAATGTTTACCTAGTACATTAAAATAATACAGCATATAGTTATAAAAATTACTTACATATTTCCCTTTTTGTATTGTCTTCGAAATCCATTGTGTAGTTTATGTGTACCACCTTATCATAATTTGGGCTAACTACACTCAATATGAGTTGATAGGAGTTGACTAATTACAGAGTATAGTTATATAGCGTTAAGTATCCCTAATTTATAAAGAAGTTTTACAAACCGTGACAATAGAAAAATGGACAATGGAGATGAATAAACAGCCCATTCCAGCAGAAATGTTCTACAATCATTAGAAAAGTACCATTATATATGGTTCAAGGATTTTACTGCTTGCCTGTCTTGCATTGGTTAATTTTTTTTATAATGATCAAACCCTATATTGAGTATATATAGACACAGGAATCCTTGTATACTGATTGCAAACAGAATTGAACATTGTTTTAGTTAGTATTCTTCGTACACAAAGAACTTTAGGATAAGTGAGGCGATTCAACCAGCAAAGGTGCTTGCTGTATATGTATAAGCCTGGAGGTCTGAGTTCAGTCCCTGGAACCCACATGATAGGAAAGACACGATTCCTAAAAATTGTCATTTGGCTCCACATACATGTCATTGATGTGTGTTTGTGCATGTTCATGGAGGTATACAAGGACAATAAAATTTAAAAATTCAAAAAAGACCTTTAAAAGGTTTATGCTCTCTGACCTAATAATTCCACTTAAAATGATTTATTTTAAATAATTATATGCATACTGAGATGTGTATATGTTATTAGAGTAATGAATAATAATTACGAGAAATTGGAAACAAATATATTATGGTACATTTATTATGGGCTAGTAATATAACAACTGAATCTCTTTCAAAGATCATAATTTAGAAAAATGGAAAAATTATTAAAGGCAGTGGAGAAAAATCTATTACTGTTATTATTAGTGGGTCTCTCTAAAGCATGTTTATGAATATGTTTTTCAAATGATGGCTAGTAAGTAGATACTTCCAGTAGATTCTGTCCCTGGGCTGCAGCTCAGTTGGTAGGGTCTTGCCTCAAATGCACAAGCCCAACCAGCACTGCATGAAACCAGGGGAGAGGCACATGCCTTCCATCCCGGCACTCTGGAGGTGAGAGGCAGGAAGATCAGCAGTTCAAGGTCATCTTCCACCATAGTGAGGTCCAGGCCAACCTAAGCTACATAGGACTCTTTCTTAAAAAGTAACCTCCTTAGTAAATACTTCTTTGATGTTACATAAACAAATTCATTGTTCATATTTTTATTTTTATTTTTTTATTATTCAGTTGTGCGTGTATGCGTGTGTGCACGTGTGTGTATGTATGTGTGTGTAGAACCACGGTTGAATTCGGGAACCACCATGGACCACCTCCACCTCCTCCTTGTTTTACTCTGCGCCGGGATTCACAGGCTCCGCCCTACCAGGACAGGAAACGCAGGCCGCCCCCTCTTCCGCCTGGTGTCTATACATGGGGTCTAGGATCCGAACTCAGGACCTTCCACCTGCAAGGCAGAGGCTTAACCCCTGAGCCAACTCTCCAGCCCCTCATTGTTCATATTTTTACACCCTCATTTGACAAAAATTGAGATAAGAATATGCTTCTCTAAGAATCAGACATCAAGTTAACACAGATGTTTTTGTCTAAATCACAGCTTAATAAAAGTCTACTTTTTTTCATTTAGTTTGTGTGTACACATTCCCATTTCTGTCATAGCATGCAGGCGGAGGTCACAGTATAACCTGGGAGACTCAGCTCTCTTTTATGTGGATTATAGAATTTGAATCCTGTTCATTAAGCTGGACGCAAGCACTTTTATCCACTCAGGCATCTTACCAGCCTAGAACTATAATTTTTTCTCCCATGTTTTATTTTTTCCTAATCATACAAGCTCAATAGGTACCCCCCCCACCTCCTCTGTCTTGTCTTCTCTGTCCCCCTTCCCCTTCTCTGTCATCCCTCATTCAACTCTTCCCCTTTTCCCCCTTTTACCTCTTTCTCTCCCTCCTCCCTCCTGGTACTTCCTCTTTCCTTCCTTCCATCCCTGGAACATCTATTTGTGTGGGCGCAAAACCTCCCTCTGAGTCCTCCACTCTAGTGAGGGTTCAGGACTCAGTGACATAGACTGAGGCCCCTTCTTGGGCTCCCCATTAGCATGGGAACTCTACTATGAAGGTTTAATCCCTTGCTTCTAAAGATCCTACTGCCTGAAGCTTTCTCCCCTGTGATCCATAGACTTTGGGGAGTCATTGACATTTCGGCCATTGTACGGGTGAGGCAAAGGGCCGATCCTGGCTACTTCAGCCCTAACTTATGTGGAATATCTTGCATATCATTGGTCCTCCCCATCTTTACACTCTTAGAATCTTGCTGCCCCCTCTTCATCAAGGTTCCCTAAGCTTTAGGATGGGGAGGTGGAGGTCGGGTTCCAAGTGAATAATGTAGGGTCTTTGGTTAGAGCTATAATTTTTAAATAAAAGTCGAGCCTTATAGATTGTTTCTATCTCTAATTTGCTAGTGTTTATTATCATAACTAGTCTGTGATATTTACACTCTCTGCTGTTTAAATAATAGCACATTTACGTTTTGACAGGCTGACAAATGATTCTATGTAGAACTAGTCATTGAATTTCTTATACTTAAGTAGAAAGTGAAGCTGATTACAATTTGTGCTTCAGATCATTCGTGAACAGGCACCACTGAGCAACGCGATGCCAGTAGTGTGGTCTGAGTCAGACAGTCACAGTTCCTTATTAAACAGATACCCAAAATAAGAAGGACCTTTCTAAAGCAGAGCGATAGGCTAGAAAGGAACCAGGAGGGGCTGCTTCATCAGATGTGCTGGCCAGGGACACCAGCCTGCGGGAGGCAGGTGAGGACTGATCTGGCGCGGTAGGTGAAGACACAAGCCAGAGGAAGGCGTTGGCCGGAAGAAACCTGCTGTGACCTGTAGAAGATGGAGAGTTGTTGGAGCCTTTCGGCCACAGGTTGAAAAATAAAAGAAAGTTAGGAATTTCATTGCTACTGTTGGTTGAGTGGCTTGGAAAGGGTCTAAAGTGTGAATAAGGGTCAGTAGGACTTAAGGCAAGCACAGGTGCTTTAGGGATTGGGCCATGATAAACAATAGAGATGAAGAAAAGTGGATTTGAGATCAGTTTTGAAGTATGAAATTAATTTATGGGGCCTGGGGAGGTGACTCAGTTAAATGGCAAGTTCCAGCTTAAGTGAAAAATCCTATCTCAAAAAAAAATGGTGGAAAGCAATAGAGGAAGATGTGTGAAATTAACCTCTGGCCTCCACCCCCAGCTACATACATCTGCACACCATGTAATTTTTAAAAATTGATATATATAAAGTCTTCAACACAGTCTGGTATTTGGTAAATTCTCAGTATGTTAGATGCACTTACTGTCTTTTTAGACGAAGTCTCTACTAAAGCACTGGTTGTTGACTTCGAACTTGTGATCTCTTTGACTCCAAGTACAGGGATTACAAGCTATTTGTTTTTTATTTTTAAACAAATGTCAAAAGTAACTAAGCAAGACAGTAGAGATGTACTGTAAGACGTAATGAGTGTCTGCTGCTGTTGTCTTATTTAGAAAAAAGATGGCTGTGTCATACTGTGCAGCCATTAAAATCTCCTTAGTCATAGATATGACCCTAAGGCTAGCCCATTCTGTCTTGGTTTAGACTTTGTTTACTAGGTGAGTTGGCAGAATTTTCCTGCAGTTTTTGGCTAGCACAAAGCATAGTGTGTTAATATTACACAGACTGTATCACAAACTCTATGGTAATGTTACTAAGATCTTGAAGTTCCAGATAAATTACTAGTAATTTATTTTAATCAGTAGTTTCTTTTCATTGTATCATTTTAAATACAGAAAAGTAGAAGGTAGAATAAAAATTATATGTGCTCCAAATATTTGTCAATCATAGTGTGTGTGTGTTTTCCAGAAGGCACTTGAGTGTATGCTGCTGTGGAGGTTCAGGGGTGACTTTGGGAATCATCCTGGATTGAAAGCCTCTGCCATTATGTGCACTACATTTTTAGGTGGGATCTGGGATCCAAATTCAGGTCCTTTTGCTTTTGAGGCAAAGACTAACTTCTGAGCTCCCTGCCCATCAGTCATATTTTTAATAGCTGAAACCATATTGAGTTAGTCTCCCTTTTTACATGTAACATTATAAGATAAGAATATTTCCTTACTAAAAGTTTTAATGAGTATATAAGAAAAATATAGGGATCTGTTATAACTTAATTATTTTCTCTCTAGGGAGTCTGTTAGTTATTTCTATTTTTTTCTGTGACAGGTGATACCATGAAGAAGTTTTTATTATTTAAAACAAATAATACCATAAAAATAGTCGATAATATTTCAGATGTATACTAGGAACCTCTTTTAAAGAAGACGGTGTGTGAGCGTGAGTGCTCAGGGTGTCTGTGCAGGTGCACGTGTGGAGGCCAGAGGACAGCCTCGACTGTTGGTCCTCAGTCAGTGTCTACCTTTTGTTTGTCTGTCTTGACTGTGTTTTATTTTGACATAGGATTTCTCTTAGCCTGGAACTGATCCAGTAGGCTAGGACAGCTGGCAAGGGAGCCCAAGGGATATTCCCAAGGGATACTCCGTTTTTTATGTGGGTTTTAGGGGATTGAACTGAGGTTCTCATGCTTGTGAAGCAAACATTTTGCTACTGAGCTGATAACCATCCCAATTATTTAATTTTTAATATGTGTTTTAGAAATTTTTGGGTGGGAACACCACTAAAAGTCTATTAGGTAAGTATACTGATGTGTGAAAGTGGTTGTAAGTTTGATTTGAGTCCTAACAGCCAGAAAATGCACAAACTGTAAGATGTCTTTTTATCTGTTTTTATTGTTGCAGAAGCAACATGTATAGAAGGCTGAATTGTCAGTTTGTGTGAGAGAGAAGAGGTTTCTTTTTGTTGCCACTAGTACCCAAGAAGGCCAGATTTTCTGTGGAAGCTAAAGTAGGTGAGGACTAGGTTGGAGAGAGGACAAGAAGTGATCAGTCACAGTGGTCCTTAGAAGTCACAGAGGCAGTTACAGTAAAATAAAAGCAAAGCTTTATTGTGACTAACAGTCTTGATGAAAAGCAGCCTTACATAATACAAAAATAAGGTTCCTATCTGGTCCAATAGTAAGGGCCAAGCTAAAGATGAGTGTCCATGTAAAGCTTTGCCCTGCCAAATATAATTAATGAATTTACCATTCATCTTATAGGGTAGTTATATTTTTATTGCTATGTGTTAGATTGTTTTATTGAGTCATAAGTAGTTTTTAGCATGTAAGCAGTTTTCACTCTTTCAATATCAAAGGTATACTTAAAGCTGCAAATATCTGATATTCTACTTAAGTTAAAAATTAGATGGCTCAGGGGTTAAACTTCTGCCTTGAGAACACAAGGACCTGAGTTCAGATCCTGAATCCCACATAAAAACCACCAGGCAGAAATGGCGGCAGCTAGCATTTCTGAGCCTGGGAAGGCAGAGCCTGAGAAATCAGAGTAAAGCAAAATGAAGATAGAGCAATCCCTGTTGATTCCCGAAATTGCCTTCAGGCTTACACAGTCACACACAGTGCTTCTGATACACACAGACACATATGCTGCCCCGCCATACACACAGTAAAAAAAAAGCATTTTTCAAATAGCTAACAAGGGAGCTAAGATTACTAGTGTAGTGTTAGAAAGATTGAAGAGACTGGCCAAAAATGACATCATTTGAGCATTACTCAACATAATAACTAAAATGGATTGAAATAGTGTTTTAGTTTTAAATCTATGGATTTGCTATATGCAAACTAAAACTGAGTCAGCATTGCAGTATGACAGGTAACAAATTTACTATTTTGAGAATTATTAAATAAGGAGAAAGAATTAAGCATTTAACCTTTTATAAAACATAAACTATACTAGTTAGCATCTTCAATTATGTGAATTTTCTCTTTGTAAAGGGATTTTGGTTAATAAGTGAAGAAGTAATAAAATTAGAGTGTCATCATTTTTAAACTACATAATGAATGAATCGACAGTTCTGTGTACTGAATAATATACACTAAATAACATTACAAATAAAGGGACAAATAAGTACCGTAAGGCCTCCTCCCCTATCTGGAGATGAGACTAGGCTCTGGAGCACTGTGTCACTGAGGTTCACCTCAGGTCAGGTGTAAGACTCTTATAGAGACTTCATCATAATCAGGAGGTGAACACCTCCTGAAGCCACATTTCTGATAAAGCCTTCACACCCACAGACTTATAGAATGTAGCGAAGAAGAGGATTAAACCACACGATGGAAATCCATTCGGTAATATTCAGACTAGAAAGCCACCTGGTTTATTCAATATTTTAAAACTGCAGTGTGAATAAGACCCTCTCTCTGCTTGCCAGTGAGGAGCCCACCAGACTGTAATGGATACTTCAAAGCCATGGTCACACACAGTATCTGGGTGAACAGCAGGTCTCAAAGCAAAAAGAATGAATGCAGTGAAGAAACTTCTAGGAGGAAAGGAATTAATAGAGGCAGGAGGGAAATTAGAGAACATTACAGTACTCAAAATGTACGTGCGTAGAATTATCAAAGAACAAATTCAATAAAAATTAAAAAGATAGTGTGTAGCTTAAAAAGACTTTTAAATGATATCTGAATCAATACTACGTGGATTGTGGATTTGTTCACATAATTTAAAAAAATTATAATGTTTGTGGTAACTGGTTAAGGATTTTTTCCCGTTGTAATTAAGTGGTTTTGTTTTAAAAATTCTTGCCCTTTCGAAATACTGAAATATTTGTGATTGAGACTTATTTCTCGTGTCTCAGTTTAATTTGCTTGATGAAGATGTTTGTGCAGATTGACCATAAATTAATGATTATTAAAAGAAGGCAGTGAATATGTGGAAGTTTATTATACTGTTTTTTCCCATCTGTCTTTATATGTGCTTTAAAAACTAATGGCAACTTTGAAAAACAAAGTCTACCATGAAGTCATGGAAGCAAGTTATGTGAGCAGAATGTTAGACTGTGGAATATTCTGTCTCTAAACACTTGAGCACAAGTTATGAAAGTATTTTATCATTGGGGAGAAAAATGTTGGTGTCAAGTCATTCATTAGGTGGTAATTACAAAAGGATTTTGAATGGGATAACCAAGTGGTGGAAGGACACAGCCCAACCCAGCGCAGTCACTAGCAGTCTCCCGAGTTCTCTGTACAGGCAAAGTTGGAACTTTGACCATTTCAGAAAATAGATTCAGGATGAGCTAGAGAGTGAAACAAGTTAGTGAGTTTATTATTTAGGCTCAGTCTTACAGGAAAAGGTTTAGAAGCAGAACTTCACTTGTAAGTAAAGTTAAAATATACAAAGGCTCAGGAAAGTGGAAGGAGACTGGTTGGGAAGATTTTCAATAGGAAAAGGAAGGGGGAATGGGACTGGGTAACAAGGGGTGAAAATGACAAATTCATGGTATTATGGAATGAAATTCCAAAGGAATAAAAAATACTGTAAAATATGCAAGTTATTTTTATTAAAGACTTTTGTAAGTGAAATCACAAGGTTTTAAAAATTTTTATATATGTTATATTTATAAATTTATAAATAAAATTAAATAAATATTTAATATATTATATTTGTAAAGTTCACTGTTTGGATTTAGGAATGAGGAGTGCTTAAACCTCCAAACCTTCCTCCTATTTGCTGTTTTTAACATCCTTTCTTGAGATGTGTGTGGGAAAACATTATCTCAGAAGGCAATTTGGCTTTATCAGTTATTTTTAAAAATATACTTCATTTCTCTTTTCTTTCTTAACATATCTTTTAGTGTTACATACATGAATATAGTGAATTTATGGTATATCACCACTTCCTTATTCCCCAATCCCATCTTCCCTTCCTTTTCTCCTGACCCTTCATTTCCCCTGCCAGACTCCCTCCTATTTTCAAGCCTTCTGTGTTCCATCTGGTTTGCCTTTGAGACATATGCCTGACATAATCCATGTTCCAGCAAGTACAGATCAGCGGGTAGGTCACTGAGGAAGACATCGTCCTTTTCTTCCCTATCAGCATTAGTTCTCATTAGTCTCCTAGGTAGGTGTGCAGCTTCTTGAGGCCTTTCCCCTTCCATGATATAATGTTGATAAGATAATTCCTATGCAGTTCTTGTGAAAATATATCTGTCTGCTGTGAATCTTGGATACCACAGTCCTGACATGGCCAGAAGACAATATCAGGCCCACCACTGGCCCACCTCAGACTCTTACAGTTTTAAGCACCCTCTCTCCTATATTGTTCTAAGCCTTGTGGTGGAGGTTGCTGAAATGTCTGTTTAGGGGCAAGCAGTCCACAGTCATTTATTATGCTTTTCTGTAGTAAACACCTTCTGTTGCAGAAGGAGGCTTTGAGGTTGACTTCTGAGTGCTCTTTCAATCTATGGGAACAATCTATGTCTAAAAGGCAGTTTGATATAATGTCTTCATAGCTAAAAATCCATAGCTGCTCTTTCTGGGGCCTGTATCTTTATTCTAAGGTTCTTGTCCTAGTTTCAAAGTAACAGAATGTGTTCCATGCTGACAGATGGACCTTAAATATGATCAGAAAGCTGTTAGTTGCCTCCTTGACATTCGTGCCACTATTACTCTGATGATCACCTCTTGCCATAGTGATTGTTATTGCAACTTGAGCTTTCACATCGATGAGACCTTTGTTTTTCTCCCCCACTAGTTTCCATAGCGCGCTCTGGTATTAAGTAAGCTATCCAACAAGAAGGAAGCTTCCACGTGGTGCTTTTTGTCCATGTCTTGTGATCTATGCGTGTTGCATCTTTGTTAATAGGGTCTTATAGACAGTGTCTGGAGGGCGACCAAGAGCAATGGCTAAAGTGCACTGTTTAGGGGCCTTTGAGACGTCTCTGACCAACAGCTTACAGGAAGTATAACGTGCTTGTTTCTTCTGGTGTTGTTTAATCGCCTCTGGGTTCCAGATGGAGCATCTGAGGGCATTTTTTGTTTCCCCTCTCTTCCTCTCTCTGCTCCTCTGTACAGGAAATATCTATTCTTGTTCTTTTTCTTAAAACTAAAATGATTTTTTACATATTAATATTATAGGGGATTTCTCTCTGAATACATACCATCTTCTTGGGGTTTTTCTATTACTCCTTCACCCCCTCCTATACTACATCCTTTACTCGCCCCATTTAGTATTTTCTATCATTATTTCTTCCCTTATCCTGTCACCCCAGATTCTATATCTCCTCTTCTGAAGTCTTCACCCTAATGTTTCCTCCCCTCCCTCCCACCCATTGGTCTTTTCAAGTTTTCTGACTGTTACAGAAATTCTAAACCAGAAATTCTAAACCATGTTACTTCAGTCAGGAGAACATATGACATTAGTTTTGGTTGTTTTTATTCTCCGTCATTAGGAAAGGCAGACTGAAGCAGGCAAGGGGCTTCTTTCCCTTCTTTTGCGCCCTTAATTTTCTGTCTTCCTCAATATTACTGGTGGCCATCGTGAAGAATGTATATTAGACTGAATGTCTAAATGGACAAGGATCTTCCATATTTAGCTTTTAAGAAGCAAATGGAAATGAACTAATACATATCTTCAACAATTTGCCACATAAATGAAAGAGTAAGTTAACAGCAAAAGTTTCTTCCAAATTAATTTCGGACCTGAAATTTGAGTAATACTTAGTATTATCTTATAATCCCCTTGGTTCTTCAAATTTTTTTCAGTGTTTACAGTAATGTGTTTTTTTGATGAGTTCTTTTGAGCCACAGAAAAGCTTTTTTTTCTTTTCAGAAGCCCTATGTCTGTCCATGCACATACATAAATTAATATTTGGAAAGTGATTTTTTTAGCCTTGAGAATGTGTTCTACTCTTTTTTTTTGGGGGGGGGGTACCTCCTGCTGAGGAGTGAGTCTAGGATTTCATGCATGGTAGGAATCCCCACCTCACCCTTGCCACCACCTAACTATATCCCCAGCCCAAGTTCCAAAGTCCACCCCTCCATTCTTAGAAAATCTGGACTATTAATGATATGGTTTCATGTAAAACTTTAGAAAGTACAGATTTTTACCTAGTTTTTCAGTTCTCAGAAAAGGGAATTACTCATAGTAAAACAGAGAAAGAGAGTTATAGGAAAATAGAGACAGATTCATTTGGTTACAGACTCAATGCAATTGGAATACATTTCCTTCTGCATTTCAGTCCTGTAACGGATAGTTAATCCAGAAGTAAAGGTTGAAGTGCTTTGCGATTAGTGTCCTGTTTTTCTCAATTAAAATGTTCACATGTTATTCATTTATCTGATTAAAAATCAGAGACAATATGAGTTACTGATTACTAGAATTCACTTGATTATGACAAGAGAGAAGAAGAAATCTGTAGCTTCTAGAGGCCTCTGGGTGGCCTCGCTCATTCAGAAATGCATTGTGCCATCTTTTTTAGATGCAACTAGAATACAGAATAAGAGAATATTAGACACCATTTCATAATAATTAAATGAGTATTTGTTTTATTTGATTTTATATATTTTAATGCTTCCATATTATATAACTTCTAGAAAAATTGAAATACTGTCTGTTTTGCTTTACAAAATGTGATATATTCTTAAGGAAGTATCTCCAGTAGAAAAGGTAGTTTTTAATTGTGTATCTGGGAATTGGTTTGAAATGAGTTTTTATTTTCTCTTTTAGACAAGAATATAATGACCCTTGGAAACTTTACATATGTGGTTCCCGGCAATCACCCACATATTTGTACCCTGAGTCAAGTCAAGTTGTATTCCTCAAGTGCTGAGAAAGAAGAACAGGGATCACAAACTCAGAGACTTGAAAAAGTACCATTATTGGATAAATCAGGTATGTATTAACCTTCATAAAACTTCTTAGAATTTTCTTGTATATTGTAATAGTATGTATAAAATTATTCTTTGAATGAGAGAATTTAAAGTAAAACTAACTGAACCAATTGACTGACTGACTGACTGACTGTGTGTGTGTGCACATGCTATTAAACTCCTTTTTTAATTTTTCTATTTTTTATTCATTTTTGTTCTATTTTTTTCTGTCTCCTTAATATCTTAACTTATTGGTATAAAGTTTGTAATATTCTATGTGTACTCCTAATTGCATACCTGGTTATATTTTTTCATTCCTAATGCTTTTAATTTTTTTTAAAAAATTATTTTTAAAGTGTTATTTTTTAAAATCTAGACCATTGTATTGTATATTTACTTCCTTTTTCATTTATTTTACTCTTTTCTTTGTTTTCGCTTTCCATTCCTTCATTTGTCAGTTAAATAATTTGCTCATTAATACTGAGTAAGCTTTTTATTTCTTTCATTTGTTCCTTGAGACAGGGTCTCTCTTTATTATAGGCTGGCCTCACACTTGCCCATCATCCATCTGTCTGATCAGGACTTACAAGTGCTAGGATTACAGACACGAGCAACCATGCCAGGCTTGAAATGGGCATTTAAACCATAGTAGCATATTGCAAGTTTTGACATAACTGTATTATTATTTACATTTCTAAATATTTTTAGTGTCATTGTGATTCCTTGTCTTCCTTGGCTTTACATTTCCAGGTGGCTAGAATGTTTGTAGTTACCTTAATTATATTATTACAAATGCAGTTTGTTGTCTACATAAACCTTGATGAGCCTAACTTGGAGTTTAGCATTTGAAAGTTTTCTAAGTGGCTTTCATGTGCTCATTTTCCATTTCTTGGGACAGTGTTTATGTATAGATCTGAATTTTGCTTTAAAAATCAATCATTAAAATAGTAATCATAACTTCCATGTTTGGAAGTTATATATTCTATGGTTATATTTCAAAGACAAAAGATAATTGATGTTTTCACTTTTTTGGGAAATTTGAGACTGTAATTTAATTCTGATAACTCCTTCACAACTTATGTGCTAGGTATTTTTTCCATTTTATAAAACATATTTGGTTTATTTTTTGTTGTTGTTTATTCTTTTTATTGTCTGACATGCTTCTTTTCAGTTTTTTATATTTTACTTACTTGAGCAAGAGAAAGAGAGATACATGCTTGGATGTCCAAAGACAGCTTTCAGAAGGAATTTCTCACCTTCCACCATTTTGACTCTTCTGGAGACCGAACTAAGGTTTCCTGGTTTGCTAGCAGACTACTTGACCCACTGAGCCATTTCAGTGGCCCAATACGTCTCACTAAGTATTGCTCTTGTAAAGTCAGGGCACCTTTGTTGTTATAAGCCTGTGCCATAGTTAGATACAGGTGTCAACTTGATACTTGAGAGTTTGAGTTTTGATCACATTTGTACAGAATTAATAGTTAAGCCCAGAGTGAACCTGCAGGAGATTATGTAGTTGGTGGGAAAGGCCCAACCCATGGTAGGTGGGACAAAGTTCTGGATGGATGAATAAAATACAGAGAGATCTGGTGGAGGAAGTTGACATCCTTGTGTACACTTGGCCAGACATGCTGGTCTGGTAAGTAAGGATTATCCTTCTCTTAGTCATTACGTAAATGTGTGGCTAAGTTGCTTCGGCTCCTGCTTTTGGTGTGGGTTCTCCTGCCAAGCAGGACAAGCAACTGTAATTGGACTATCATAAAAGAGAATAAAACCCCTTGTTCCCTTAAGCTGTTTTTCCATGATTTTATCAGCATCATGTAGAATAACTTTATTTTGAAATACATTAATTTTATTTTGAAATTCATTTTCAGTGTAAATGGTAGTTTCTTTATGAAGTATAGTATTTAACACATGGGAAATTAGTTGGGCTTTTCAGGATCTGAGAGGTTTGGTATTTTCCTACAGTTTTGGAATTGTACAATTCTCCATCATCTGTTCAAATATTATTTCTTCCAATTTCATTGTTACCTTTTTCTCCTGAGTCTTAGACATTGTTCTACTGAGCTACATCTCCACTCTGCATGAGATCTTCATTTTTATGTCTCAGTCTCTCTGTCTTTATCTTTCTGGATTTTGTCCTCAAATCTGCCTTACTGATTTCTTTAGTTGTCTGTAATTTACTGGTTGATTAGGTTAAGTTTTTAATTTCAGCAGTCATACATTTTATTGATTGAAAGTTTTTGTCTCATCTTTCTTAGTTTCTTATTTCTTGCTTATATTTTCTTAAACTTCTTCTTTATTACTTTATGCACATTAAACATAGCTACTTTGTGTTTCATTGTTTTTAACTTCCGGGGTGTGTGTGTGTGTGTGTGTGTGTGTGTGTGATGTGACTGAGGTGGAGGGAGCACATATCCCATGGTATTGTGTGCCCCTTTTCTTTTTTTTTTTTATTATTCAATTGTGCATGTGTATTAAGTGTATTGAGTGTATTAAGATGGTGGCATATACAAATAATTATTTATAAATGCATTTAAGCCATGTACTAACATTCTAGTTTATGCTTCCTCACACTATATTTACTAATGTCTAGACAAGTTGTAATGAGAATATTCAGAAGTTCCATCTTAGAGCAATTTACTTTGTGTGGTTTGATGTAAAAGTGGTGTTTCTGAAACTTTTGACAGTAGGCTTCGATACTAGATAAGTATTGAGAGGTTATTCTTCTGCCCCTTTTCCTTTGTAACCTGCCAGCTCTGTTTCCTTTTAAAACAAAACTTTAGGGGCCCAGAGAGATGGCTCAGAGGTTCAGCCTCTGCCTTATAAGCAGAAGGTTCTGAATTTGGATCCCAAATCCCATGTAAAATCATCAGGCAGAAATGGCGATTTCTGGAAGGCAGAACCTGGGAAACTCCAGAATAAAGCAAAAAGGACGTAGAACAACCCAGGGTGATTCCCAAAGTCAGCTTGCGCCTCCACAAGCACACACAGTGCCCTCTGATACACACACACACACACACACACACACACACACACACACACACACAAACTTTAAAACTTGGATCCTACTGCTTCATTTGCTCAAGAACTTTACTCTTTGGTTTTCCACTACACTCGCCTTTTCCCTCTCTAAAATGAGCCTTCCTCAATGAGTCTTTCCAGAGTCTACTGAAACCCAGATGTGGTGTCTCTGTGCGCTCCTCCCCAACTCCTGGGCTCCCACCTTCCTCAGAAGCTGCTCTTGTCCAGAGGTTCCCATGGTGTCCATGTCGCTCATCAGTCAGCTTCACTTTGAACCTGTTGGGTTTTTTTCATAATGAAACACACAAATGCTACTCATAAATCAGATATTATTGTAAACACGCAGGAATTCACAGCCATCAAAATGCTTCCGGTTTCAATCCTGATTGCTTCCATGTTTAAAATATTGCTGTGTGAAGCTATAAGACCTCATAAAAAGGAATTTTTAGTTGTGTGACTTTGGGGGCTATTATGACCGCTCTGTGCATTAGTTTCCTCCATATCTGTGTCGTATTGATTCTGCAGGGATTGCCTATAAGAGTGCAATCACGCACACAGGCCAATCCATAGCACATATTAAATTCTATGAAATTATTACTAAATGAGATCATTAATTTTTAGATTAAAGTTACTATCTTGAAATTTACCATTTAATCTGTGAACTTTCGCTTTTTGATCACTTCTCATCTTCTTTTCATCATACTGTTTATATCTTGTTTGAGAGATCTTTCTTGTCATTGTGGTGTGAATTTCAGTGCATTTTGGGCTTTAGAAAAAGAAATCTTTATCATTACAATGTTCATTGTGGTCTACAATATGTCATTCAAATGTAATATTTATACATTTATCTAATGTTCTTTTGTTTATACTAGGAGGCAGATTCTAATTATTGTTTTATCTTTAAGTTTTTTAAATTTATTTTTAAGAGGTTTAAGATTTATTTATTTATTTATTGTCATGGTTTGAAATATGTCTCCTACAGCCTCATGTGTTTGGCAAGGTCATGGCACCTTGAAAAGTGGAGCCTTGCTAGAGGAAGGCAGTCACAATGGGTGGCCCTTGAGGTGGATTAGTCCCACCCTACCTCCAGGAGAAGTCTGCTTCTGCAGCAAACAGTCTTGCAGCTCTGAGCCTTCAAGATATCTGCCTCCTCCAGCTTTGGCCAGCCAGCCAGCCATGCTGCCTCTGTCATGAGAAACTGAATCTCTCCTTTGGAACCGTAAACTGAATAAATCTCCCTTTCTCCCTTAAGTTGATGGCTTTGAATGCTCTCTCAGCAATAGTTAAGAGTAACCATTACATTTATTTGTTTGTTTGTTTGTTTGTTTATTTTATTGTGTGTGTGTGCATGCATGTGTGTGCGTGTGTGTGTGTATCAGAGAGCACTATGGGTGCCTATGGAGATCCAGGAGTGATTTTGGGAATCACCCTGGATTGCTCTACCTCCTCTTTGCTTTGCTCTGTAGTTTTCTAGGCTTTGTCTTCCAGGATCAGAAGTACAGGCCACCACCTCTTCCTCCTGGGCATTTTTACATGGGATTCAGGATTTGAACTCAGGACCTTCTGCTTGAGAGATAGAGGCTTAACCCCTGCCATCTCTCCAGTCCGTTAATAGCTTTTTTGTTAATGGAAGTACACTTGTCTCAGGACAACTTAATAGTCATCTTTGAATATCATCGCTGAAATAGTTTTAATTGGAAGAGCTATATGCATCCTTTCATATTTTTAATGCATATAACCATCAGATACAGTTTATGTTACTGGTTGTTTTGCCATTTAAAGATAGTTTTCTGAAAGGCATTGTCATTTGCATTATGTTTGACTTTTATTAAATGTTTTTTTCTTCACTTCCTTCAAGAGCTTTATAGTTTTCCTTCTTTAATCTGCTTATGAAGAATTATGAATATCTTTTATAAAGTTTAACTATTTTATATTCTTACAGTAAATTTAAATTCAAGATGGCCTATATGATCATTCTTATACTTTCCTAGATTAAATTGGCTGATAGTGTTGTAGCTTTGTATGGAAGCAACTCTTCGTTATAAACCTGTTTTAATATACTTTACAGCAAAAAGTATAGATGCAGAACTCAAAGCTCCACTTAAGAAAGATCCTCTCCAAATAAGAGGTAAATATATATATACTTTACTTTTTTATATATTTGTAATTATATGGAGGCCTTTACAGTTATTCTAAGATATAGTTTTGCTTTTTATTTAAATAGATTGACTATAAAAAAATTCTTGTTTAGAAGCTAACGTTCTACTGAAGCTTATTTTTCATTCTGATCACAAATAATTAAAAAACCTAAAGAATGAAAATCATCAGTTCTGTCTGTCATTTTTAGAAAAGTAACATGATTAAAAATAAAACGCCAATATCTTCAGTTCAAGTTTGTGCATGTCAGATGGAGTTTGGCTATTCTTGTCTGAGTTTCTTTTCTAGGAGTAACTGAGTACTAAATAAATTATTCTTTGCAGCTCTGTTCTTTATAACCAGCTATCGTCCCATGTTCAAAGCAACTTTCAGGGAGGCAGTAGCTGAATGTGAGCACTGTGGGAGCATTGTGGCTCTGGTGTCAGACAAAATGGGGTTCCGTTTTTAGTTCTCAACATTAACTAGTCTGACCTTACGTGACTCATTTGACTTTTCTGAACCTTTTTACTTCCTAAGGTTGATTTTTCTTGAGTACTTTGAAGATTATATATAACAAATCAACTAAAAGTAAATTAATATTGTGTCATGATGTGCATTTGTAATTGTAGTCCTTGGGAGACTGAGACAGAAAACACCAAGTTTGTGACCAGTCTGAGCTACATAGTGAGACCTTATCTCAAATAATAAAAATAATAATAATAATAATAGAATAATCATTACTGGAAGAGCCATCATCATCATCAATGAACTGGACTGGGAGAGGTTATGAATGATTACAAGTTGTGCTGAAGGAATTTTGTTTTTAAAGAATCAATCAGAATTACAGACTTTTAAAGGATTTTTTTAAATGATTTTTTTTAAAAGAGAGAGAGAATTTTTCCAGAGTAGATCACATCTGAATTTTCAGTTTTTGAGTGACTGGAGTAGAGTACTTTAGAGACCTGAAATTCCTGTGTAAAGAAATCCAGACTCTTTTGTATACTTATTTCAGATCAGGTTTTGGCTATCATGTTCAAGTTTCTTGTTGAAATAGTCTTAGTAAATTTTAGTGTTTAATGTGTTCCTAAATAGTAGGAGTGTTTACTCTTCAACTTTAGGCTTAAATGTGCTCTTTCAACTCTAGAGTAGAGTAGGAATTGATAACTAGCAACAAAGGATATGAAGTAGATGGTGACAGTTGGAAACAGGCATACATGAGACTTTGTGGTTTTGATCTTGCTCTTTAGATGTTGGCTTAAGTTATTTATGTCATATGACCACTGTATTACTGTATATGATTTGTTACATAGAGCAGTGCCGTATAAGTTTTAACTCATAAACAACTGATGCAAAATTGGTATCATATTTTTTGTTCCTGGCAGTTTTTCTTTTTTGTGAGCAGTTTGACAATAAGAAAATAATTTAAGGTAGCATTTTCTTATAATCTGAAAGCTTCTTGTAATTTTTAATTAATTAAAATATTCCTTGGTTTTCTTCAGTTTTTTTTCTATGAAATCATCTAATGGCCTTAATCTTTAACCATGATCTACAAGAAATATTAATGACTTAGAAGACTTATAGTAAATAAATCAAGTAAATAAATCAAGACATAGCATAACTTACACATAAAACAAAACAAAAAGACTTGACTTTTTAAAAGGGAGTGGGGAGGAAAAAACAGGGAGGGAAATGGGAGAGAACTATGGGTGCCTGTGGAGATCCAGGTCAAGTGGAAAAAAGCCTATTCTGAAGACACTTTCAGTATTCTTTGATTATTTTCTATTTTGACTTTTTATAAAATATTGATTTCACTCTACAGTTTGAAAAAACACTGTACTACTTTTTAATTTTTTCTTGAAACTGTTGGAACCGAAGTCCCTCCAAGTCACCCGCCCCGACCCCAAAAGGAGACACGAGGACCGAGAGGCTGCTGCAAAGGCAATAGGCGAGTTTATTCTGGCATGCCAGGACCGCCTCTCTCTTGCAAGCAAGAGAAGAGCGGCCCCGACTGAGGTCGGGGTAGGGTTTTTATAGGGTAGCAAAACATATGAAAACATTTTGTATTTTTCTATAGCACTCTTTGGCACACTTTTTACAGCACTCAAGGAAGTTGAGTCAGCCAAGGGTGACCACCAGATGTTCTGGTCGAGGTCCCGGTCAGCACGTCCGCAGCAGGGCTGAGTTGTTTGTGCAAGATAGCAGTGGGCTTGGGGTGAAGCTTCGGTCATAGTAATACAACGGCTTTGGTGGTATTTGGCATAGCTGCACGTATTAGACCTTGAGAGGGGGAGCATTTCCCGGAGTTCTGTGTGGGGAGGGGGCAAGCGGGCTTAGACGGCATCTGGACATACTGAAAACATTTCTCCGAGACCTTGAAGGGGGAAGATTCTCACAGGGACCTTGAGAGTGGAGATGTTTTCAATATCTAGCCGCCCATATTAGACTTTTGTTTTTAGAACTCTGAAAACTGCTGACCACCAGGCTGTTAGTCATAACCTCATTATTTGTCACAATTTCTGTAAAAATTTCTTTTCTTCCACAAAACTTCATTTTCATGTAGACCCTAAGCAGATTAAATTGTTTTAATGATTTAGACAGAACAAGCCATACTGATACAATAATCCCTTTAAGTGAAAGATTGGCACATTACCATCAATTCTAGATGTATTGTGGAGTAAAAGCTAGGTGACTACTAGTACAATTCTGTCCTATTCTGTACTTGGAAAAAATTGTTTTCTCCTGATGCCATTTCATGCATCAGGAAAATATCAAATTTCATAAGGTGATCATATATTCATCTTCAACTATATGTCCTTGAGTGTCTTACTTACATATTTTCCTGTGTTTCTGGCTTAGTTAAAGCAGTCCTTAAGAAAAGAGAGTATGGATCAAAATACACTAAGAATAATTTCATCACTGGAGTAAGAGCAATAAATGAGTTCTGCCTTAAATCCAGGTATAGTATTTTTTTTTATTTATTACAAAGGGAGAAAAAAGAGGGGAGAGGAAGACACAACGAGAGAGACACTGAATGCATGTCATACTGTAAGGGTAGAAGTCAAGAGGACAACACTTGAAAGTCAGGTTTTTCCTTCAACTTTGGGCTTCAGGGAATTGAACTCAGTTTCCAGGTTTGCACATGGGCTCCTTACCCACTGAGACCCATCACCAGCCCAGGCGTGGTAATTTTTCATAAAAGGTATTCATGCTGTGTATGAATATAGCCCTTTATTTCTTATTAAATTTTTAAGAAGTCATAAAGATTAAGTTTTCATTTCTGTTAACAAAATTTCTGTAGGAAAGTTAATTATTACATACAAAATAATTATTGAACAGTGATTTGAAGAATATACAACCTTTTAAAATTTAATAGAAAGCAAAATAATTCAAAAACATGTAATGGCTTGATATCAGGTAGGTTTTACCACTTAATCCAGAAATACACAAATATTACTTAAAAATTTAAGTTCATGGACAGTGGAATGATACTCATCTACATCCTTTGTATTTTTGACTTTTTTTTTTTCATATATTAAAGATAGCAGTGTTTATGCCCATGTGGATAAAGTAAAAGTGCCAGTGAGGGAGTTGTATCTTTGTTGTTCGTTGTGATAGATGGTCATCAAGAATATTCTTTTCGCCCCCAGTTTTCAAACTTTTTTGCTTTTTTTATTAAAAAATGCCATCAGTGGTATATATATATTCTTTTAGGATGGAAATCAATTGTTTATCCACTCTTAAGCTATTAGCTATATGCATTTTCTGAATAGTTTCATCATGTTTATTTCTCCAGTGATCTAGAACAACTTCGAAAAATCAGACGCCGAAGTCCCCATGAAGATACTGAGGCTTTTACTGTGTTCTTGAGATCAGACGTAGAAGCAAAGTAAGAACATAATTCCTTCAGAGCAAAGTGCATGATGCATTTGGGGTGATAAAAGCATATTGTAATAGAATACTTAAGGAGACATCATCTTTTTTTAAAATTGTATTTTCAATGAGTTTATGTGTTTTTATTGCCTAATCCTGCCTCCACCCCACATCTTTTACCATCTTTCTCATTCTCCCTTTTGTCTAGCACCAGTCTCATTCGGCCCCTCAGGGTATTGTTGTGTCTGATAGGATTGTCTCTCTTCCATTGCCACATGTTATAGACCAGCAATTGTAGAGGTCAATGTTGCATTGAGTTCTTGAATATCACAGCCCCGACATGAACAGCTACTGTCTGATATTACCTCTCCCTGTCCTATGTCTTTTACATTCTTACCGCCTCCTCTTCTGCAAGGTTCAGAAGATGTGATGAGAGGTAGTTTAGATGTTCTGATAGGGCTGAGTATCCACAGGTATTTTTACTTTGCATTATGGCCACTTGTGGTTCTCTACATTACGTATCTTCCATTGCACATGGGGCTTTCTTGGTTGAGTGCTGTTTCTTTGATCTGTAGGTATAATGATAAATGTTAAGATGGTGGGGGTTTTTTTAACCAAGTTTTTATAGTTAACAGTAAGGAGTTTGTTTCCTTCTGGGACCTATGGTCTCCCTATATGTGGGTCTCAGTTTGGTTTATAGAACCAAAAACCATTATATCCCCTCTTTTAAGGTCTTCCCCTATATCTCCCCAACTTATGTTTCTTTCTAGTTTATGGATACTATAGGAATTTCTGTTTCTGAGTATTATTCTAAGATTCAAAGTTAGCATCAGTGAGAATGTGTGGTGTTGCTTTTTGTGCCTGGAATGCTTCTCATTGTTATATCACTAATTCCATTCATTTACCAGCAATATTCCATAATTTCATTGTTCTTGACAGTTGACATTTTCATTATTCGTTCATCCAGTGTTGGACATCTGGGCTAATTCCATTGCTTCGCTATTGTGAATTGAGCTGCGATAATCATGGATGTACACAGATGTACACAAATCTTAGTAATACAGTGTAGTATCCTGTAGCAGTTACTCTTAACTATTGCTATGAGAGAGCATTCAAAGTCAGTCAATTTAAGGAGGAAAGAGAGATTTATTCAGCTTAGGATTCCAGAGGGGAGATATAGTTTCTCATGACAGAGGCAGCATGGCTGGCTGGCCAAAGCTGGAGGAGACTAAGTCACTGCAGACATCTTGGAAGCAGAGAGCTGCAGACTGCTTGCTGCAAAGGCAGACTTCTCCTGGAGGTAGGGTGGGACTCATCCACCTCAAGGCGCACCCCTTGTGACTGCCTTTCTCTAGCAAGGCTCCACCTTTCAAGGTGCCATGACCTTCCAAACACATGAGACTGTGGGGGGACACATTTCAAACCATGACATATCCTTTGGGAATATTACCAGGAGTAGTATGGCTGGATTGTATGGTAGTTCCATTTTTAGCTTTTTGAAGTGACACATTTTAAAAAGTGCTGACTTTTGCAAATTTGTTTAATAAATCCTAGTTACCTAAATACGTCTACATTTGTAAGAAAATTTATTCTGTCTAGTTTACTTATATTGCTTAGATTTAATTCAGAAAAGCTCCTAAAATACTTTATACTTCTGAAGAGACCTTATTTTTTTATGATTCTAACTTAGTTACATTCCATTATGTTCAAATATTATTGTAAAGTAATTTAACTTGTTCATCAGTGGTAAATTGTGTGTATGTGCAGATCTTTGGAAGTTTGGGGAAGTCCTG
Source organism: Typhlomys cinereus (assembly GCA_023101885.1). Classification (NCBI taxonomy): domain Eukaryota; kingdom Metazoa; phylum Chordata; class Mammalia; order Rodentia; family Platacanthomyidae; genus Typhlomys; species Typhlomys cinereus. The sequence continues at coordinate 142,065 of JALPQD010000631.1, read as the reverse complement.
AAGCTCTTGCCAGAGAAAGAAAATTGCGTAAGGAAGCAGAAAGAGAATACAGAGAAAGTAAGTATTTTCAAGGTTCATTGGGAAATAGCACGCAGATGAGACCTGCCCTTCTGATAGCTCTGCTTGTGTGCTTTCTTGTTCGCCACCATATTCCTTACTTGCTATTTTCATTTGGAAACTATTTTATTTCAAAAACAGGATCATTTTGTTTCTTCCCAATAGTTTTTTTTCTTCCCAATAATTTTTAAAGATAATGACCGAGGAAGTTTCTGTGGGGCATATAACTATTAACATTTATGATCTTATGTAAAGATTATGTTTTTTTTTAAGTGACAGTTACTGCTTTCTTCTAGAAAGGTCTGTTACATGAATTAACACCTTCATCAGCAGGTGTTTATAAAACTTCTACCATAATAAGAAGTTGTCCTTGGTTTGTTAGTTAAAATGCAACTAGTACTCTCATGATTGAATTTAGAGTTTAGGTTTGCGATAATGCAAAGTGTGTTTTACATGAGCTGAATTATAGAGATGTACTAATTGATGATAAAAATGTCATGCATACTCAAGACTGTCCAGTTCAGTTACCAATATTAAAAAAGATACACAAGTATAGAGTAATGTTTCCTTTCGTTTTCTGTAAGACTGTTTTATTGTCCTTCTGAGAGATAATTAATGACAGTTTGTATATCCTCTCAAAACGTTTTCAGTGAATTTTGAAATGGTTATACATACATTTCTTAAATTTAATCTAAAAAGAAGACATTGTGTGCACTTATGCATCCTGTTCTTCAAGGATACCAGAGTAAAAAATTATCTCTACTCTCTTTCAAAAACTGAATTGTATTCTATTATACAGATGTAGTAAGTACTTTATGTTTTAGTTTTTCACTTATTATTTTAAGAATATATTTTTGAGATTAGTCTAGACTGTCCTTAAACTTGCTGTGTAACCAAGAATAACCTTGAACTCGTGATCTTCCTGTTTTCACTTCTCAAATGCTAAGATTACCAGCATGTGCTATCATGCCCAGTTTTATGCGATATTAAAGACTGAACTTCATGCACACAAGGTAAAACATTCTACCAACAGAGCTACAGCCTCGGTTCTTTTAAGATAGTCCTAAAAGAGAATAGTTTATTAATATAAACTGACTGGTAAGAATATATATAACCAAGTTTATTTTCTAATTCTTGTAGGGCTGTTTAGAAACCAGAAAATATTAAGAGAATATGGTGATTTCTTGGGAAATACCAAAGTAAGTGTATCTTTTAAGTAATATGTATGTGTATATTACTTGACAAACTCTTCTTCATATTGTGACATTCTGTTGTGTCTATAATCATAATTCAAGATTTTTTTAGCACATTGTAATTTACTGAATTGCCATCTATTTATTTTTCAACTTTCTTTAAACTTATGGCATAAGATTCCTAGGATTCTTAAATATATAGAAATAGGTAAAGGAGATTCTTTTCTTAGGTTTTAGCTTGGGAAATCCCAGAACGAAACTAAAAGGAGGTACAATCAATCCAGGATGATTCCTGAAGTCATTCTTGGTCCTGCACAGGGACACATGGTGCCTCTTGATACGATAGGTAGGTAAGTAGGTAGGTAGGTAGGTAGGTAGGTAGGTAGGTAGGTAGGTAGGTAGATAGATAGATAGATAGATAGATAGATAGATAGATAGATAGATAGATAGATAGATAGATAGATAGATAGATAGATAGATAGCTTTTTTAAAATTAGTTTCCCATTGTCATGGAACCAAATTCAACTTCTCACTATATTTTAAAGTTCTGGGGGATAACTCTGTGTATACTCAACTTAATCTCTTTCTCTCTTTCCTCCTTTCTCCCTCCTGTCAGCTCCAACCATTTCTCTTGCTCTTTGAGCTTCAGACACAATGGTCCTACATTTTTGTTCTTTGCACAAACTATCTTATTTCTGTTCATAGAGTTTTCAGTTTTTTGCATATTTTGCCTCAAACGTGTCTCTGCTGCATTTTTTATAATTTCCTCGTCATTGAGCCTCTTTTTAACTATGATGGCTAAAACAACACTCCTCTCACTACCATATTTCTGTCTCTCTCTTTTATTTTCTCTATTGCATTTATCTCTAGCTAATGTTAGGCATTTCTTTGTTTTACACTTTTGTATGTGTATGTATATGGCATGTGTGTGTGCATATTTGTGTGTGCATGGGAGCATGGGTACTTGAGTAGAAGCGTGACGTAATATCAGGAATCATCTTTGGATCTCCCGCATCATTCTTTTGAGGCTAGGGTTTCTATGCCCTGCCTTCTGGGGCTGAAATTACTGGAGAACCACATGACTGTCTGGCATTTTATGTAGGAATTGAGGATGCAAGCTCCGCTGCTTTTGCTTCCTCGGCAAGTTCTCTAACCACTGAGCCAATCTCCCACCCTGATATTACACATTTTACAAATTTCTTCTGCCCTCCTTTACTGGACTATGAGATCCGTGACACCAGAGATTTTGTCTTGATTATCCTTGTGCCCCCTATATCTAGAATTGTGCCAAGCATACAGTAGTTGTACAGTAAGTATTTTATGGACCAACATAACACACATATGTATACATAATGCTTTAACAGAGGCAGACAGTGAATAATCTGAAACATACTGTCATCTCTATGTCCAAGAAAAGCTTTAAGGGGCCAGTGAGACAGCTGTGTAGGTAAGGTGCCATGTGCAAACCCAGTGGTGACCTGAGTTTAATCTGCAGATCCCATAGTAGGAGAGATTCATTCTGAAAATATCCTCTGACTTCCATGTAACACACACGTGCTCTCTCTCAAAAAAAAAAAAAAAAAAGTGAAAAGGTGACACTTGACAAGATTTAACCAGATGTGCATGAGAATGGGTTAAACCTAGCCAAACTGCAGTAGAAGGCAACAGAATAACAGGCGGGAGGGGGGAACACAAGGAAGTTTATGTCCAAGGAATAGCAAAACAAAACTTTCAAGAAATATTTCTCCTGTTTCCCTAGTCGTTTGTTCCCTTTGTTTTGTCTGTTCTAGAGTTAAAACTGTTCACATGCAGTCTGTGGCCATGACAGAAGATTGGAGCTAAATTAGAGCCGTACCTGGTAACTGTGTTAACTTTGGCTGCTCCTTCCCAAAAAGTTACTTAGGTGTGTATTTGTGTGTGTGTGTGTGTGTGTGAGAGAGAGAGAGAGAGAGAGAGAATGCTCAAAGCAGGCACATGCCATGACATACAGTGGAAGTCAGAGGACAGCTTTTAGAAGTCAACTCTTGAGGATCGAACTCAAGCCACCAAGGTTTGCAAGCAGGAGTTTTATCCACTAAGCAATCTTCTGGCCCTTTGGTTGTTTCTTTGTTAAAAGTTAAGTTGCTCAAGAAATGGAAAATTCTCAGGTCTTTTCTGGAAGCAAGCTGAAAATGACTTGCAAGGAAGCAAAATAAAAAATTTTTGGAAAAGTATCTAGATGTAGTTTCAGTTTCTATTTGCTCACTTTTTAAGAGGATGTTGCAGACAGCAGTAATTTAAAAGTAAGTCTCATCATTTTGAGTTTGCTAGAGAAATTTTCTGTTATGTCAGAGTCCGCTCCACTTCTCTGGAGAGATTTGAATTATTTTTGTTTATGTCTTACAGCCACGCTCCAGAATGTTATCAGTGTTCTTTAAGGGACCAGGAAAAGTGGTGATGGTTGCCATTTGCATGTAAGTATTATGAAATATTTGTTCTTTTCTTTTTCTATTTTTATGTGTATGTGTGTTTATGTATCTTCACATGTGTGTGCACACATGTCAGTGCATGTAAATGACCATGTGTGTGTGTTTATGTGTGTGGGGGCCACTTTTCCACTATCTTATTTTGAGGCAGCATTTTTTTTTCTTTTTTTTTTTTTTTTTCTTTCTTCCACTCATACAAAGCTGATAACTTTCCCCTCCACCCCTCCCTGGATACCTTTTCCTTCCCCCTGTCCCCTTCCTCCTTGTCCCCTTCCATTCCCCCCCCCCCTTTCTCCTCGTGGCTCCCCCCATTCCTGGAGCATCCTTCAGTGTGCATGTCAAACTTCCCTCTGGGTCCTCCTCTCTGATGAGGTGTAAGGACTCAGTAGCATTGCCTAGAGCTCTTTTTTGTGTTCTCCTTTAGTATAGGAACACTATTGTGGCTGTTAATCCCTTGCCTTTAAGGATCTTAGAGCCTGTGATCCATGCTAGACTTTGGGGGAGGTCAATGACATGTTAGTCATTGTGCAGGTCATGCAAAGACCTATTATGATTACTTTAGGCCCTAACGTGTGTGAAGTATCTTTCATGTTGTAATTCTTCCCCATCTTTAGGCTCTTACAATCTTACCACCCCCTTTTCCGGATATTTCCCTGAGCTTTGGTCTGGGGAGAGATTAGGCTGGCCTGGTTCCAGGTGGTTGATGCAGAGTCGCTAATGTTCTGAATTGTGGTTTGTTGATTTTTTTGTTTTGTTTTGTTTTGCTGCTCCTGCACCGCCCTTATTGAGGCAGCATTTTAATCAAACCCAGAGCTTGTCAATGGGACTACATTCACTAGTCAATTTACTCTGGTGATTCCCAGTCTCTCTTCACTTTCTGAGTTTAGAATTATATCCATTTGGCATTTTATACATGGAATCTAGAATGCGGACTTCAATTCTCTTAACCACTGGGCCATGTCCCCAACCTCCAAAAAAAGGTTTCTAAAATGGAGCTGTATTTTTTTAAATGTATGTCCTCTTGAATGTGTCAGTTTATTTCTTGGTAGATAGCTGTAAAGCTAAGGCCTACAGCTTTAACTTCTTACTTTTGTAGGAAGTTGAGCTTGCACCATTGTCAGTGAAGTGAGGGGAGAGTGTGAGTTCCGCGGACATTCACACTTGGGCTCTGTGCATTTTTAACATGGTTGAGATCTAAGTCACTGCCTGAAAATACTCATTGGGAGCCTGTAGTTCTTATTTAGTCTTAAAGTTATATTGGTCAATGTTATTTTCATAGTAAACCAATACTGTTTACAGCTACTACTAAAGAATATTTATCATGCTTATATTTTTGATTTTCTCCCACCTAATTTGTTCTTTTACTCTGACTTCTTGGTTCCTGTTTTGTTTACCTTCTACCCATTTTGTTGGGTAGCCTATTTCAAGCTGCATAACAGCATTGATTCGGTAATTCCCTAGTTCTTTTAGTTGCTAATAGTATGTATCAGATACTATGATAGAATATGGTAGGAAACACAAAGTTAACATACACGATCCTTGAAGGATTGGAGAGGTAATAGAATAGAGGAAGCCACAGTATATACAGGGATGATGATAATCCCGTTTATAGGATAGTGGGCGGGGCTTCAAGGCACACACTAGTCAAGAATGTCTATTTCTGGTTTGCACAGTTGGGTAAATATTACACTGAAAGGAGTACTAGGAAGAAGAGAGGGAGAGAGAGGAAAAGGAGTTTGTGTTTTGGTTTGAGGTATTTATAGAGTAACCATGAGTAGATGGCCAAAAGGAATGGTTCTTTTTGCTAGTAAAATTGGGATAGTAATTTTGCTTTTCTTGTTGGAAGAATGTACATGACTTAATGTAAACGTAAAAACTAGCTAGCATAGTGCTTGGTATATAATATATTCTAAGTATTATCAGTCTCAAGCTTAGAGGAGATGTAGAGTAGGGATTTAAAGTTGTGAATTAGAAGTCCAAGATGGTAAGTAAAGGTATAGGAGTGAAGATTATTTGGGATAGTATATATAGCATGAGAAAGAAAAGGACTTCAGTGCAGTATGCCTCTTCATTTATTTCAACACTCAATGGTGTTATAATCTGTATTTGTTATTTTGCACCTGAATATTTGTTTACTTTCAGCAAGATCTAGAATAAAGTCAGTTAAATAAACTTCTGATGGAAATTTAACCAAACCTGTGCTAAGTTGTTTTCTTTTTCTCTAGCAATGGTTTAAATTGCTTCTTTAAATTTCTTGCCTGGATTTATACTGGTTCAGCGAGTATGTTCTCAGAAGCAATACACTCATTATCTGATACTTGTAACCAGGTAAGGAGAAAGGTTTTTATCTTATTCCTAAACTGATTTTTTATAGACTTTAGTAGAAATGTCTGTTGCTTGTTGGGAGAAAATGAAACTTATACTTTCAGTGAAATAGGAGCAGTTCACCTGTGTCAATGGCTCTGGGTCCTCAGAGTCAATGAATTACGGGTCAAAGTGTATGAAAAAAGGGACAACTGGGGCTGGAGCGGTGGCTCAGGGGTTAAGCCTCTGCCTTGCAGGCAGAAGGTCCTGAGTTCAGATTCTAGACCCCACGTATAGACGCCAGGCAGAAGCGGGGGCGGCCTGCGTTTCTGGTCCTGGTAGGGCAGAGCCTGTGAATCCTGGGGCAGAGAAAATGAGGAGAAGGTGGAGGCGTCCATGGTGGTTCCCGGATTCGTCTGTGGTTCTACACACACACACACACACACACACACACGCACACATGCACAATTGAATAAATAATAAAAAAAAATTAAAATTAAAAAAATTTAAAAAAAAAAGGTACAACTATGTTGAACTATACACAAACGTTTTTCCTTGGCATTATTCCTTCATCATTGTAGTTTAACAATTTTGTACATAACATTTGCAGTGTATTAGACACAAGCTATAATATACGGATGATTAAAAATATGAAAGAATATTTGAAAATTATATGAAATACTGCTCTGTTTTTTGTAAGGGACTTGAACATTCCAAGATTTAAGTTTCCTAAAGGTTCTGGAACTTAGCCCTGTACTTGGAACATGGGAGCGGGAAGAGTCCGGGATCATCCTCAGCTATGTAGACTATCCTGTCTCAAAAAAGGAAGAAAAGATGTTCATAAAATTTTAGAGTAGATTATGCTTTAAGAATTTTCAGTAATGGAATGTGAAGTATAAAATTGACTGTTACTAAATATTTGGCTACAAGCTTTTATAGAATTGATTCTTACAGTGAGTACAAGTTTGGATTCTAATGTGACTGCTTGATAACTGTAAAGAGATGATAATGTGTTTGGGTAAAGTTACAGGAATGTGTATGTTTCTTTTAGTACGTTTCATATTAGATTAGTACCTTGAGTTACTTACATTGAATTCATAACTGAAAAAAATTAAGGATTTGTGTGGTAGCTTAGTAGAGTCTTTTCCCACCATTTAAGAAGCCCTTGGTTCAAGTCTCTGGGTTGCCAGAAAAAAAAATTAAAATGTCTTTTAAATCCACACTGGGCTCAAATGGTGAAGAGTAAAGCCTAAGTCTTTTTAAAAGAATATTGTAAAAACGTGTTAAAAAACAATTGACCATATTGGTCATATATAAATTATTTACGGCTTACACTTTTTATTATTTTTTGTTTGTGCACCATATAAGTTGGCTGGGGAGGCGGGGATAAAAGTTGTTACAGATCACCGAGTCAAGCTTCTTAGTGTTAGAGGCATAATAAATCTGTTTTTTCACAGGTATTTTCCTGTTGCAGGTACTTGGCAAAATCTACAAAGCATAAGTTGTTTCATGTATGCTGTTCAATACTGCCCCTAAGTTGCTTTTCTTCTCCCACCTCACTTAATGGTATATTGAGAAACCTTTTTTCCATATCAATACAGAAAACTCTATCTCAATCTTGCTGTTTTAAACAGATGATTATGCCTTTCCTTACTGGTGGATTTTTTTTTAATATTTATTGTCCCTGTACACCCTGCAGATTGGCTTAATCATATTGTGTCCTGCACCACTGATGATGACTTGTCTCTTTCCTTCTCCATAGGGTTTGCTAGCATTGGGCATCAGTAAGTCTATTCAAACACCAGATTCAACTCATCCGTAAGGATATCACCTTTATTTTGTTTGCACTATAAGTCATAGAAATTTTTTTAAAATTTATTTCAGAAAACTGCAACTTATATAAACCTTAGTTTGTAGTATCTAAAATACTGGGTTCACTATTGTGTGACAGCAAATTCAAGGTATAACTTGAAAACAGTGTTTAAATTACTTTTATATTTTGTAACAAAACATGGAGAAACTAGTTCTTATTTGACTATTAAATATAAAACACATATTTGTATGTTAGAGTTATGTATTATTTTGGCCCAAGGAAAAATATTTCAATCTGAGGTTATTCAGCTCTCTCATCTAAAATTTTGCTAACCTTTATTAAATATGTAATTATTTTTATTTTAATGCTTTCATTGAGATTGAAGGCTATTTTAATAATTCAGAATTTGACAGATGAGCGTCTTTTTTAGACTAGATTACTTTGAAACATGTCAGTTACAAACAGTTACAGCTGTTTGTCTTTGTTGAGTCTGCCAACCACCACCCACAATATTTGAATTCCATGGATATTATTCTTTTAATGAGTTTTATTAATAGAATTTGATCTATCTTAGATAAAAAACATACTTTTATTTCATTGATGTTACAAATATTTTTTCTCACAAATATATTTCATTACTTCAAAGCAGAGTACTTCTGTTTTTAAAACATATTTTTGATATTCTGTAATTGTCAGCTAGCATAGAGAACAATTATTTCTCCAATTTATTATATATTATGGTAGTGTTTTGTTATCTTGAATAAACTTTCCTTGCTATTTTTACATACCAAGAATTTAAATCAGTGAGTGAAATTTTAAAATTTTATGTTGTGAAGATTGCTCCTTACAGTTTTTCAGTAGCATACTTTAATACTGTGCAAACAAATTTTCTGCAATAAGAAAGTATTTCTTATGTATCTATTGAAGTTTCCAACTACTAGTAGCTACTGAACACTGGAAATGTGGTTAGTATGACTATATAACTAAGTTGAATTTATTTAGTTTTAATAAACAATTGAACTTGATTTAGTTTTAGGTAATACAGACAATAAATAACCACATGGAGCTGATGATTTAACATATTGGACAGTGCAGACCAACATGGCAAAATTTTTCAACAAGAACCTATAGATCCCTTCAAGACACCTAAAACAAAAAAATATACTTTAATGTAAATGGAAAACCTTGGACAAGAGTAAACTTTTCTAAGTCAAAACTATAAAACTATCACATCTATGAATTGTGCACTCTCCGTGTTAGGACTACATCCTGTACAGAGAGAATTCCAAGAACAACTTTAGTTAAAATTTTTGTGTAATGTTTGGGTTTGAGTGTACGTTTTCTAAGAAATATTTTTATAAATAAACAAATGAGTTTTTTCTCATATAGTATATCATAATTTTTAATCTTTTACTTCTGTAGTATATTTTGACCAAGGGTGTTGAAAAAAATAGTTGAGACTTTAAAAACTTCCCTAGTAAAACACTCAGAAAACTGAAGCTCTTGGTTCTGGTAATACTTGACATTTGCTGTGTGCTAAATTGTTCAGAATCAGTAATAGATTTCATGTGTTAACCCGTTTGGTATTTAGCATCAAAATTATAGATAATACAAATCATATATTGATTATAAGAGTAAAATATTCAATTTAGAAGCTGTATTATAGAGAAATTTATAGATAATACAAATCATAGATTGATTTACAGGACTAAAATATTCAATTAGAAACTGTATTATAGAGAAATTTAAATGTTATCCTGTTCATTAAACATCTTAATGTATTTTTAAGGATTAATTTTATCATTGTCTATGGAACATATTGAAAAGTGGTTCTATTAAATTAAAATAGAGTGTGTGGTATACAAAAAATACCTGAATTAATTTGTACTTGCTTTATTTTTGTTTTCAAAGATCTTGCATCTCTTCCATTTTATGTATTGTTTTGTTATTAGATTTGGACTTAGCACTTAACAGTTTTTTAAGTTATAAATCAACATCATCTTGATAGTCTATTATCTTTTTCATCAATTTACTATGCACACATTTTGAAAGGTAATTATTTTATTTTGTAAGCCATATATTTTTTGTTTTGTTTTTCAGGTATGGATTTTCAAACATGCGCTATATTGCCTCATTGATCAGTGGAGTTGGCATTTTCATGATGGGTGCAGGACTCTCTTGGTACCATGGAGTCATGGGATTGCTTCATCCTCAACCAATTGAAACCCTTCTATGGGTGATCCTCTTTTTTGTTTTATTTTGTTGAACCTATTCTGACTTTGGAGTAATGCGACCTGGAAATTTTATAGAATCCCTTTGTTATCCTGGTGTTAAAGTATAGGGGTAGCATACCTTGTTGAGTATATAATATTAGATATGTGATTTTATTTTGTTTTTTACATATTGACTGATTGTACCTTCTAAATTTAGTGATATTAAATAGGAGGATCTTCATTGGTGCAGCGATTAAAACCTTGAACAGTTCTGTGGGTTCTTCAGGCACAATTTTTCCAAGAGTGGTCTCCTCAATAATTAAACTGTCAAGTGTGTGCTCTTTGTCCTAACTGGAACTACACTTGAAATTAAAGCATCTCCTTTTCTTACCTGAGATCTCACTGGGTAGGAAGCCTGGACAGGAGAGTGGGAGGAGAGGATTGCTGCCTTCTGTTTGCCATGACTAAGTCTCCTGCCCTTTTAGCCAAAGTTGGGATAGAAGACCAAAAGTACTAATAACAATTAATGTTATTTTGTACTGGATTTATCTGGCCTTTGTAGATGTTTAAAGCTGTCTTTTCCTCTAGTGGGCATCTTGACGGGTGTTCTGTTCGGCTCCTTTGATAAGCATAACTTGGCTGTATACTGCCTCTATCTCAGCTTTTGTATTTCCTGGGATAATTCCAGGCATATTTGAGGTTGCCCTGAATTTGGCAAGAATGCCTTTTGGACATTTGATCTCTTTCTAAAAAACTTCAACTCAGGGCTTCATGGCTGAGTCTTTTGTGTAAGATACTTTTAACATTACTTCCTGTGGGACTGTTGGGATTTTTTTTCCCCCCATACAGTCATCCGCCCTGCTGAAAACCACTGTCAGTAGCATTATCTACAAGTTTTCGTTCTGGTGTGCATCAGACATAATTTGTTTCAGTTTCCAAACTCCTGGGGGTATGCATCAAGCTTTCAGAGCAATCTTGACAACTCAACACATCCATCAAAGAAATACTTACTTTGGCTGCTGAACTCCATCTCTTCTTTAGTAGCAATAGGTACAGCAACAGTGTGTGGTGTACTGGGCAGAGGTCTTTTCCTCCTTTACAAAATCCCCACAGATGCTGCAACATCTCATTTTGGAAGGAGAATGTACTCATGGCATTTTTCTTCTATTTTGGTTCACTAAACAATACAAAATCAGTCTTACTAACATTCTGTTAAACCATACAAATCTATGGACTAAGCAATTAGATTAGGCTTGTTTATATTTTTAGGTTGCTTGATTTGTTTAATTACAGTGAGGCAAGTTTGCTTTAATGCCCAGGCTGCCCTTTTTAAACTCTTGATCTGTCTGCTTCACCTACCCCCTTGGAATTACAGGCTTATGCCACTATGCTTAGACCTCTATTTACACTTTTTAGCTATTTTTCTATGGATTGCTTTTTTTTTGCATAATTAAGATGAACAATTATTTTTTCCATTCTGAAAAGGCGTATCCACTTTATAGACATGGTACGTCATTGGCTTAGCATTCATCTATATCATACATCACTTTACAAGACAGGGCACTGTTGAAGTTAGAGACCGATGAGTTAAATTCTTAAGATTTAAAGCTTCCAACTCCTCTTGTTTTTTAATAACTTAGAAGGATTCCATTAGAATGTGGGCCTTCGTTAAATAAATAATAGATTCAACACACTATAAACTATGTTTAATAGATACTATTTCAGCTTTGATACATGCTTTATCTTTTTTTAATAGGAGTTTCTTTTTTTAATACCTTTAACTTTTTTCTACAGTTAGCATGCAAGGTGACGAACTCGTTATGACATGTCATGTAAATCTGTCATTACTTTGCTCCTGTCTACCCCCTGTCATACTGCTCTGCCCCAGCCTCTTTGTTGTCCTCTTGCCTATTTTATCTCCTAAGTAGTACCACTTCTGCTTTCAGGTAATACACACATTCTATTACTATCTCCTTTTTCTTTCCTTTTCTTAAGACTTCTTCCTCCTTTTTACTTTTAGGATCTACCTACACATGTCCTTTTGTACACACACACACACATCTAAATTTAAATCGGGATTCTGTATCTGAGAGTAAACATGCTGTCTTTGTCTTTCTGTGTCTGGCTTATTTCATTTAATATAATGATTTCCCGTTTTATCCATTTTCCTGCAAGTGTTACCATATTTGAAATGTATGGCAATAAAATTCCATTGGACATTTGCACCATATTTTCTTTGGCTAAAATATCTATTGATAGTAGCTGGGTTCCATGTCTTGACTTGTGAGATTTGTTATGCTTTTTCCTTTTATTAGATAATAAGTGTCTTAACTCAGGACAGAGGTAGAAAGACAAAAGAAATACTGAAAGTTTAGTTATATTATATTTCAGGTTACCAAGATTTGGTAGAAAAAGCCTAGACTGAGACTGTAACACTTGCATTCTACCTCTTTGCTGTTGTTTATGTTACTTTGTCAAATTATTCAGCCTTCTAAGATCTTCATTTCTGTAAGAGTTCTTAATTTGATAAGGATAAGATCTTACATTGTAACATAATTATGATTGTCGCAACTTTCAGACCTCTTGATTCAGCAAAGCATAGGGTTTTAAAAGGTAGGTTAACATCGTATAGGTGTTCAGAGTAAATTTCATTGAATTTCAGGAAAATTTTGTATTTCAGGTTAATTGCTTGTACTAAGTTCTTTTTGCCATCGTTGTTGAACTGATGAGCAACCTGGGCCTGAAAGGGATACAGATCTTCCGTGTTCCCCTGTCCACAGCCCTTCAGACTCTGTTGTTCTCCCTAAGTTTTTTCCCAACAGGATTCCTGTTACCCAACTTGAATTGGGATCTATATTTCTGTTTTGGGTATTACAAACTTATGAACAGCTGTGATTATGTATTGAAATAATTTATAATTTATTTTAATGCTTATTTTCTAGGCATATTGCATTTTAGCAGGATCTTTGGTGTCTGAAGGAGGTATGTATTGACACAAAGTTTTCATTGTAGTGATACGTATTCCAAAATTCATTAATTTTTTCTAAGTTCCACTAATCATACTATGGAATAGGAATCTGCACTTTTTTCTATCTTTTATAATGTACCATGTGACCGTCGCTCTAATGGATAAGGGCAAAGGGGAAAGTGCTTATTCAGTAATATCATATAATACTGAGAGCATTGGAAATACAATGTAAAAATCATAACCGTATTGAGTTCTTTTTTAAAAAAACATTTTAATAGTGTTACTTAGAAGAGAAATTTATCTCTGTAATGAGAATTTTTTGAAATGTCTGAAGGGTACAACTCTAGCAATATGATAGGCTTGCTAACATCAGTGTGAGACTGCCTGATTCACTGCCAAGTTCACAGTCTATTTGTCCCTGAAATGTTGTTTTCTAGGCATTGTTTTTGCTTCATCTATTTTTAAAATTATATAATTTTAATTGGAAAATCCTAATTGTGCATATTTATAGGTTCTTTTCCCTCTGATAAATTGTAAAATGGTGGTAATGCTTCAAAAAAGTTGGGAGAATCAAAGTGATCTTGCTTAGTTGAGGGCCAGCTGAGCAGCAGCTGCTCACTAAACTAGGTCGTTATTACAGGAATTACACTTAATGATTATGGTCTGGAAATAAGAGATCCAGGTCTGGGAAGATGGCTTATGGGTAAAAGCACTTGTTGCTCACGAACAACCTGAGTGTGAATCCCTAGAACCTGTTTAAAAACCAGGTATGTAGAGGAGCACTTGTAACCCCAGTGCTCCTGTGGGAAGATGGGAGGTGCAGACTGAAGAATCCCTGAAACTTTGTAGGCCAACTAGCCTAGCACATACAGTGAAAAAGCAACAAAAAGACCTTGTTTCAAACAAGTTCAAAGTAGGACCAACACCCAAGGCTTGTGTCCTTTCACCTCCACAGCATAACACGGCACACCCATACTACATTCACACACATGAAAGCACATATGTGCATGTGCACACACACATAGTATACACACAGAAAGAACAGAGATAAAAAAGTTACGAGATCCATTTTATCATAATGAATAACTAGATTCTTGATGGTATCAGTTACTGTGGAACCTTTCTTAACGCTACTTGTTAACTTTAAATTTTGCACTTATTTGTTCTTTATCTTTTAAAATGCTATCTTTAAGTTTAGATACGTGAAGTTTCTTCCTTGCTGATACGATGTTTTCTTTCAGCAACACTTCTTGTTGCCATAAATGAACTTCGGAGGAGTGCTCAGGCCCAAGGAACATCATTTTATAAGTATGGTAAGTACTTTAAACCCATGTATTTATCTACCCCTTACTTCCTTAAAATATTTATTGCTTATATATTCCAGCATCTTTCTGTGTGGCTCTTGTAAAACAAATGAGCCTGTCGAAAAGAGGAAAGTAGTGTAACTTGGATTTGACTTAGGTGAACGACTTTGTTTTTGCATATGCCTTTGTAACTTCATATACATACATTATTGTTAACATTTAATAAAAGGAACTGTTTATATTGAGTAAGTTATATTTATTTTGTGTGTGTGCCACAGCAGAAGACACCTGCGAGAGCTGGTTCTGCCCTTTCATCATGTGAGCTCAGGGCTTGAACATGCTGGTTCTGACCAGCATCTTAATAAACTGATTTACTTTTACCTTACTTTATACTTTGACTTTAAATGAGTACTCACTGAAATGTCTTCAGTGAGGTCAAGATTACTGAATTTTTCTTGTCTCTTCTTCCCATGATTAAAGTCGTGGAAAGTCGTGACCCTAGTACAAATGTTATATTGCTGGAGGATACTGCAGCTGTCTTGGGAGTGATAATAGCAGCCACTTGCATGGGCCTTACTTCTGTGACAGGTGAGTGTTTCATAGATTATTAGTAATTCTCTAATATGTGGAAGCTTTTTCTTATATTGCTGAACAGTTTTAATTTAATAGTATTAAATATTCATTTCCTAGTAATTATTTATATATTTGATGTAGGAAGATGATGGAACTGGCAATCATTTTGCTTAGTGAAATAAGCCAGACACAAATGCAGCATGTATTTATTCTCTCTTACACAAAACTTATATTTAAATTTGAGAGAAAGAGAAGCCTTAAACCCCCACAAGAGTAGACAAGCCAGAGGGAACCCTGGAGTCCATAGAAGGGGCCATATAAGAGGGTGAAGGGAGTGGAATGGATTGATTGAGGGGAAGGAAGGGGAATTTGAGGGAGGGGGCATGCAAGGAAGTAGGGATTAGTACTCAATATGCTCGTAAAACTAAAAAAAAAAAAAAATACACTGAAAAAAATTAGAAAGGAGAAAGAGTTGTTCTCAGAAAGCAGCAACAGGACCATTAGTAGAGAGGAAGTGGTAATAAGGGAAGGAGGAAAAGAGAAGGTACTGGATTCATATAGATTGAAAACAGGAAGAAGGAGCCAGCAAGTGAGGGCAGTAGGAGGGAGATATAAATAAACAATGTAATGTATTCATTATAAAAATGCTGTAAGCAAACCTACCACTTCGTATTTTATTAAAAATGACTAATAATCAAAAGAAGATATGTAGTTAGTAAAAATTTTCACACTTATGAGAATTAGAAATTTTTGTGGATAAGAAAGAACAAAAAGGTATTAATAGATTTTTTCCAATATTTCATAGTTGTGGCTTAGATTTTTAAATCACCCAGAACTTCAAGTAATATTTAAGAATATTTATATTAGTAACTACATAGGTTTATTAAGGTAATATGGGAGAACTTCAATAAATTCTAACTTTTAAATAAATGCATACTGTACTTATCTTTTTCAAAGTCAATAATGACTTCAGTTGCCTTCATATTTCTTTGAATCTGCTTAAGGTGATTCCTCCTCATTTTGGTAGCCTGTTAAGTCTTTTGAGAACTAGTGCATTTCACATAAATGAATAAACAGAAAACTCATCTTATTTTCTAAAACAAAAGCCATTTGGCATGAGTGTTTACTCAGCATATGAATTTGAATTCTCTTGAAATGAAACTTCTTAAAGGCTTTCTCATTTTCCTTGCATATTTGTCCATTTTTTTAAAATACTTTATTTACTTGGGAGAGAGAGAAGGGGGGCACATATATGCTATGGCCCATGGGAAGTAATTTCTCTCTTTCCATGATGCAGACAGACATCCAGTAATCAAATTCAGGTAGCCAGATTTTCAAGCAAGTTCCTTATCCACTGAGATATCTTGCCAGCCCTCTCTGCATATTCAAAATTATTTCAGATTATGAGCCTCTATAGTACTGCAGCATTTCTTCAAGAGTCTGAGATACAAATAATTTTTCTCATTTTGAATGCTCCTTTAAGACTAAAGTAACATTCTCTGCTGTTCTTTATGATATGAAATAGTTTTGAAAGTATTGGTTGATATTCTGATTGACCTTTAACTCTCTTTTGTATAATTTTTAATAAATTTAAATTCACATTTCTAAAAAGTAGTATTTGATTTGGATTATAAACTTTGTAGTGGGTTATGCTTTGTAAGTGGACCAATTAGCAGACATAAATAAGTTACATTTTAGTGATATATTTTGGTTATATGTTAATAAAAGAATATGAATTAAGATTTTTCCTAAAAAAGTAAATGTTTCATCAAATACTAAAAATGTCAGATATGCTAGTTGTAATAGCTGATTATCCCAGCACTTGGGATGCTGAGATAGGGTTGCCCTGAGTTCAAGGCCAGTCTTGAAGACCTGTCTCCAAGGAAATGAAAATAATACACACACACATACACACACAAATAGCTGAATGTAGTATTGATCATAAAAATGGTTCTCCTATCTTTATTTCTAATGGTGTTTCCTGTTGGAAAATGCTCTGAAGTCTTGCTTATATAATGACCATCTATAAGAAATAGATCTTAAGTAATTCACAAAGCATTCTTATGTAAACACAAAGCAAGTTGAACTCATCTCTGTTTTGTATTGTAAAAGTATTAGCAGTCATTAAGGAAATTAGGAGTGAATTTCACGTTTCTTGCTGTATTAGCCTTGCTCCCTTGCTCGTTTGCTTTCCAAACCTCATTTAAATAATAGAAATTGTTTTGCTGATTTCTTGTGTGCTTCGTTTAGGCAATCCATTGTATGACAGTATAGGTTCCCTGAGTGTGGGCACCTTACTAGGTGTAGTCTCTACATTCCTCATCTACACTAACACAGAAGCACTCTTAGGCCGATCCATCCAACCAGAAAAAGTACAACGGCTCACTGAACTCCTGGAGAACGACCCATCAGTAAGGTTAGCTTTGCTGTATTGATGCTTTTGGGGGGAGTTTACACAAACACAATGAAAAGGAGAGCACTGTTGGAAAAGATTTCCAGTAGAAGTTTTGGATTCTAACCTTGTTTTTTGTGCTTGTGTGTGTTATGTATTATACAAGTGGGTGCCTGTGAAGGTCCAGGGGTAACATCAAGAGTCGTCCTTGATTGCTCTACTTCCTTATTGCTTTGATTCGGGGTTTCCCAGGCTCTGCCTTCCAGGGCGGGAATTGCAGGCCAGTGCAGTGCCATATCCATCCAGCATTTTTACCTGGATTTGGATTTTATTTGGATCTTACATCCAAACTTAGGTCATTTTGCTGGAGACGAAGGCTTCAACCTCAGAGCCATCTCCCCAGCCCTAACTTTTGGAACTTTTTGACCTGTTACCTTTTAGAATTATCTTTAAAGGGAAAATACATTTAGGAAATCTCTTATTGTTCTTTCATATATATGTATATGGGGTACATGGATGGAGGTGTGAGTGTTTGCATGTGGGTAGACACACATGGTAGATGTACAGTTGACAAGATTTGTGTGTCTGTGGAGACCCATATTGGGACTCACCCCCTGATTGCTCTTCCACCTTATTGTTGTGAGCCTGGATCTCTAATTAAACCCTGAGCGTGCCATTGGAGCTAGCCTGGCTAACTAACTTGCTCTGGAAATTCCCATGCCCTGCCTTCTAGGACTAGACACTCGTGTAGCATTTTTATAAGTAACCTGGGAATCCGAATTCAGGTCCCTTTGCTTATGAGGCAAAGGCTTTAACCCCTGAGCCATCTCCCCAGCCCAGGAAACCCCTTTTCAATTCATTGTATCTTTTAGACTAAGGCATGGTCAGACGGTATGAGAACAGAAGTTTTTGAATCACTGAATACCAAGTCTTTATGTTTGCCTTATATATTTGTATTGCAGCTACAAATTTCAAAAATGTGAAAGAATATTTATGCATGGGGAATTGACTACAAAGTAAATGACATTTATATATCTTTTGAAAGACTTTTTTCTCCCTACACTTTTCATCTTTTCTATCCTAACTTATCCTTCCTCCCTTCTTCTTCCTTCCCTTTTTTTTTTTCTTTTTCTTTTTTTGGGTTAATGCTATTGAACCCAGGACTTGAAACATGCCAGAAAAGTCTATACTGATGAACTATACCTCTAGTCCTTTTAAAGTGGATAAAACTAAAGAACTGAAGATTTAAGACATAATCAGCAGCAGAGATACAGAGTTCTAATAGTGTTTTTAAGTGAAGTTAATGACAATGTTAGTTTTATAATGAAGTAGAAATACAAACTTTTAAGAGTCTTAATTTTGGATTCTAGGGGTATTACCTCAGTGGTAGAATGCTTGCCCAGAATACTTGAGACCCTTAAGTTCAGTCTCTACCAACTACCCATGTACCTGATATCAGTACATGACATGGCATTACTTTGCCGTAGTCTCTGGTTAGGAGCAAGTCACGGGTATGATCCACAGTACAGAGAGGGTGTCACAGGATTGATTAGTGGGAGCGGCCCAGAGACTGCCTGTTCCAAACAGCTTTCCGTGTATAGCTGCTGTCCACAAGAACATAAGGAAAAAGTACAAGCAAATGAACAAATTATGTAGCGGCTTGCTAATATAGATAAGCTGTATTTTTAACTCTAGCTTATATAACTTTATAATATAGTCATTTGTTACATTTCATCCCAGATAGTTGATTAGCTGTTTTATGTGGATAAAGAATTTTGGACTCAGAAACTTGCTCAAGCTCATTTACAAGTTAGGATCAAGTGTTTTAATAATGGAATCTCACTTGAGGTGGTCTTCTAGTAGATGTTTTTAGGATTCAGAGTGTTTTGTTTCTTATATGTGCTATAAAGAAGATTCTTGGGGGTTAGGACTGGAGGGTAAAAAGCAGCTGTGCTTGAATTTCTCATTCCTTTCTGCAAAGAGACTAGTGCAATAGACTTCCAGGCTTGGGCATTTGAAGAACTGGGGTGTAGTGGGTTCCTGGTCTAATACTCACTAGCTGAATCATATTGTTTTTATCAGAGCCACTCAATACATGGCTGCCGTATAGTTTTGTACCACAGTAACATGTTACATATGTCTTAGCTCATTTGACCCCTCACCTGTCCCACATGCTGGTTACTGCTCACCTCATTCTAAGAGTATTTGAGAGTTAGTTGTATGGAGATCTTAGGAGCTAGTGAATGAATATGCAAGTTATTAAGTAGAGCTGAGATGTAGCTCACTGGTATTGCTATGTATAAGGTCCTTGGTTTGATTTTTAGTACTACCCCCAAAAAAAAGAAAAGAAAAGAAGGGGGGGGGGAAGGAAAGGTGATTTGTATGCTTTTAAAGCACTGTTGTCAACAAAATTTTGGTTTTGTAAATGCTAGAAAATTGATGTGAGTAAATGGGGAAGGTTTATAAGATTAACCGAACAACATTTTAGAAAAGCTATTTAGAGTTAATCTTTTTAGTACACAAGTTTTATAACTCTTATATATAAATTACCATAAAATTGTAGTTAGATTTATGCTTTTATATAGCATTATGCACAAAAGCCAAAATAAATGATCAACCTTAGAAAATGATAGTAATACTTATGTGAATATTCTAAAGCTGCGTTAGTCCATGTTCCTCACTGTACCATCAGAGCACAAATGTGAGGATATGCATAGAGGTTTATATGTGCTGTTATTAATTACAGGGCAATTCATGATGTTAAAGCCACAGATCTGGGATTAGGTAAAGTAAGATTTAAGGCAGAAGTTGATTTTGATGGGCGAGTTGTTACAAGATCATATTTGGAGAAACAAGATTTTGACCAAATGCTGCAAGTAAGTTTATGTTTGTCATTTTCTCCTGTTGCAATAAAAGATACTTCTTAAGTAAATTAAACTTTTCCCTTCTTGGTCTTAAAGTTACTTAGCTATCAATCTAACTTCCAAATTCAACAGACAACCATTTGTTTGCAGTGAGTCAGAGGAGACAGTGAAAGAACAAACTTAATCATGATGTTTTTGGGAAGTTTTGTGTGTGTGTGTGCAATTCATTCTCAGCAACCCTATGTGGTAAAGAAATAACACTTACATTCTGACATTTAGGCAAATTAAGATTGAGTAACTTGTTTCAGAGCCTCATTTAAATTTGATCTTTGACTTTAGAGTCTGTGCTTTTTTATTTAACACCTGTCCCATTTCCCTACCCTACTTTCTGTGGTTTCTGTTTTAGTTCAGAATTCTAAGTGGAAAATTCCTTACGTAAAGCTTAAGCTTTCATTTGCCTTTCCAGGCAATGTAGTAAAATTATGTGCTGTTCTGCAGGACATGGTTTATTCCTTGCTGCCTCACATCCACATAGTTCTGCGCCACCCACGTGGTGGTGGTTGCAAGATGGGAAAGACATACGTTCACATAGCTTTCATTTCATACATCATTACAGTTGTATTTTGTTATTATTGTCTATCTCTTACTAAATGAGTAATTAAACTGGAGAGGACGACCCTGAACTTCTGTTACTCCTGCCTGCATTTCCTAGTTCTGGGATCGTAAGCACATGCCATAAACCTGGTTTTACTGTGCTGAGGATGGAAGCCAGTACTTCATACATGCTAGTCAACCACTCTGCCAATTGAGTTGCCTCCACCCCTACCTCCACCCCAAAGGGCCTGTTATATCAGTCCTCAAACAAAATAGTTTATGGATTTTCAGATTAGGAGTTCTCAACATGTACTGTGTTTACTTAAGGTCTTAAAAAAAAAAAAGAAAACATTGCCTAAATTATTCAAGCCTCATTTTCTTGCTAAATTCCATCTTCCTTCTTTTGTCTTGAGTTAGCTGTTATGCTGAATTTGATGCCTGTTCTTTTAGATCAAAGTTTTATTTTAGCATATAGTATGCAACATTTTGAATGTTTTAAAATGTATATCATAAATGTGTGACTTTATATTGTATGTAACTAATTCACGTAACACATTTGTGATTCCTTATTAATTTATATGTATTGTTATATTATATAATGTTCCATCTTAAGAATGTGTTACAATTTATATATCCTGTCTCCAGGTGAACATTTGTAATGTTTTCAGTGTTAGACCATTAGAAACAGTGTACAAACCAGGCACAGTAGTAGCATGTTTTTATAATCTCAACACTTGAGGGTCTAAGACAGGAAGATTATGAATTTGAGGTCAGTAGTGAGACCCTATCTCAAATAAAAAAAAAAAAGCAATGCCATAATGGTGTTCTCATACATGCTTCATAGATTACATATGCAAGGTGAAGGTCGCCATGTATATATTCTTCAATTTCCACATTATTCTTCCCATTGTATTAAAGTTTCTATTGCTTCATATTCTTAATAGATTACATTGGCAATTTTAAATGTTTTTCCACTATAATTAGTGTGAAATAATACCTTGTTTTGGTTTCTCTTTCATAGATAGTTTACATCAGTAGATACTGAAGATCATTGATCACTGGGATTACCTATGCCGCATACCTCTTTGTGTTTTTAGTTTATTTTAATTCGTTGTTTTTAGTTAATTGTTAATTTATATTTTCTGACAGATTTGTAAGCATTTCACTTTTTAACATGCTGGAAGGAAATCTTTTTTTAGTTGTATGTATACAAATGACTTTTTTTTAAATTAACCTTAGTGGTGATAAATTTTTTAAGGGAAATTAGTGTATCACTAATTTTTTATTTTGTATTTTGTTGTTTTCTTGTTCTCATTTTCTTTATAGGAAATCCAAGAAGTGAAAACTTCTGAAGAACTGGAGACCTTTATGCTAAAACATGGAGAAAATATTATTGATACTTTAGGAGCTGAAGTAGATAGACTTGAGCGGGAACTGAAAGTAAGATATTTGTAAAGAATAATTATTATAATATACTGATAATGTCCACTATCTTTTGAGTACTTGTTAAAAGTTTATGTACTTTTGGGCACATAGTGTTAGATAGTGTGCTGTGTTGTCATGGTTTGAATGACAATTGCCCCCCACAGACTCATGTGTTTGAATCCTTAGCTGATGGCATCATGGAAACATCAGAGAGAAGAAGCAAACAGGGCTGAGCTACAAAACCTCAAAGTCCACCCTGTGCTGTGACATGCTTTCCTCTGCCCAGCAAAGCTCCCCCTCCTAAATGCCTTGACCCAACCAAACATTATCATCAGCTAAAGTTTCAAAAACAAGACATAGTTCTTCGCTGTCTGCCAGCCTTTCCATTGTAAGGAAACATACCTTCCCTCTGGAGCCAGAAGCTTTTTTCCTCTTAAGTTGTACGTGAGCAGTCTCACAGCAGTGGAGAAGAGAAACTCCGACACTTGTGTACTCATTTACCACAAAGTTGTATAGATTTACAGACAAGAAAATGATCAAGCTAGAAAAGTTGGGTAACTCAGTCATGAAGTAATGGAATTGTGAACCTCTTATGTAATTTCAAATTTGAACTTTGAACCACTATTCTGCTTTCGTATTTTTCCTTTTAGATGGGAAGTATTTTGGAAAGTGTCTAGAGAAAAAGAAAAGGAAACTTTAGTTTAATATCTAGAATATGATATTAAATGTGTACTTAACACTTTTATGTTGATTCTTATTGAAGTTCATTAAGCTAACACACCAGATTTTTAATAGCCTACTTGCAACCTGTTTTTCTGGACTTACTGCTAACTCTGCTACCATTGCTTCTTCTGTGCTAACGACCTAATGCTGGTACCCACTCTCAGAACTCTGCCCGTGCCTGTGCGGTTTGTTCCCTGTAGGCACTCGTGTCGTGTGTCTTAAAGATCAACCATATGCAACCCACCGTAAACACTGCTCAGTGAATTCTTTCTCAGCTGTGTGATTTAAAGTCATGGCACTTTTACTTTTGTTCAATGTTCTTGATAGCTGTCATAGTTAATTTGCCATTCTGTTCAGGTTCTATTTCTTTCTAGCTTTTCAACCTTAGGTTAGTTAGCTACTTCAAACGTCAATTTTCCCACGCATAAAATGGAAATAATAATTAGATTATTACAGAGATTTTTTAAATGCATACACATGTACCTTAAGCCCCTTAGCATATAGGACTTGAATATGGATATGTACTCAATAGATGTCAGCTGTTATTATTAACCATGACACTTTGAGGCTTAAGTATTGCTCAGCTTGTCTCTCTTGTTAACTTGACCTCAGGGTCAAGACCATCTTCATAATAAACATAGCTTCACTTTTTAGCACACTGGTTGCCCCGAGTTTGTATGGGATTACTAGAGTTTGTATGGGATTACTACTAAAATATCAAGTTAGGTATACAGGCTTTTACTTCTGATTTATATTGTTTTGCAATAATTGTCTTTTCACCATGAAAGAGCATGTTTCTTGTGTTTTTAGTGCTTTGATGCTTGGCATATACTAAATCCTTAAAGCATTTTTGTATTAACACATGGATAAAGTCAAGGCAGTAGGGTTACTTACTGTATATACTGTCTATAGTGTGTCTGTTCTATCAATCGTTTTCTCATGCAAAGGCTGTTCTTTCTTGTTCGTAATAGTGAAATGGTGTGAACGAATGTTTTCAGTAGCTCTAGAGATCAGAAGGAATAAAAACAGAAAAATTTGTTTTGCTATGAATAACATGTAGATTTTTTTCCTTCCAGAAACGAAATCCCGAAGTTCGACATGTAGATTTGGAGATACTATAAGTTTGATGGAATGAATCACTCTGGCAGGGATTTGAAGACTAGTCCTCCGAGCCACTCTTGAAAGCCGTTTTCCACTCCTTCCCACACTGGATGGGAAGCAGCGCCATTTAGAAGTCATGTTTTCCCAAATGGTTGAAATATTTATATGAGAAGCAGTTGAGTCGGCACAGAACTAAATCATCTTCTAATCATGTTTTCATGCCTTGGTAGGGAATGTTTTGACTGCTTAAATCATTCAGTTTCTCATTTTAGCCAGTTCATATCATCCCTTGCAATCATGTTTCCTTTCTTCATGTGGTGACACCCATAAAATTAGAACTTCGATTTCTACTCAAGGTTTCACTCCATCACAATCTACCAATCTTAAATATTCTGGCAAAATCTGGGTTTCAAAGTCTGTCTTTCCTTAAGCAACCTGGAAATTATTTCTGTGTTCTTTGTAATTTTGACTTGAGCACTGGAGTCAAGCTCTCTTCATTATCCACAGATGTTCATTCCAGAAATGGCTGTTACTGAATTGAGTAAAGACATGAAGTGCTCTTTTAGATCATAGTAGTTCCATTTTGTAAAATTTCTTATTTCAGTTAAACTTTTTTTTCCTTCCTTTGTTTAATCTTTCTAATGTTAAAAGACATAGAATAAGTGTATTCCTTTTTGTTTTATTTTTGTGAACTGGCAGCAGTGCCATAGTGTTTATTTACTGGGAAATAATTCATTTGTAAGTGTTTTAACATTCTGTAAAATGAAGTAGGAGTATTTATAATTTTACAGACAGAACAGCATTTTGTTCTTAATTTATTTAAAAAAAAGCACTACTTATGTAAATCTGAATTGTCGAATAATTTTTGCTTAAGTGAGAAAAGTAAACCTCTTACACTAAAATGTGTGTTGTGATTTTGTATAATACCATAGCCAATAACAGTGTGCCTGTGATTTCTTACGGTGTAAGTGGGCGTCTAGCATCGCATATTTGGTATATTAGGTAAGCAGATAGCTTTCTGATGACTAAGTTGGCAAGGGAAAAAAGCATTCAGTTCAGTAACTGAAAACTTCTGCCAAGAACTGCAGCTGTCTTGTCCAAACACTTCACGCATTTGCCACATGCAGGTGGTAGTGAGACTCGGCGCTGGAGGGGCCGCTGCTCTCTACAGGTGAGCTTGGACACCGCGCTCACCGTCCATGTGAGGACATGTCTTCTATTTACCAACATGGAAGTTTGTGAATCGTAGCAAATTGTCATGCTGGAAATAAAAAATAAACTTCTGATTAAAGAACTTGTTATGGTAATTTTTGATCCAAAAGGACATGGAAAATATTTGCTTGCTGTTCTTTCTGATTTTGTTTTGCTACAAAGTAGCCCAAGCTGGCCTAGAACTACATAATAGCCCAGACTATCTTCAAACTCATGTTCTACACAATGGACATGAAATAATATTCCGATTTCATTTTAAAGGTAAAATTGTTAGGCTGGGAATATAGCTCAGTAGTAGAGCATTTGACTAGCATAATCCCAGAAATATTAAAGTAGTAAAATTTTACACACACATATATATAAAATATATACAAAACGTGATTATTCTTACCTATCATAGAGTACTGTTTTTGTTTCTATTTTTTTCTCTCTTTTATACTATTTGTTTTTCTATGTCACTGCCAGGTGAGAACATTACAAAAGAACGTTTTGTTCAGTTTTTTCCTAGTAAAATTCTTAAAATTTTCACATAAATAAGAATAATTCATTTTTCAAAAGACCCAAAGTGATGTTTAGAAGGTATGCCAGTTAGTATATCTTTAAGACTCCCTAAAGAAGATTAATTCCTAATATTTCTTTGAATTGTCTAATCTGATTTTGATCAGAATGATAACCTTAAATAATTGAAAACCAGTTGTATCTTTGTGGTTCCGATATTTTAAAGATTGTTTACCATAAAAATGTAATACGTATAGAATTGTCTATGTCCTTTTTTGGAACTAGGGTCAAGTTACAATTAAAACCAGGGAATTTGAATCTCTTTAAAAATAAGACAATATCTTGTTTCTCCAGGTTCTTGTCTTTGTTCAAAATAATGTGTATTTCTCTGAAGTCTTGCTTTGGTGCATAGCATTTAGACACATAAATTTTAATATTTTCAAAGAAAATGCTTGCTTGAGAATACTAAAATAGTGTTGGGTAGAAAGAGGATCAGCCAAGGATCTAGGATCTCTTCTTGTCCTGAAGCCTGGGAACTGTTGAAAATCGTTCTTAACTGGGGCTGAGACTGCATAAGACCATGACTGGGAGGTAAGAAGTGGAAACCTATTTACAAGTGGAATATCTTGGGACAAGTAGCATCCAGTGTCAAAGAGAGGTTCTGAGAGTAGGTGGGACCTGTGATAACGGTCATACTTGAAAATTTCAGCATTCTTAACAACATAGTTAATCACCATCCCCTTTACCCGCATATGCCCAAAGCCTAAATCATCCAGCATAACTAAATGTCATAAGGGTTGAGTTTAGGGAAACACGATTTTTCAGTGTCTTAACTCCTAATTTGAATGATGCTTTTGTTGTAATTATACCGTCTATCAAAGGCCTAAATTTTGAGTCCAGTAATTATTGTTCAATGCTAGGAACGATAGAAGTCACACCAACATTTATTTGGAGTTTCTCTGCTCTTCATGGATTGCAACTTGTTAGACTTCAGCAGCATTTCTTTTAACTGCAGTGACCCCCAATTTGCCAGACTGTCAGAAGTCAGTGAAGCAAAGAATTGAAGGTAAAATATTGATTTAAAGGTTATCGCCCCTAAATCCTCTGGTCCTACCTCTGAAATGGAGCTTTGGAGGCATTTATATTGAAGATTTCTCTAGTTCCTTTATATTTGCATTTATTTTTACCTGCATCTCTGGACTTGGTTTTCATGGAAGGAGAAAGTTTTCATCTCTATTACATTGTATTTCACTTGTCTCATTTCACTGGCAGATCTGGGTGGTCCTGGCTCGGGATACGATCCTCCTAAAATGTCCTTTGGAAGAGCGACTCACTCACTAATTTAGAATTTTTTTTCTACTCCACTAAATATGTTTGAAGTATACATGTTCCTCTACCTCATATGTTAAGAAATGAATTGTATTATGACATTTTGTCCTAAAAACCCTGCCTATGCGTGCTGAACAGAACTGTTCATTATACTGCTTTGCAAGGGTTTTTTGTTTTTGTTTTCCTTTTAGAAAACTAAATTATAATTACTAACATACCATCTTGTGTTTATTAAATCAAAAATCCAAAATTTTCTGTCTCTTAGTTAATATACAATTTGGCAGAAGTAGATTACTTAACATTTTATTTAGGCTACTATAGGGGTATGATACTAGGGTTCAAACTCAGAACTTCATACATGCAAAGCATGTATTTTATCAGAGCTGAACCCCCATCCTCAAAGTATTTTGAAAGAAAAACCAAAAGCTACCTATAGCCAGCTTCCCTTGCAATTCAAGTTGAATTTTCTGCCTGTTCTGAAGGAATCCAGACCACTCTTTTTCATGAACAGCTAAAACCAAAGTAATAACTGGTATGTGGAGAAAGTATAGATCTCTCCAGATCCACAGCTTATTAAAAATAAAAACATCACAGTTTAGGATTTGCATAACAAAATACAGAATGTGTGTCTTTTAAGAGCTTATTGAGGACTTAGATGGACTTAAAAGCAAAAACACCTGCATGATAAAAACTTACCAACTGACTAGTTCGTGCTCTTTCTGCCAAGTTAATCCTTACAAAGAATCCCATTTTTGCAGATGAGGAAACAGGAAGTGTGTCTGTGGCCCCTCGGTTGGGGAAAGGGTAAAATGAGAGTTGGAAAGTGGATTGAATTGAACAGCTGACTCACTGGAGACTCTGAATGCAAATTGGGCTGTTTTTGACACCTTTGTCACTTGTCTGGGAGAGAGCATTGAAGAGTTTGGAATTCAAGACATTGTCACCTGAGAATTTTAAATATAACTCAAGGATTATTAGAGAACAGAAGAGATAATATTTAGTCCCAGTATCACTTGTTGAACTATAACAAATTTAGAGAAAAGTGTGAAAATAAGCATTAGTTTAAAATTCTTTTGGATTACTACAGAGCTATACACAATAGCCTTAAAAAATATTAACCTGTTTTAAAATAAGAATGTTCTGACATTCATAAGGACCATTCTCCGAACTTCACCTACATATACAATATACATATTGATATATCCTTACAAGTATTTAAAGTGCATATTCACACATACATCCATTATATATATTTATGTTCTACCAAGATGGTATGTGTGTATATGTATATGTGTGTTCATCATATATATATATATATATATATATATATATGAACTTTCTCATAGTGTAAAAAGCACACAGCCAGGGCTGAAGAGATGCCTTGCAAGCAAAACAACTTGGGTTCAGATTCCAGACTCCACATAAAAAGTGCCTAGTGAAAGTGACAACAGCCTACATTTGTGTCCCTGGAAGGCGGAGCCAAGGAAACCTCAGAATAAAACAAGAAGGTAGAGCAATCCAAGATGTCACCCTTAGGTCTCCACAGCACACATATTCAAGTGCCCTTCAAGTGTATATATATGATTGAAGTGTGTATACACACACACACACACACACACACACACACGCACACGGCAAATTTCCTGGTAATTACCACATTTTGAAGAGGGCATCTATTAGTGCTATGCTTTACCATATTGTAGCTACTAGCAACACAAATTTTCAGTATCACTCATTGTTATGTGCTCTGCAGCTACATATGGCCAGTGGCTACTGTGTTGGAGAGCGGATAGAGAACCTTTCTGTTTCAGGATATTCTTTTGGACAGCTCTGGTGTTTATTACAGTAATCCCAGTTTCTTGAATATCTGAGAATATGTAGTGTACAAACAGAATAGCACCTAGATTTGTTGTCAGAGAAAGAATTTGGTGTCAGAGCGAGATTTATGTATTTACATAAATCAGTAGCTCTTGGACCACACGTAAACCCCTTGTCTTGAAAATGAAGCCTTTGAATTCCCAACTCTTGTTCAAGTGCGTAAGTATCTGGACATGGAAGAACAAATCAACCCTAAGACAAGGTCATCTTAAGTCGCCAGGCATTCTCACCTAGACTGGCATTCTCACCTAGACTGATAACTGATAGGTGATTCTAAGAGCGAAGCATTAGGTAAGTATGAAAGCAAATTGAGGGCTGGTAGGCACAGGGACTATAAAAGGGGTTTGGAGCTTACAAGAAATGAAATGTTTACATGAACTTGAGCTCGCAATGGGAAGAACTACTATACCATGGATGCAATGATCTGTTTTGAAGTCCTGTTAAAAAGAAATGGACCCTAGACTCTTCTGGATTCTGATGGATCAGACTATGGTCATAGAATATTGAGGGATTGGATGATGGATGATCTAACAACAGTGCTTGACCAATAATTACTCAAATTGATCCAGTTTCTTACATTTTCTGTATTAACAGCCTACGTCAAAATATATTGAACACAGACAGCCTATGTCAAAACTTATCGAACATAGACCAGCTATGCCAATTAGAATCTTCTAGAAGGGAAGGCAGTGTTCCTAGGCAAAGAAGCCAATTAATTGTCTAATTCCTGATTGCCTGTGGCATGCATGCTGCATCCTGGCTGTCCCCTCAGCTGAGAACTGAGTAACCCCTCAGTTACTGCACCCTTGTGGGGGCCACCAAGGCCAGTGATGGCCAGGCTACTCCTAGCATGGAAAATACTGGAGTCTTAGTTTGAATTCACTGATGGAAATATAATCAGGGTTGTAATTTAAGAGCCCACTACAAAATCGAACATGTCTGGACAAGGCAGCATCCTTTCTGTGCAAATCGCCATGTAAGCAAAAGCTGGAATGCAAAGCACACTGAGCCAGAACGATCAAGACCTTTGTTCCTAATGCAGGGGAACATGGCTGTTACTCCTTGGCTGGGGTCCAACCACACACTGTTCATTCTAAATCCACCTAGCTAATTTTAGGAAAGTGCAGTGAAGAATGAGCAAAGGATATTGGGGAAGGAATTTACAGTAGTGTGTCAAGTTACCAGACTGATGAATGTTCCAGGAGGTAGATACTACATTGAGTAAATTTGTGGACCAGAACTAGGCAGCCGGCGGGACAGAAGGTGGGCTACAAACAAGATGTGTTGGCTAAAGGGAAATGTCTACACCTGAATAACATTAGTCTTGTAGGAAAGGCACAAGAGATACATTTTGCTAGAAAGGACTGTTTCTTATGCCCATAAACAACTGTTTGTTTTTCCATATTCACTTCCTAAGCAACTACACTGATATATAAGGCCTTTATGTAATTCCTAGGGTTTTTTCTTTTGCAAATATAAAGTTAATGTATTTTATGAGAAAAACATCTCCCCCCCTCCAAAAATAAAGCAGAAAACCTTCACTTTCCCTTTACTTCTTTGAGAGCACAACCCCTAAGATTGATCTGCGTTGGCTGACTTGTCATTTTCCTTTTTTCTGAAGTTCACTCTAACCTGATTTTGTCAGCCCTCCCCCTCAACTGCACATTCCTTCCATAACACTAAACACAGAGGTTAGCCTCAAGGTCTCTTGACCCACTAGTTTTTGACATGGTGAATCTTTACCTTCAGGAAACATGCTTTCTAGATTGTCCATTTGCCTGTGGGACCATTTCTTTTCAGTTCAGCAGGTTCCATTTCATTTTCCTTCCCCCAACATTGGAGTCCTTCAGGATGGCTCCCCTGCGTCTACAGTCACTAGTAACTTGTTTCTTCACTCTTGAACTCCCTTTGCAAACACCTCCTCTACGGTCTTTCCTTCTTAGGAATCATCATGTCACCCTTTCATCTGCCCCAAACCTTGGTTTCATGTTTGGCTCCTGCTTCTCTCATGCAGGGCATGTTCAACACCTTGGCAGAAGTCACTGGTCCTCAAAATACATTCACAATCCATTTCTCATCATCTTGATTGTCTTACTGCAAGTCAGCATCAATTTTTTGCCTTAATTGCCAGTTTTATCATTAGTTCTCACCAAATTCCCAGCTTGCACATTCCATTTTTAGCCCAAAATATCATGCTCTTTGGAAGTAAGTTCTGTCATATTTCTCAAAAACCTGTGGCTTCTGATGTCATGATGAGTAACAGACAAAGTACCAGTAGGGCTTACAGGCCCCTCATGAGTTCTCCCACTGACTTTCCAACCATGTTTTCTATGGGATCCTTCCCTGGTCCAAGTAGACCTTCCTGCTCCATATTTCCCAAATATGCCTCAACTCAGGGCCTTTCCATTTCCTGAAATATAAAACCAAGATGAACTACTCAAAATAATCCCAATTTGTATACACAGAAGAAAGAAAACCTGAAAGGAAATTACTTCTTTTCTATCATTAGTAAGAGAAAGATAATTCTTCAGTCTTGTGATAGAAAACATTTCATTGTCATAAAAGACATTAAGAAATGATCCTCAGTTTAGAGCCTTAACATTTATTTGTATTTCACGTGCAGATGAGAACCAGACATTTTAAAGGGAAAAAGACTGAAGAAAGGAAAATGCCTTTTAAAGTGAGAGAGAGAGAGAGAGAGAGAGAGAGAGAGAGAGCAAGCGAGTTGTCAGTGGACAACTCTTCAAAGTCCATCTTCTCTTTCTACCATGTGGACCTTGGGGACTGAACACAGACCACCAAGAATATGCACAGCACCTTACCTGCTGAGCCATCTCACCGACCCTAAAGTATTTTATAATTTGTATTTAATACTATTTTAAAAGTCTCCCATAGCAATTTCCAATCCTGGCAATAGGGGCATACATTATTGAAACTACACATTTCCCTAAGTTAGTTTTTGATGACATAATCTGAAATGATTGGATCTCCAATGTCATCAGAAAGGAATGATCTATCAGAAAAGATGAGGACTGTTGCTTCTAGTAAATTGCAGAAGTGAAAAGAATATGAACTAGTAATGTTCAATTACTATATTCATTTACCATTTTTTCAATTTATATGTTTATGGGGTGTGTGCATGTTCACATGTATACCTGGGTTCATGTTTATGTATGGATGTGCATATAGAGGCCCAAAGTTGATGGTGAGGGTCATCCTTGACTACTCTTGCACCTTATGCTTTTTGAGACACTATCTCTATCAAATCCAGAGCTTGCTGATAGGCCTAGTCAGGCTAGCCAGCTTGTGCTAGGGATCCTAGTCTCTGCCTTCCAAGGATGGTAGGCCATCATACCCATCTGGTATTTTATGTAGATTCTTGGGTTTGAACTCTGTCCTCTTGCAACAAGTGCTTTAGCAGCTGAGCCATCTTTCTGCACTTTTAACAGTATTTTTTGAGTGCTCATGTCAATAGTCATAACTGCTTAGGCATTAAGGATAGGAAGGTGGCTTTGAGAAAGTGGTCTTTTTGAAAGTGTGTGTGGTAGGGCGGAGCCTGTGAATCCCAGGGCAGAGTAAACAAGGAGGAGGTGGAGGCGGTCCATGGTAGTTCCCAAATTCACCTGTGGTTCTACATACACACAATCGAATAAAAAAAAAAAAAAGAAAGTGTGTGTGTGTGTGTGTGTTGCTCATGAATGTGGCGTTTTAAGCCACAGTGACAGTGTATGGATAAAACCATGACTGTCTTTCATTTGACAACTATGACTGGTTATATTAATACAGTCTTATTCCAACAGGAATATCAAAGTGCATTTTCATTTCCTAGGACCCTTTTCTCTTGGCATTAAATAAATTGTCCCCTACCTTCATTATCAGATGAATGCTGCTTTGCTACACTTCTGCTGGATTTGAAGGCTCATAATCAGTGTCTCAGGCCCAATTTGCAGTGATGTCTATGGTGTCTCTAGTGGTTCTGTGTATTTAACTTACTCCCTTCCAAATGTGGCTTCAAGATATTGTTTTTTGTTGGAGCTCCAAATTGTGATTCATCCCCTTTCAATAGAGATATTAAATAAATCTGAGAAAATCCTAAAGCCCATTTTTATTGTCATTTTTCCTTATTGAATTTTAGATGTAGCTTTAAGGTGATTTGGTAAGAGAAGAAAGGAAAGATGGCTGTTGAACTCATATTGGAGCAATTTAAAACTTTACAGGCAGTTATATGTGACATAGAATTTTTCACCTTATTCTAAAGTAGAAAAGGTTTGGACTTCCAGAACAAAATAGATGTCACAGCTATATTCCACCTAATTTGTTCCGTGGGACTCTCTCACTGGCCCAGCCTGCAAAGTATCCTCTAGTGTCTGGAGCTTTCTTCATTTTTCTGATCCCTGGGACCTGTGTGTCCTGAAGACAGGCCAGGAGTCACAGCAGAACTGCCTGCAGGGCTCAGGAGCATCTTCAGTAGGTATAGTATAGAGGGTCCCGCCCTCCCACCAAGCTTACTGTAGCTCCAAAGCTGTTGACTCGTGCTCCGCCCTCTCAGCACTATGGACTGCTGCCTCAGGAATAGTTCACCTTTCCCAGGAAATTTAAAGCAGCCATGGTCATTATTGTGCTTATGAACCTGAAAGCATCCTTTCAAAGACAGATCACTGTGAAGAAACTGTGTCCATCAGGTTTCCATAACTGTGAGAAAACACCTGATAGAAAGCCACTTCAAGGAGGAAAGACTTATTTTGAGTTCCAGTTCACAGTTCCAGAGGCTTCAGTCCAGGATCAGCTGCTTCTGCAATTTTTCCTCCTGTAGAGAAAGAAGCAGCTCATGATGGAGAGCAAAGCTGCTTCCTCCTGACAGCCAGGAAGCAGAGAGAACAAGCTAGCATCACAGAGAAGTTCCTCCCCAAATCCATTACGCTGCCAGTCTGAGTGGACCAGTCCCTCAGTAAGTCAGAGGCCTGATATCCAACCACGCCCCTAAGGGCCTGCTTCTCAGCACTGATGCACTGGGGACCACGCCTGACTCACCCCATGAGGGTTTTGCTCTGGGGAGGCAAGAACACATTCTTACTATCTTTATTTTGGGCAACTGAATAAATTAAAGTGTATCTGAAGTGTAAAACCGTTAACAGCACTTTTAATAAGCATCGAAATATTGCTGGAGACAGTGTTTCGCTATGAGCCCAGGCTGGCTTAGAACTCACTAGGAAGCTTAGGCTGGGTTCAAACTTATGATTCTCCAGCCTCAGTCTCTTGAATACTAGGATTACAAGAATGCATCAAGACAAACAGCTAACATATTCATGTTTGTACCAGTTACTCTTTTCTGTTGCTGTGAGACATCACTCAAACTCAAGCAACTTAAAGGGAGAAAGGGAGATTTATTCAGCTTACAGCAGAGCAGGGGAGATACAGTCCATCATGGAAAAAGAGGCATGGCAGGCCGGCAGAAGTCAGAGGTGGTTTAGGTCACTGCAGGCATCATGGAGCCTGAGAGCTGCAAGCTGCAAACTGCAGGAGCAGGCTAACAAGCAGGGTGGGGCTAAACAAACCTCAAGGCCCACCCCCTGTGACTGCCTTCCTCCAGCAAGGCTCCACCTCCTGAAGGTGCCATGACCTTTCCAACAGCTAAGGATTCAAACACAGGAGCCTGTGGGGACAACTCACACGTCAAACCATGCCAATGTTCTAACAATGCTTCCATTTTCATTGATGCGCTCGAGAGTTAATGACAGTATCTGTGCTTCTTAAAAAAAAAAAGAAGGCCTGACAAAATGATGGATAGCTTCATCTTTTGAAGATACGTTTGATTTTCTGAAAGCAGTCAAAATTAATTGGATCCAAGACTAATGAATAATAGACTGGATGAGTAATCAGGTTTTAAATTTGAGATTAAAAATAAGCAACATGGGAACTTTGGGTTTCATCCCTGGTACCCAGATAATGGAAGGAGAGACCTTACTTCTGAAAGGTGTCCTCGTCATCGTAATTATAGCATGCCCCCCATCCTCTTTCAGGCAGTAAAAATTTAAAAATTTAAAAAGAGCATTATAATAAAATGCATTTTCTGCTTATGGGCTCACTGGTTATTTCATGGGAGGACTCCCAGCCACTCTATGAACATTACTAATTTTAAGGTAATTATTGTTTTTAAGAGTAATACCAGAAGCTGTAAGTTCTGGTGTGTTAACGTTAATTAAAGAGTCTTCTTCGATATTTTATCATCTTGCCTCATTTTGTGTATTCTTAGGCAGCAAAACAAAGCGCCAAGCAGTAGGCTGAGAGCAGCTCAGTTGGTACAGTGCCTGCCCAGCATGCATGATGCCCCCAGGTGCCATTTCCACACCATGTAAACTAGATGTGTTGGCATTTGCCTGTCATCCCAGCATGGAGAGACGGAGGCAGGAGGACTGGAAGTTTAAGGTCACCTCAGGCTACATAATGAGTTTGAGACCGATCTGTTTTACCTGGGACCCTGTCTCAAAAACAAAGAGCAGCATCCTTGAGCCCCTATCATTGGTATTTTGGGGGCATATTTGATCGGATTCTGCTCTGTCATATGTGTGACCTAAGACAGCTGCAGTTTGCTATCTACTAAATGGAAATAACATTACAGTCTTGTGAGTTGAATAAGCTATCATGAGTTGAGTGTGGTAACTCATACTTCTAATTCCAGCACTTGAAAGGCAAGAGCTCAAAGTTGGCTTTGACTACACAGAAAGGTTAAGGCTAGCCTGGGCTATATGAGTCCTATCTCAAAAAATAAAATAAAAAAGAAAGAAAAGAAAAGAAAAAAGAGGAAGAAGAAGAGGAGAAGGAAAAGGAGGAGGAAGAGAAGAAACATTATATGTAAAATAGCATATTATTTCATATATGATGTGAACCTAGTAAACTTTAGTGGATATTATCATTACTGAAGGAGCTTAAATCATTCACCGATTCAAATGAGCATTTATTATGTGCCTTCTCGTGCTACGTATCAACAAATATCTTAATTCTTGCACTTCCACTTCTGTTCATGAAATAGTAACTTTTTTTCCCCTCTATTTCACTATTGAATTTATGTAGCTGAAATTTACTTGTTTTTTCTTTGTCAGGCAGTGGGATCAGAAATATTAACCTCTATGAGAACTGTCCCCTATTGTAAATAGAGCCAGACAAAATATATGAAATACTGTTTTCATAATTGGCCAAGAGACAAACAGAAGAGATGGTCCTGATCAATTGACTCGCCACCATCAACTGCTGGAACACTTTCTAAGCTGCAGTCCGAGTAAAAACCACTAACCCAAGTGTCAAGGGTGGGGGTCCAGAAGACAGACTGTAGGTTTATCAGAAGAGAAGACACACTTAGTGAAGAAGCCCTGCACGATAACAAGAGATTTCATTGGGATTTTTATTTAAGGGGAAGAAGAAGAGGGAAGGAAAAGAAGGATGTGGAAAAAAAGAAACAGTTATATGGAAAACAGAACATTATTTCATATATGATATGAACCTAGATATGAATCTCTACATGCCTGACATGAATCCCTCCAAACTGGGCAGTGACAAATGCTGGTAATGTTCACATGAAGCTGGGAATCTTTTTTTTCTAAACTCCACCAATCAAAAGGAAGAAACACAAAAATAAACAGATTTGGAAAGGTCATGATTTAATATGTTAAATTAGTCTCAGAATAAAGTCTTCTTTGTACCTACCTAATAACATAAGAATAACAAAAGAATGAAAACAACTTGTAACTTAAACTGTATACCAGAATACAACATTCCATAAAGTAATTAACAATCGAATCCAGCATTTGACAACATAAAATTCACCATTTTTAGGATCTAATCAATAGTTCTCACCAGTGAAAGATAATCTGAGAGAAAGAACTATCAATAAAAGCAGGCTACACTATTCCCCACCCAGGGTTCCAGCAAATGTCCAGGTACGTTTTAATGCAGGCAATTCCCCTAAAACTTAGTGGGTCACACACAAAAAGACATGAAGGTAGGAGGGAAACTGGGAAGAAAAGTTTCCAATGGGAGGAGGTGGAATAAGTTAATATGGGTGAAAATGACTTGAACACATGCATTAAACTGTCAGAAAAAATTAATTTTTAAAAAAGAAAAAGCGTTACAAAAAAGACAAAAAATATTTAAAAGACAAAAAAACTAGAAAAGGTGAATGATAGAAAAGCAGAAACTGGCTAAAAGACCTTAAAGCAGTGACATCAACATAGTTCTGCTCTATAATATAAATGAAATGTGAACATATGTAAAGATGTGAATACGTGCCTCTAAGTATGTATAATTCTCCAAAGGAACGTCAAGAAACCAAACATATCATCTCCGAAAACAACGTAGATGGGTGGAATTAGTAGCAAATGAGCCCCTGCAAAAGACGAGATCAGTGAACCTGAAACAACGCATATTTATCCGAGGAAGCACACGAGGAAAAGCAGAATCCGTGTGGTGCGAAAGAAAGATTCAGTCTAATAATAATGTTGGGTCAGTTTGCCAAGGAGGGCATCCTGCACCTGCCCATAGTCCCAGCTTACTTGGGTGGCTGAGGCCTGGAGTATAATTTGAACCCGAGTTCAGCACAGCCTGGGCAGCAGAGATTTAGCTCCTCAAAAAATAGCTCTAGCATGTTGGTCATTGCACAGGTCATGCAAAGTCCTATTATTAAAAAAATGTAGCCCAGGCTGGCCTCGAACTCCTGATCTCCTGCTCTGCCTCCTTCAGCAAATCCTACCGGTGCGCACCAACATGTCATTGACCCCCCCTTCCCCAAAGTCTAGCATGGATCACAGGCTCTAAGATCCTTAGAGGCAAGGGATTAACAGCCACAATAGTGTTCCTATACTAAAGGGAAACACAAGAAAGGGCTCTAGGTAATGCTACTGAGTCCTTACACCTCATCAGAGAGGAGAACCCAGAGGGAAGTTTGATATGCACACTAAAGGATGCTCCAGGAATGGGGGGTGGGGGGAGGCACTGGGAGAAAGAGAAGGAGGGGGGAAGGAAGGGGAAAAGGGGGGAAGTAGAAAGGGGGTTCAGGGAGGGGTGGAGGGAGGGAGGGAAATGGGGTACCTATCAATTTTGTATGAGTGGAGAAAATACATTTAAATAAATTAAAAAAACCTTTAAAAATAGCTCTAGCAAAGGCAGGGTCTTAAAGCAACACGCATTTACCTGCCGTGGCTCAGTAAGTAAGAAATGCAACCGAGGTTCACCAGTCGCCCTGGCTTCCTGCACCTCCGAGGCTTGCTGACTGTTCCTAGGGGCCGCCCGCCCTCTCTGCCTTGAGCCCCCCTCCCTGCACCTGGAAACCAGCAGCAGTGGGGGCGTGGTCTCGGAGCGCCGCTCGGGACTTTCCCCGCCTGCACTCTTTAGTTAGGACCTTTGTGATTGACCGCCGTGGTCTCGCTCGGCTGACCTGGGATAAGCTTCCTGGGTTTTTAATTGTTAAAAGTTACTCAGGTTTTTTTCCTATTGGCGGCACCGCGGTTTACAGGCCGACGCGCTGGAGCGCTGGGGAGGACGTCCTGCTGGGCTAACTGGCTCCCTGGCCAGCTGCGCGACCTTCCTGGCTCTCCACGCGTCCTGCGGCTCCCAGGCAACTCCTCCTTCCACATCCCGGCTTCCCGCTCTAAGGCCCCCTCCTTTCGCCCTAACGGAGTCACCGACGCTGGGGATTATGGAAGTGAATATTCTGGAAGAGCTGCTTTTTCCTGTAACTGGAGTGCCATGAGAGGAGGAGAAAAGAAGCCAGAACATTACACAGACCTGAAATGGGGGGGGGGGAGACCTACAGATTCTATAGTTCAAACTCCAGGCAGAAGAAACATAAAAAGGAAAACCACCAAGATCATTGAATTAAACTTGGAAAACAGCATTTTAAAAGCAAGGAAAAAATTACACATTTACAGAGATACTTAGATAAGAGACTCTTAAAGACACAGGAAACTTCATGTATTAGGGCTGCACCGGGAGGGAAAGATCAATAGGAAATAGATGCCGAAGGATGGACGGTTGATCCGTACATATATGCTAGTTACTCTGGTGCAAAAGCTAAAAAGTCCCACAATGGGGTGGTCCTGCTGGAGACTGGTAAGCTCCGGGCATAGCTCAGTCCAAAGGCCTCAGAATCAGAAAAGCCAATGGTTTAACAGCTAGATGAAGGCCAAAGACCTGAGAATCTGTAGGTGGAATGGTGGTCAAGTCTCAGGGTCCAGAGAGGCCCTGGAGTTCTGATGCCCAGGGGCAGGAGAAAACAGTTTTCTTAGTTCTGGGAGTAGGGGGTGCCTTCTTTCTGTCTTTTGCTCCAAGAAGCCCCCAGCTCCCCAGCGGATCACCCCCATGTTAAGAGCAAAATCTCCCCCATTCATGGACCTGTTTACCAAGGCCCACTGCTCCGAATGCACGTGTACATCGGAAGCAGCGCTCGCTCACATCTCTAGACATTCATTCCTCAACGCGCCCCTGTGACACGTCAGCCAGCGCTCCGCATCAGAAATCACGCAAGTCAGAAGAAAAGTGGAAGAAAGCTTTGAAATGCTGAAAGGAAAAAAAAAAAAATTAACCTGGGATTTATACTCAAAAAGAAAGCAAAGACTATTCCAGGCACAGAAGGTTGGAAAGACGTGTCAGCAGCGGGTAGGCACTACAAGAGCACTGCAGAAAAGTGCAGAAAGAGGAAATCCCTCAGACAGAGGGAGGGGAGGCAGATGGGAACCCGGCTCTGCATGAGGCCAAGAAAAGCACGGGAAGGTGAACAGAAAAACATTCGCTTACTTTCCAAACTACCTGCTTAGAGGCCAGCGAGACAGCTCAGTGAACGAAGGGTCGACCTGAGCTCTATTCTTGGAGCCACACAGAGAAGGAGAGAATTATGTTTTCTCTCTCTCCTGAATAAATAAAATTTCCTTATCAGGCCAAGTGTGCCGACAGATGTCTGCAATCTCAGCACTTGGAAAGCGGAGGCAGGAGAATCAGGAGGAGTTCAAGGCCTGGACATACGATACCACGTCTCACACAAACAAACAGAAAGTTACCTTATTGGCAAAACAAATGGTGCTTTATGAGGTGTGCATCAGACATACAAATAAAATACATGATGATAACAATACAAACATGAGTAGAGAAGAAATAGACTGAAGATCTTATATCTAGGGCAGCCTGAAGACACACTCTATGAAGCAACTGCTAAAAAGACAATAAGCCTGCAAAGGGCATACAGTGAAATCATTAAAAAAAAAAATGATCTTCCAAAAACAAGGCAAAAAAGAAAGAGATGGAAAGATACTGGGCTAACAGAAAGCCCATCAGAATATGGCAAGTGGAAATTCGACGGCGTAAATGGTCACACTAAACATAAATGGTCTGAATGCTTAGAACAGAGATCATGAGATGAATAAAAATAAGTAGGAGCCATGGCATGGTTAGATACCGTCGTAACTTGACAATCGAAAGCTGGAGCTCTGAGCAGTGGTGAAGAATTGGTAGTTGAGTTAATTCCCTGGGCAAGCCAGAAGATTGTCTAATTGATGGGGAGACCCGGCCCATGGTGGGGTGGGACTATTCCCCGAGCAGGTGAATAAGATGGAAGGAATTAGTTATAGCAGTTTATATTTATACTTGGCCAGACATGCTGGTGTGGTAAGTGAGGATTGTCCCTCTCTCAGTGGTCCTGTGGTTATGCCGTGAACATTGCAGAGTAATTCTGGAGGGATTTCTCAGACACCCAATTACAAGATGGTGGAATAGTTTAATACTGGTGTCGGGAGTGAGATCTCTCTCCAAGGACTCCAACCACGAGCTTAGCTTATACTGTTGTTTTATACAAAGGCAGGGAAAGGGTGGGGGCAGAGGTGGGGCTTTACAGAAGCGAACACGATGGTTCATGATATAGCAGTCGAGATGGACACTGTCTTTAGGATTTCAGTAATCTTCTATCTCCACTCCCATTAGCAGTAACTCAACGGTCTGCACTTTCTTACTTCAGTTATGCGTGGCCGGTCCGTCAGTTCCTGGTGTTGGTGTGAGCTCTCCTGCCAAGCTAGACAAGGAGCTGTAATCAAGACTTGTAAGCCAGAATAAACCCCTTGTTCCCTTCAGCCTCTCTCTCTCTGTCTCAGTCTCTGTCTCTCTCTCTCTCATCATGCTATTTTATCATGAATATATTGACAATGCACACAAACTGTGACACCCCAACTACATGTCTGTCAACTACCCATTACAATTACGAGCTATTCCTAAGCTAATTTAACCCTTCCTGACACCAATCAGAAAAGCCATGCGATGGCACAGGCCTGTGAACAAGCTCTCCAGAGGTAGGTGCAGGGGGATTAGGAGTTCAAGGCCAGCTCGCCTGTGCCAACACTGTGCTAGTTGAGAGGTGGGTGCTAATTGACAATTGAAGGCTGAGCTCTAGTCCATCTTGAAGAATTACTAGCCGAGGCAGGCCCTGAGCAAACCTGTAAGAAATTTATTGACATGGAAAGACCCAGCGCACAGAGAGCTGGATCATCCCTTGGGCAGGTGAATACATGGGGGGGCGCGTTCAGTACTGGGGTGTATTTTGGCAGAAATGCAGTCTGGCAAATGGCGTTTGCCCCTCCATCAGCAATGCCTGTGGATGTGGTGTAGCCAGTTCTCTGGGCTCCTGGTGTGGGTAAAAACCCTCCTGCTCGCCAAGCTAGACTCATAATTGCAACCAAGATGCCCAAGAAAGAATAAAACCCCTTGTTTCCAACGAAGCCTTTGGTTATGAATTGATCGGCAACATGAGGCAAATTGCAACAAACACCAATCAACCAATCCATCGATCAATAAACAGCTAGAAAGGACAGAGTGATATCAGACAAAGAATGTTTTGCAATTTGCCAGGGATAAAGGTTATTTAATGACTAAAAAGGATTATTTCTTCTAGAGGCCATAGTAATCCTAAGCACTTATCTCTCTAAATACAGAGAGATACAGAACACATGTAAAAAAAAGTAATAGAACTGAAAAGAGGAAAAATAATTCCCATGATACCCATTCACAAACTCACCAGAATGTAGTAAAGAAAAACTGAGTTTGCAGATGACATGAACAACTCTATCACCTGCCCTTACTTGCCATGTGTAGTATCTCCTACCCCAAATCAGCACAATACACAGTCTTTTGAAGGACATTCAACATATTTGCCAATTAAGACCATCTGTTTGGCTCTAAAACCAGTCTTAATAAAATTAACAGGATTTAGGCTATACCAAATATGTTCTTTGGCCACAAGGAAATTGAATTAAAAACCTCTAACATGTAAAATTGGAATATATAGCAACAGTACTAAAGACAGGTATTGGAAGGACGCTGTGAGGTCAGCATGCCAATCATGAAGTGAGACAGACTGCAGTAAGTTAAAGATGCACCCTGTCATAGTGTCATGCATCAACACATGCATGCATATGCACATGCACGCGTACGCACATACACACACATACACACACGCCAATAGTATAGACAAAGTGAAATCACCACAAATAATAATCTAAAAACAAGTCAACACACAAGAAACAAAAATGAGACAAAAGTAAGGTGACCGTTCTAACAATCATATTAACCTGAATAAATCAATTTGCAAACCCAGAAACAAGCTCACAGCTTAACAATTTTTTTAATAGTGTATCCTTGTACAAAGTGATGGAACTCAGTAAGTTCTAGGATTAGAACTCAAGTTTGATCTGTTTAAAGGTGTGCACACTTTAAGGCGTTTCTTGGAGAAAGAGAGAATTTTTAGCAGCTAATGTAGAAAAGTTTGACCTGTCTTCATCAGTTGTGCG
This sequence comes from Typhlomys cinereus, assembly GCA_023101885.1. NCBI lineage: Eukaryota > Metazoa > Chordata > Mammalia > Rodentia > Platacanthomyidae > Typhlomys > Typhlomys cinereus. The sequence goes on along the minus strand of JALPQD010000631.1, from coordinate 99,342 downwards.
TGAAATTTACATTTAAATTTTCATGAATCAATATAACTATAATACTTTCATTTTCCAAATTACACTGAAGCTCCATAAGAGAGCTATTCTTTTTAGTGTTTGCCATCTGTGTTGCTCATCCCCACAAGAGGGGAACGGGTGAGATGGCATCAGGAACCACAGCTAAAGCCAAGCCATTTTCCAGGAATGTCTTCAAATCTTTGACAGCTTCTCTCACTCAGTGTATCATTTTTGTACATATGTCTGTAAACACAGAGTATTGTGAAAATGTCACAGGTAGTTTAAGCTCCAATCAATGCCAGATACTCTGCCAGGCAAAAGATACAAGTTGTTCAAAAATGATGTCTCCTGACATCATAGAGTTAAAATCTTGTAGGGGATTATGGAGTTTATGTAAAGAATCACACAAAGCCGGACTCTGGGACATGTGTCTGCACTTCCAGAGACCTTGGAAGGCTAAGCAAGGGGATGGCTCGAGCCAGGAGTCTAAGCCGCCTAGATAACATCGTCTCTCTCTCTCTGTTTCTCTCTCTCTCTCTCTCTCACACACACACACACACACATACGCACACACATGGTGGCCCACGTGGACACTAAGGAGAAATAAGACATACGTCCCACTTGTACTTGAGATGATTGTTAGCAGAGCGATGGTGCCCATTCCTTTCCGAATTTCGAGAATGTTCTTAAGGCTATTCAAGTCACCTGCAATAGCTACGGCTTCTTCATCAACCATGTTGCGGATTCTGAAGCCCTTGCAAACTTCCAGGTTCGAAGCTAACATTAGTAAATACAGTTTAGTACTAAAACAACCCTTTAAACGTCAATGTGGTGCAACGAAGATACTTCTATAATACTATTTCAGGGCAGTTATAGGTTCATTAAAATTTGAGAGATATAGCTTTCCTGTTAGCCCTCTCAACATTTGCACAGTCTACCTCACACTGCATAGATTTGTTACAACTGATGAACCTACTCAAATGTCCTTATGACCTAAGGACCATGGTTTGCATTTGAGTGCATTTTTGGGTTTGTACATGATACATGTTTAGATAAATGTGTAATGATATATTTCACAGTTTCTTTATTATATCTTTCTCTTTTTACTTTCTCTTGCTCTCTCTCCTTTGTTTCGGTGTTGGTAATTGAATCTTGGGCCTTTCACATAACATGCAAGCATCCTATCACTTTAAGCTACATCCCTAGGTCAGCCCTGAATTTGCAATTCTCCTGCCTCAGTTTCCCGAGTGGCAGTCCCACCAGGCTCGGCCTGCACCATAGTTTCATAAACTGCGATTTCAGTGACCTCAAATTCCTCTGTGCTAGAGCTGGCGAGAAACTTAGTGGTAAAGGAGCTTGCGTCCAAAACCTGACAACCCGAGTTTGATCCTAGAACTCACGTGATAGAAGGAAAACTAACTCCTGCAAACTGTCCCCTGACACGCACGCACGCACGCACCCACGCACCCACGCACGCACGCACGCACGCACGCACGCACGCACGCACGCACGCACGCACGCACGCACGCACGCACGCACGCACGCACGCACGCACGCACGCACGCACGCACGCACGCACGCACGCACGCACGCACGCACGCACGCACGCACGCACGCACGCACGCACGCACGCACGCACGCACGCACGCAAACTGAGTCAAGAAAAAAATAAATATAAAAAAAGTCCTTTGTGCTCCACCTATTTGTCCCGCCTCCAGACCCTGACAGCAACAGATACTTGTCCTGTCTCCCGTTTTGTCTTTTCTAGAATGTCACATGGTTGGAATCGAAAAGCCTTTGCACATAGTCATCTATGACATGTAATATGTGTTCAAGTTTCCTCCAAGTCTTTTCATGGCTCATTTCTTTTAGTGATAATTGTATTCCATTTACTGGATGTACCACAGTTTTTTAATCCATTTGCCTACTGAAGGACATCGTGATTGCTCCAAGTTTAGGCAATTAAGAATGGAAGTGCTGCAAACATCTGTGTGGGGTGTTCTGGGGATGTAAGTTCATTGACATAAATTCCAAGGACCACGAGTGTGAGATAACATGTGCTGAGCTTTCTGAGAAAGCACTAAACTGTGTGCCAAATGGCGGCAGTCCTTGGCCTTTGCCATCAACAAGGAGATGAGAGTCCCTGCTCTTAAGACCACAGGTGGCATGGGACCCTGGACTTTGACCACCCGATGGGGGTGTAGCATGCCTCCGTTCTGTTTGCACTTTTGTAAACTGTGACCAGAGCTTCTCTCCCTGTTTATTTAGCATCTAGATAATATCACCTTTGGTAAGTTGTCAGGTTAAAGTGTGTTTTGTTTTTTTTTTCTCTTTTTAAAACTTGGGTCATACTCTTATAGTTGTCTTCAAGAGCTCTTGTCTACTTGTAATAGTCGCTAGTAAATGTGTTCTGGCACACAAACGTGGTTCCTTCTCTTGGTAATTTTCACGAAGCATACAATTCTAATACAGTTTAGCTACCAATGCTCTCATAGCCACGCTTGTGCTGTGGTCAGGTCTTAAAGGCATTAGACAGATGCTCTGATGCTATTTTCTAGAAGTTTCACTGTTCCCCCCCCCCCCATGGCGGTCCCTGGGCAGAGTTAAGTTTGGCGAGGGGCGTGAGGGCTCAGTGGAGAGTGGTGCACGCCCCACCGCTGCTACAGCGCTCACTGAAGAGCACCTCCCATCGGTGCCCACCTCTCCCATTCATGTCTTTGTCCTATTTTTTTCTTCCACTACCATACTGCGTGGATTACAACTGCTTTACAGGAAGTGCTTAACTTGGACCTTCTAATCTTCCGTACGTCCACAAAACCACTTGTTTAGATTATGCTGAACCTATAGGCCAAATTCAGACCTGACATCTTCACAATGTGGACATTCTCTCTGTGAAGTACAGAATTTATTCATGTAGTTTCTTTTGAATATTTTTTCACTTAGCCCCTTTATGTGTTTTCTTTTAGATTCATACCTCAGGATTTCATTTTGAGGGACGCCAACACAAACAGTACTGTGCTCTTAACTTCAAGTTCCACTTGTCCTTTTTTAGTACAATAATTTGTTTTTCATGGGCTGTATCCTAAGGCCGTCTCTTGAATAGGGCAGTCAGTTGCAATTTTATTTAAAGCTGTTCACACTGCTAAAAGAATGATATTTTATGAATGAAAATTTACTATAATTTTTTTGTTGCTAGACAGTTTTTAGCCATGGACTTTGTGTGTGTGTTTATTGGGGGGAGGGACTAAACAGAAGCAAACAAACACACCTCAGGCACTTCATTTAAAAATGGATGTAGACTGTTTTAAACATGAGTGCGCCACCCCTTTTTTCCAAGCATGCATGCGTGTGTGTGTGTGTGTGTGTGTGTGTGTGTGTGTGTGTACACAGCATTTGGATATATATGCCAATGGAGGTCCAAGGTGACTGACATTGGGAATCACCCTGAATTTCTTTCTTATTGCTTTGCTCTGCGGTTACCCAGGCTCCACTTCCCAGGGCTGGAATTGGATTTTTACATGGGATCCCAATTCAGGTCCTTTTGCTTGCTAGACTAAGAGCCATCTCCGCCTCCCATGACCCTTTCCTAAAAGCCGCAAGAGAAAATGTAACCTGGGTAGACACTGAATTCTTTTGCCTTCATCACGTGAGATTCAGAGAACAGCCGAGCCAGGACCAACACCAAGATTCACTTCCTCGCCTTGCTGACCCTCCAAAAGGTTTTGTGACTCTTCTATAAGCAAAGGCCAGGTTTGGGCCCAGTGACGAGCCACAGTTGGTTGAAATAAACCTTTGTGTTTTTTAGAAAGGGTCACGGGACACCCCTGTATCTTTTCCATCTTATTCCTGGTGATGGGACTCTGGGCAACTTGCATAGTTAATTACATTTAAGAAAAATAAAAACAATTGGATTATATAGCTGTTTAGTTCTTTAAAAAAGACTTTATATTTAGGGACTCATTTAAATGGCCAGATTTTATATATTCTCCCCAAGTATTTTCATGGTTAAGCACCGAGTATCCAGGCAGTAGAGACATCTGCTCACAGAGCAGATATCATTGCATGGAGCAAAGGCACTTAGACAATTCCATTTGCTTTTCTGATTAAAGCCAAGTGGGGGGAGGAGAGCAGAGGCCAGGAGCACCCAGGGGCTGGCGGTGGCAGAGTCTGCAGCAGGCGCTGCTTGCAATACAAATGTGCAAACTCGTCTGGCAGACAAAATGGGAAGGATGCTTCTAGCACAGAACAGTTGTCCTTAAAATATCTTCCTACGAATAGCTTTCTAGTATACTTTCTTTTGGGAGGGGGAGGTAATATTAGAGAGCCTGTCAGATCAGCTTAGCACGGGTTTGAGAAGGTATATACGTGTTAGTGTTTAGGGTGTTTCAGGAGAACCAAACTGCTTCCTTTCAATGATGATTACAGTCTTTTTAATAGTGAAATTTCCCTTTCTGAATCAGGCTCAGCCATGAGTCTTTCTATGTAGACTAACAATGCGGGCATTCCACTTTAACATTCTAGAACAGTGTATCTTGTTACACCAGCTTTTTGCATAGAGACAAGATAAACCATGGGCAGAGCAATTCTGGTGAGGATGTGGCTTGGTGGGAGAGTCCTTGCCTGGCACGTCGAGGTCCCAGGCTCATCTCTAAGAGGGGGAAATAAGTTTCTGGTTAAGCTTCCTCACGTGGCAGCTATAACTAAGCTTCTAAGAAGTCTCTGGAATGCCATAGGAAAAAGAACATGTGGGAGGGCGCACGCATGGTGGTTAGATGCCAATCTTTAGGCGTCCACTTCCTTCGTGACTTCGTCTCTTCCTTGCAGCTGTGTAAGCCAGGCCGGCGGGTCTCTTGGCATCTGAAGATCTTCAAGTCCCTGCTGCCCATTTTCACAGAGCACAGGAATCACACACTTACGCCCCTGCATCCGGCTTTCACTCTTTTGGGGTCTGGGGAACAGAACTCAAGTCATCAGCAGCTTCTGCTCAAACACTTCGTCAGCTGAGCCATGTCCTCAGCCTCTGGGGTGGGGATTTTTTGTTTTGTTTTTCCCCTTTATGTAGGAAGACCTTGACCCAAAAATTTAGAATCAGATCTGCTTTGGGGAGGGGGGAGGGAGTGGAGAGCAGAGTAGTAGAAAGATTGGGGGAAAAATGTGTTCACTAATGTCTAAGAGTTGGGGGTGTGGCATGCTTCATTTCTATGGTTAGGTTAGGAATGCGACTACTACAGTTTACACACTGGGAGTCATTGTAATAGATGTAGAGGATGAGAGTAGCATTAGAATAATCTGTGGGTAAGTGCAAAGGACTAGGGAGAGGGTGCAACGAAGTGTCTGTGCAAGAATGAGGTCCTGAGTTCAGATCTTCAGCACCCTTGTGAAAAGCTGGGTGTGGTAAGAGCTGTACCCCAGCACTGGGAGACAGATGAGAGCACCTGGAGGCACTGCCTCCAACTGGCAACTGGTGAGTTCGAGGTTCATGAGGAAATCAATCAATTAACAAGGCGGAGAAGTGGCCAAGGTTAAATTCTGGTCTACACACACACACACACACACACACACACACACACACACACACACACACATGCATACATATACACAGGCTCCATCTATACCCTCACCACGCACCCCATGAAAGGAAATGCCACAAAAGGTGGCTGGCAGTGGCGGAGATGAACGTGGCAGAGGCTGAAGACAAGCTCTAACGGAGACAGACACCTTACCAGCTGCACACCAACGCCTGAGATCTGTAAGATATGTAGACGACTGGCTGTAAAAAATGTTGCTGTTTTAGGGGACTAGAGCTGAGAGATTCCAGTATCCATTGAGGTGGTAGGATTATAGTTAGTTCATAGCTGCATGAACTTGGGCAGGACTCTAGATTTTTATGCCTTTAACGTTCCAAAAGTTATCTGTTGAGGTAGAAGATCTTTAAATTTCTTCCCTCCTCACTTCTCATTTGCTTCAAAGGAATGGCTTCCTTTATACTTTCTCCATGACCATATGACTCTTTAATATAATTTCCCACAGCTTTATGGGGACTTCTCCCATATATGTATCAACAAGAAACATAAAGGCATTAGGAAGGGTCCTAATTTTTACCAGTTTTCAGCTATATTTCATACACCATATATGCCTAGTTTGGGTTTTGACATTATTCTGTAGATGCAGAAAAAGACTATGCCAAAATACAACACAAACTCAGAGGGTAACTATTCAACAAATATTAACAGAAAACTCACTCAAGCTATAATCAAAACACTTGTTTTACAACTAAATTGAAAATACTTCTATTTTGCCAATCAGCAAGGAGATAAACAAGAGAGAGAGAGACAGAGAGAGAATATAAAACATGAAAGACAATTTTATGTTCTGGTTCAGGACCTAAGATTTTTTTTCCTGGGATCTGGTAGAAAATGGGAAGCATTTTAAATATCACTTCTGCCAGGAAGTCAATCTTTGATTAAAAGAAAATGTCTCCCTGTAATTTTTTTTTTTTTTTTTGGTTTGTTCATTCTATTCAACCTTAGCCTACTATTCCCCTTATTTTCATTAATGATTCCACTTTTAGCTTTAGATGTAGTCTCATGCAGTAAAGGCTGACCTCAAGCTCACTCTGGAGCCGAGGATGACCATGAACTTTTGTGAAAACAAGGATGCCTATGTGAAAACCACACTGGAAATCATGATTTAACCCCGACTTGCTAAGAACTAACAAGTGGCTGGCTGTAAGCAAAGAGCTGAGCTCTGCTCCAGCATCTCGCATCTGCTTATCTGACAAACCCCAGACCACTGTTTTGTTAAGACAGATCACATGGCCAGGCTGACCTTGAACTTGTAGCAATCCTCCTGCTTCAGCATTCCATGCCCTGGGGTCATGGTGTGCCCCACCATTCCAGCACAAGCTTTTTAGTTAGGGTGGGTCTCCCCACCTAAATTAATCTAGAAAATTCCTCACAGACATGCCCAGAGGGTGGTTTTCCTTGGTGACTAGATCCTGCCAAGGGACTTGTTCCTGCACACGCTCCAGCTTGACGGAGATGTGGCCTTCTTGGGGCCCCTTGCTCAGTACTACGTAGCTTTTGATGAGCTTCTGGATTCCTTCTGTTCGCATACAAAGCTCAGAACCAGCTTGGTGATTTCTGCAGTCAGCTGAGACTGGCATGATCTCTACTGAGTCTACAGACCAATTCTTAAAGAACTGCATTCTTTTCCAGTATTTGCCTTAAAATTTCTCAGTAACGTTTTGTTTGCAGTCTTCAAGCAGGGCACTAGTTTTGTTAAATTTCTAAATATGCTACTCTGATGTTTCTAAATGCAACTGCCTAATCTTATTTTAGATTGACTATTGCTGGTATATAGAAATAGAACAGCCTTTTGTATTGGATTTTGTATCCTGTAACCTGGCTTGACTTTTTCCCTTTGATCAGCAGCTTTAACCTTGCATGCCTTCCTGCACTTACATCCAAGTTACTTAAATCTTTTCAGCGTTACAGGGTAGTTTTTATTTTGCTTTTTTTATTATTTTTTATTATTATTATTTATTCAACTGTGCACGTGTGTGTGTATGTGCTCTCTCGTGCGCGCGCGTGTCTGTGTCTGTGTAGAACCACGGACGAATTCGCGAACCACCATGGGCGCCTCCACCTCCTTCTGCCCCGGGATTCACAGGCTCCGCCCTACCAGGACCAGAAGCGCAGGCCGCCCCCGCTTCCGCCTGGCGTCTATACGTGGGATCCGGGATCCGAACTCGGAACCTTCCGCCTGCAAAGCGGAGGCTTAACCCCTGAGCCACCTCTCTAGCCCCTATTTTGCTTTTAACTGATAGATATTCCAACTGAAATCATTTGGACTGAGGTGTTGCTTTTCATATAAAACTACTGGTCAAAATTTTCTGTAAGGCCAAAAATAAAACATCTATATTCCCCTGAAATTAAGCTGTTTTTGTTTTAGCACATAACTTAGTCTGTGGATGAGTTTACTTAACTCTGCATTTCTGGAAGAGCAACATCAGGTTTCCACCTTCTGCAGTAATGACACATGGGAGGCCACAACCACATCTTATTCAGCCACAGCCATTGGCTTCTGTATTCAGAACCCTGTTCAAATGCTACCAATGATCAATGTCTGTTCATTTTTAAAGGTCAAGAGCGGCAGCTATAAGGGTCTTCCCTGACCCATGTCACTGTATGAACAGCAAGACCAAACACAGCTCCTCCGAAGTTACACGCCCCAGACACTCGCCAAGTCAGGACTTCTGGTCACCCCTGACATAATGGGTTTTCTTTTATTTGGAGTTGCATTTTATTTTTCTTTGCATTCAGAAACAGGTAGAAAAGCCTCAGCTTTATGGGGAACTTAAGTCAAGAAACTAAAAACTTTTATTTATTATTTATTCAATTGTGCGTGTATGTGTGTGTGTGTATGTGTGTGTGTGTGTAGAATCACGGACGAATTCGGGAACCATCATGGACGCCTCCACCTCCTCCTTGTTTACTCTGTTCCGGGATTCACAGGCTCCGCCCTACCAGGACCAGAAACACAGGCTGCGTTTCCTGCTTCTGCCTGGCATCTATAAGTCGGGTCTAAGATCCGAACTCAGGACCTTCCGCCTGCAAGGCAGAAGCTTAACCCAAGCCATCTCTCCAGCCCCTAAAACAACTTTTAAAATGAACTGGCAAGAGGCGAAAGAAAGTTAAAACACGTAACAGATACTTGACATTTATTGTGCAATTTTTATCCCCAACAGAACATGTGGCATTCTAGAGGTATATGAGGTAAGAAAATTAATATTCCAATTAGAACACCTGAAATAATTGGCTCTAGTAACAAATGTCTCTCATAATTAAAAATATCGAATGTTTAAAAAACTCTTATAACATTTGAAGTTCCTAAAAGAAATATGCCTAACACTTAAAAAACAACTTACTCTTCTATATAAATTGTTCACAAAAGATTTCTGCTATTCTATATTATACTATGAATTTGTAGTTTTATTAACAGATTCCCTAGTGGGTAATAACTCTACACAGTACAATCAAATAGAAATTATTTGGAGAAGCCACAAGACTCCAACAATAAAAATATTAGGATCAATGAATTCGTCACAGTTTCTCCACAAGTATTCATCATAGAAAATTGAGTAAAGGCAACTGGCCCCAGTGTTAGGCTGCTACATGGTGTCTGGAGAGGAAGAGGATAGGGCTGAACCAGTGACCACTTCTCCCGGCCTGACTCTGACATGCATGGCCCCTCGTGGCCATGGCGTGCTCGTGAAGGATGTTAAAGCCAAAACTACAGCAAAGAGTCAAAAGATTACTATATTCTTCTACAAGCTTCTCAATAGTTCTCACAGTGACATCGTTAGTTAAAAGCCTCTGCTCCAAACCAGAAGTGTCAGCTAGGAGGCTTCAAAAGTGACCACACACTGGCTGAGGTCCAGAGGACTACTAGCAGCTCCCAAAGAGGGTCACTTCACAAAGTGCAACAGTTTTCTCTGTACCTCCCGCCATCTTTACGCTAGCATACAGCTCTAAGGTACATTTCAAAAAGGTCAAGCTCAAGCAGGTCTCAGGGGCTCTGAGATTTGTTCGCTCATATTTAAAAACCTGCATAATTCTGACACAGATTTTAGAAACACAAATATCAACTTTATACCTTCACAGTTTACTTAAAACTAAAAATTTGCTCCAAAGTATTAGACGACTCTGAGAATTTGATTGGCTGGGGGAAAACTGACTTGGTTATTCTGCTTACTAAGCCCAAAACGACCCTCTGGGTTGAGTATCTTGGGCAGTTTCCCTATCTATGAGAGATAATAGCAACAACTCTGAGGGCAGCTAGAAGGGATACATTAAAATGCTCATCAAAGCAACTGAGTTAGGCAAGAACTCAGGAGCTACAGTAGTTAGCTGGAATTAACTACTGCCTGGTCGTTAAATAGTGCACTGGTGCAGTTATGCTGAGGAGACTTTCAAGTAGTTCTCCCCAGTAGCTGTATTCTGACTTTGATTTGGGGGAATTCCAATCCAATAAAAGCACACAGCCCTTCCACTACTAGCCAGCTATTGATGCTTAGAAGGAAAGTTAATTTGGTCAGTGTTGCAGCAGATACTTGGTAACTAAGTACTTTCCAGTCATCTAGCCAAGGTGGCTATTAAATGCGAGTCCTGGTTCTCTCAGTTATTCCACTAATTCAATGTACCATAGGGAACGAGTGTGGGCTCTGTAAATGTGGAAGTGTATGAGCTACAAATGAAAATTTTATGCTTATAAGTAGGTAGTGATGGAGGATTATTTTTGCCCTTCATGTTGATGTCAATTCTCTCTCCTCTAAAAGTACCCAAAACAAACAAAAACCTTATAAAGAACTAATAATGCCCCTGGGTGATAACGCAAACAACTTCGCCATTGGCTAAGTGCTGTTCTCCTTCACGATCTCAAATGGTTATTTTTATCCAGTATGTACATGACTGAAAGGAGCCATCACTGTGTTTACAAATATACAGCCTAATGATACATACTGCTGTTGCGACACATTTACATTAGAGTTCCGACTCCAGCATTCCACTTGACATGTTTTGCCAAGCAGTTTTGGCAAGTGTCGCCACATTAAACACACGCCAGTGAGACTTGCACCATATGTGCAAAACCATTTTCTATTACATTTCTACAAATCTACACATAAGAGCTGTCAAAAATTAACACAGACACAGCACTGAATGTGAAAAGTGATGCATTTAGGTCTTTTCTAGAAAAGTTATCAAAAAAAAAAATGACCTTAAAAAAGAAAGTGACATCTATGCAGAAACTAAGAGGTAGTTCGTGAATATAAGGTTAGATCCAGAGAACACACCAATGGAATCCTCAACAAAGGGCTTTGAGGTCCAGGATTTGATCCCCACTCTCATTAAAAGAAAAAAAAACCTAAATGAGGGCAATATCTGCTTGCATTCTAAACACAGTGCATGCGCCATCTTTGCACAGTGCCCCATCTGTTTACTGAGCAACAGAATGAGACACGAGTCATTACAAGCAGCAGGGAAATGTCCACATCGTGAACCTGTAACTCCCAAGTTTGGAGTGCTGCTAGATTTTGTGTAAACACTGGTTATTTTAAGAATAGTTGCTAGTCTAAAAAAAAAAAAAAACCAAAAAAAAAAAAAAAACATGTCTGCCAGTGACCACACAGAGCAGCTCAAATGAAAGGGTAAAAGTAACTTCTGTCCCCTTTCCACTCTGACAAAGCAAAGGGAATGACCACAATGTAAGATCACTCATCCATTTCCACCCGGCTGTGAAGCAGTTACCAGAGAGGCAGCATCTTCTGTGCACTTGCACAATGTGCCAATAGCCACCTTGGCAGAATTGAGAGCCAGGTTTAAAAAAAAAAAAACAATTACATACAAAAAGTTACAAATTGAAAATTTTTTCTTAAAACTGTGAGATGTTGAAGGTCTTCAATGATGAGTGAGAAATGTGATTTTTATCAATGAAATGTGATTTTTATCAACTGCGATAGAACACTGATTCTCTGCACAGATTCCTGGCCCAAGTCCCCTGACAGGTAACCCCAGAGCTACTCACTCCTCAGCCTGGAGACCTGTTTGGAGAGTCAGATCACTGAGAAAGCATGTCCCATGGCATTTTCTTTCAAAAGACAATGTTACTTGTAACGATGGACTGAGACTTAGGATTTAGCTATTTGCCTTCAAAATGCCCTATGCAGTCCTTTATGGTCACACCAACCCCCTCAGCTGTTTCAATGAACCTCCTCAATGCTCAGTGACATACATGAATTTTAACTCACAGAAAACTGAGAGTGAGCAACCTGACTCCTGGGCAGATGTAGAAAACCCAATCAGATCGATAAGCAACACTCCTCCCCCCCCAGGGTCTGCAGACATCAACTGAATGGCTTTTGGAGAAACCACAGCAACCAATTTTTCAACTGTGAACTCTCAGCCCTACCTACCAGAGGTGGCACAAACCTTGCGGAAAAGGGAATGAGCATCCTTTGCAAAGCCTGACTGACTTAAAAACTCAGATGTTCATGTAGAAAGCCTTCATGAACAGGTAATGTACTGGCCTTAAATTTAAATGGAGGTGTGCCAAGAAGGAAAGCTGGCAGACTGTCTTAGAGAAGCTGGTATCAAGTCAGTAGCTGCTGGTGCCAGGATTGTGTGGCCAAAGAAACATGGCAGTTACACAAACAGCAGCAGGTGAAACGCAACACTTGACCCTGGCCAAGAACAGCAGGTCAAACCTGGGAGATGTGTCACTGGCAGTGTGTACTGTGAAACTGCCAACATAACTCCATCACTCTAGAAGTGGTGACATGTTGAACAGTTGACAGAGCAGTAATTCACCTGGCATAGGAACGGATGTACCTCAGGAGTCAAGGAGCCACTCCACAGGGTCCTGTCCCCCTCTCCCAGCTGTGGTGCAGATATATCATGGTCAAGGCCATAGAGGGTACACAAGGCCTTTGACATCCCCAGGGAAGACCAGATCCAAGCCTCAAACTTAAAGGAAAACAACACAGGCTTACAGTTTGCTCGTCTTGAAGCAGAACTCAACATCGGACAAGTGTACTCTGCAGTCAAGGTATTTAAAACCCAGTAAAAATAAAATAAGAGAAAGATGGATGGGTCATGGTGATGTTCTGTCCAAGATTTCGATGTCATTCCTAAGCCCAACTTCCCAAACCTCTGGTTACACAATGAACCACCTTGGCCAGCCAAAGGTACTGGTCTGGTGTGCCATAAACACCTCATTTGCCTGAATCATTTTGTACTTTTACACTATGTAGCCAACGTACTCTGTGATGCCACACACTGAACACAAAGTAACTTGTGATCCACAGAAAGTGGCCCAAACGATCCTTTTGCAAATGGACACACAACGTACCTGAATTTAATACTATTTTCAAACCTCTTTATTGTGCTTATGGACATTTGTCTTCAATGAATGCTGCCTGTTTAGTTCTTGATTGAACAAAGAAATGTAGTCTTGACTAGTTTGGTAACAGTCTCTCCTCTGTACAAAGCTGGATCCTCAGTAATGACTGACGTACCTCTGTAGTATGTGCTAAGAAAAGGTTCCAAAGACAGCACTACTCTCACAAGTTAGCCAGGCGAGCAGAAAGTGAGAGGAGCACGGGTGGGTGGAAACATCCAGGACAGCAAGCAACAGAAGCTTTCGCTCCAATTCTAGACAGGCATTCAGCATAGAAAGGCCCTCAAATTTTAGAGCAATTACTGACCACGTCATTGCATAGTTGTCAGAACAGTTTTGAAGCCATTCCGCAAGGTGTATCTGCAATGCCAGATCCTTGGGTCAGCAAAACAGTGGTCATATCACCGTGTTGTTGTTCTTCAGTGTACCAACAGCTAGGGAAACTCGCAACCCTCAAAATTGTTCAACCCAGCATCTTAGCATTGTGTCCACAATGAAATGATTTAAGGCTATGAAAACTTGTGGACCTGGGAACCTATGAAATCAACATTTGAAAATGGGTTTGGATCTTTGGATGCTTCATGAGTGACATAAAGAAACTCTTGCTTGTAAACTGCAGAAATCACACAGTGAGTTTTGTCTGTGAAATAACAGAGATGTAGCTGAATTCCATTTAACCCGTGTACAGAAAGGGCCTGTTCTCTGGGTTTTTCATGAACCTAGTACTGCAGGGATGCTTATGGTGTCACCTATCCCGTGTCTTTGCTGAGGACTCGCGAATTCAAGTCTCTGTGAAAATCTAAAGAGCTTACTCAATTTAGGTAGGCAAAGCCATGCACCTTGTCCTTGAAAGCAATTCCGTGCCTTACCTTCTCGAGTGGATAGAACACTAAGCCAACCTTCCTTGGAGACCAGCTCGACTCAGGAGGCCGGGCTTACGTGAAGATCTGAGACAGATCACACCCTCAGCGTCCGGTCAGTAACCAACCTATGTCGACTGCACTGTTTTGTTTTGTAGTATGTCCAGAGTCTACGGAAGACGCCACAGACTTACCAGACAAATAGAAGGTGGATTTCTCTGTGGGAACTGTGGCAAGAGGTCAAGAGTTTTAAGTATGAGAATGTGTGAAGTATGACCGAATAACATGCTTTGGAGTTCAGGGTGACAGTAAATGGACATTCACAACTGGAACTCTTAAAAAAAACAAACAAACAAACAAACAAACAAAAGAACACAAGTTGCTCCGGTGTGAGGCCTCTCGGCTAGTCCCCAGATCCATCCAGCGAGCTCTTATTGAAGACCTCGTCCTGTGAAGCCTGGTGCTCAAGCCCTTCGTAAAATGAGCCACCGTTGTGCAGGAAAGTCCCCACTGCCCGCCCCTGTCGGGCGTGACCCACAGCATCGCTGAACACTTTGTTTATCTGCTCCTCCGAGGGCATCCACCAATCGGGGTTGGAGGTACAGTGCATCCTAATGAATTCTGTGGGAATACACACAACAGTGAAAAAGAGAGAGAGAGAGAGAACAGCTGGTTTTGACAGGACAGGGAGACTGCTTAAGCTCTAACAGACATTTTATCAGAAAAGCTGCACAGGAGACTGAATGCACTGCCATGACCACGTCACTAGTCAGCCCACTCATCACATGCATGTTCACGTACAGAATTGACAAACCACCTAAGCCAAGGGCCGTCCTTCATTCACATATCTGCTGATGGAAAGAAGGGAAATCTGATTAATAAGACATGATATACACCACGCTTGGTGTAAATTCAGGGTACCTTTCAAAGTCTGTTATTAGCTCCTAATTTGAGAAAGTTGCTACCCCTAGAAGGCTAGCAAGTATCACCATTAAACTGTAGCCAGTCCCTGGCTTGAAGATGCCTTCACTTTTAGTTGAGAAAAGTTTCCTACACTCTTTTTAAAATGCCGTAAGTCATGATACTGTTCTACTGGGCTAGTAGTCTTTAATGCCATCTCATTTACACAGAGGACTGCCTGAGCTGCACAGCCGCACTAATGTGGCAGGAGGGAGCGGAGCCCACGGCAGTGTTAAGGGATCTTGACCTACTTCCCGATCCCACAGTCACTGGCTTGCACTGACCGACTGTACGGGTGCGCGTGCATGTGTGTGCTGGAGGCCAGAGATTGATAAACATGCGCTGCCTCATTAACCTTCCGCCTTACTTTTTTTTGAGACAAGGTCTCTCACTGAACCTGCAGCTCACTGACGAGCTAGCCTGTGAGGTTCAGATTCCCCGCGTCCTCCTCCTATATGCTGGGGTAACTGATGCATGCTGTTGCACACAGTATTCTATGTGGGAACTGAGGATCTGAATTCAGGTCTTCGTGATTGTGCAGCAAGCATTTTATTGACTGAGCCATCTCCCAGCTCCATGCTTGCTTTTAAAATATAAAACTCAGGTTGGCAAGATATTAGTAGGAAAAGGGACAAGCCTCCAAGCCTGACAACCTGAGTTCAACTTCCAAAGCCCACATGGTGCAAGGGGAGAACTGAACCTCCCAAACTGTCCTCTGACCTCCATACATGTGCTGTGGTTCACGTAGGTGCACATATACACACAATAAAATTAACTGCAAATAAAAAAAGTTTCCAGGAGGGATACAGTTGTGATGGCTTATTATCTTGGCTCCTTTGTAAGTCTGTGGGCATCACAACCAGTGAGAAGCCCAAGTTTTGCCTCTTCTATGAGCATTTTTACCGTCTCTGATGTTGGGGTGGCTAATTGGCTAAGACTAACTCTACAATTCCCACCAGTCTGTCACTCTAAGTGGCCCTTTGAGACTGGCCAACAGGACGTGCTTTGGAGCACTGGCGACTGATGCTGGCGTCTATGTCTGTGGCTTCCTCTGGCTGGTCGCTTGCATCTGAAATCACCCAGGGTGCCTGTGAGAGCTATGCACAGCCCCATTCACCACAAATCTCCGCTGAATACCAATCTCTGGGGTGGCTACAAAATCCCAGCTGCCAGCACACTATGCATCACATGCAGCTGAGGTCACAGAATACAAGCTTCTGCAGCGGGGCTGCATCCGGGAAGGAATACAAGGATATGCCTTCCAACAGCCAGCCTTATCGGTAACGACTATTTTATAAACTGGCACTTCTTCGCTTGGGAAGACTTTGCTTGTTATTCAGATGAAATCAACATTGTTTCTCTAGTTTGTGAAATTTCCAGTGAACCACAGAGGGAAAGAGGGCTTTCTGGCACGCTTCCAAGTGTGACGGTGCTCGGGATGGCACCTCGAGGTCCCTGCCTGCGTGAGTCTGGGCTAATGCGCACCTGCTCTACTAGTCATTAGTTCCCACCCTATGCCTGACCCGTGACTGCAGATCAAAGCAGTCACCTGCCTGTGCTGATGTAATGGGACTATCCAAGCAATGTTTTTAATGTATAAATTTCCTTCTAGCCTAAAAAAAGTAAAGTTCGACTGGATAAGGTCTACTTTAGGAACAAAGGAAAATTAACCTAAACAATTTAAGGAGTTAAGCAAGTATTTTTGAGAAGGATGCCAAATGAAGGCCCATGGAAACAAGTATTTCATCCCTGTGCACTTTCCCTGTGCTCCAGTTTTGCTGAAGTGGCCTTCTCTGGCAGCAAAGGAAATCTGAGTTTAAAGCGTGGAACATGAGGTGTTATATGCGATGCGTCTGTACCAGTAGCGCGCACGAGGCTGAAGCAAGGGAAGGGTGATTATGGGGCTCCTGGTACCGAGGGGATGAGCCACATGAAGCCTGCAAGATCTCAGGGCCAAGAAACCCAATACAGTAACGGCTGACAGTTGTGCGGGGAGCCACAGCCAATGCGGTGAAATGGGATCACGGATGGCGACACTGAGCGAAGGATGCAGTACCTCGGAGGCACGTGACTTTAACTGGATCCAGAGGGCGTCTTTCGGGACCTGTCTCTCCTGACTGCACTGACCTTTTCCTTTTCCCAAGGCCGCATGAGTACTTAAGCTCATCGGTTGTAAAAACAAATCTGATGAGGTATCGAAGGAGCCGTCTCCCGTCCTTCTTGGAGGAGTTTACAGCCTCGTCCCATTGCTTGCTTGTTATGTACACAGGGTAGTTGTTCAACAGCTGCTTGCTTCCCTGGAAAAACAAAATAGTTCCTCATTACTCACGGAGCCAGCTAGCCAGAAGCTAACGCCATCTCCGTTTCAAAGACAAACACGCTTTTTAACCAAGTGGCTGCACTAACAATGAACCAGGTACTGAAGAGCATGAGTAATTGCTCACACTCAGAACGGACATTTTTCAAATTACATTTGCATTTTCTATAACAAGAGCCAATGAGGTATAATGAACACCTTTGAAAGAGAAGCTATTTATAACTCACATTTTAACAGGTAGGTTAAAATGTGTCAAGATCCAATGACAGAGAACACTTTTTAAATATAACCTGTAACTTTCCTCTTCAACGTTATTAAAATATGCAAAAATGACTTTGAAGAGTGTGATCAAACAGGTCTCTTCATCCTTTGGCTGGCAGGTAAGTTCTTAGAGAAATGACACTGGAGGTCTATTTTAATAGGCATTACTTGTTCCATCCACCTAACACCTGGTAGTCACGAGTTACAGTGGAAACAACATTAAAGAGGGAATTTTTCAAAGGGGAATTGTGGAAACAGAAAAAAAATAACAATAATACAAAACAGGTTTCCTCAAATTATAGCTTCTGCAAATACTACTGTGTCAACTCAAAATTGTTCTTACTTTTCACCTTTGTAATTTATGTCTGCCATAAAATTCCCAGGCTAAATAGCTGCAGTGGGACTAATTACAGGAATTTCTGTAACACTTATAAGCTATGTTTAGTCAACTGCACCTACACAACTATTACTTTAGTTCTGACTGTCCATAAAATCCTACAATCCAAATTAATTAACCCATGATTTCAGTTTTAATGTACTTCTTCCTTGGTAATTAAGATGCACAAAATAAAGAAGGGAAAACTCATTCAGTTTTACAACTTTGCAAATTTACTACAGGTCATAAATTGGCACTCTTTGGGTATGACAGGATTTTACTTCCAGAAGTGTTCTGCTGGAAAGGTGAAAGGTATAGAAGCCAGCAGACAAGAGGGAGTCAGATAAGACTCGCGAACAGTCACTAGATGGTACACTAAGCACCATCTGGAGGCAATGCTGTGGCAGGGCTCCTTTTGTAAGGCAGGCAGCTGAGGTTGTGGATTGTGCTCTGAATGCAGAAGCTACAAAATGAATCTTGCTTACTTACTTCCATGTCTTATTAGCTTGCCAAGTCACCTGAACTTGCTGGAGCAAAGGTTCTCACTGTAAAACATACGGCACTATGCTGTCCTGGGCTCAGTGCTCACTCCCCCATCTCTGAATGTGGGGCGGGAGGTGGGGAGGGGTCACTGCTCCTTCAGCATGGCTGCCCTTCCTTGGTGGGCAGTGAGTACGGTACTAGGCAAGATGATTCCTTGAAGAGAAATGCTGGAGGTTTCCACAGACCGACCTGTCCAACTTCAAGGGCTCATGGAGGATCGGCTGGGGCCCGGGAATCCAGGCTGGCTTTCTCAGAATCAGTGTTGGAAGTGTTCTGGGGAAGAACTTTAGTAACAGCTGGCACTACTGAGCACCAGCCCGAGGCATGGATGCTCCTGGGGAGAGGGGGAGGCTGGGTCCAGCCCAGGAGGGAGGAGCCTATGGTCAGCTTTGGCTCCTTTCTGTCAAAATAGAAATCCAGGTTCCCCAGGTGTAGCTCGCGCTGTAATCCCAGCATTCCACGTGCCCAGGCAGAAGACTGCTGCACGACCCGGGTCAGCCTTGAACTCCAGGAACGACGAGCTACAGAGCGAGAGCCCGTCTCAAAAGACTAAACAATCCGCATCCCAGCTTGTGGGGCGGTGTCTACCAATCCTCCACCACAGCGCCCGAGAAGGGGCCAAAGCGAGGAGGCAGTGGGAACGACTGTCGTCAGGGCTCGAGGACCACAGGCACAGAGCCGAATTTAAGATCGTCCTCTTAGGGGCCGGAGATACACCAATTAGCCCCAGAAAAGAAGTCTGAAGAGCTACCTTTAACTGTTTCTCTTCAACAACCATTTCTTAAGGGGAACAAAGGAAAGGGTTTAGGGAAATGCTGCTGGGTCCTTGTACATCATCGGAGTGGAGGACCCAGAGGAGAGTTTGGCATGCACATTAAAGGATTCTCCGGGGATTGGGGGAGGGGAGGCACTGGGGGTGGGGAGGGAGGGGTGAGGGGAGGGTGAGCAGAGGGGTCGGGTAGAGGAGGAGGGAGAGAGGGAACCAGTGTACCTTTTAAGTTTGTATGAGCGGTGATAATAAAAAATGTTTAAAAAAAAACGTTAAAAATTCATTAAAAAATGAATTCATGACCCACAGCCTGGGGGGAGCAGGGTTCTACTTTGACATGCAATTGTCCGGTTACAATTCTCAACCCAGCTTGGCAGGAGAGTCCACGCCAACACCAGGGGCCAAGGAACCGGCCACATCATAACCACCAGACAGTTGAGAGGGACAAACTTCCCTTGCCTGACAGCATGTCTGTGCAAGTTTACTGAAGAACGCCAACTTCTGTACCCAGCTCCTTACATTTGATCCACACAGGGTACTAGTGCCACCCACCACGGGCTGGGTCTTCCCCATCAATCACACAACCTCCTGCAGGCTTGTTCAGGGCTCAATTCAACTACCAATTGTCTCACAAATGGGCTTCAAGCCAAAGTCTTCACTTCCCAAGCTGTTTTCCTCGATGACACCATGATAACAAGTGCGCGGAGGGCCAGAGAACCTTTCCCCCGAGTTTTTCATCAATCCTTCAATATTGGACTGTGCGCCTTTGAAGTGTGTGTGTGAGATGAAGAGTGCGTGTGATTAGAAGCCGAATTCAAGATAGTTGCTTTCTCAAGTCCTCAACCAAATCCAGTCAGAGGAGCCCAGTTTTCAAAGCGCAGCAACGCCACATAAAATATGTCTCATAAAGTGCAGAGATACCACTGAGAGATAATTTTCATCAAAAAAATGGGTAAGAAAGAGAACAAGTAAATTACAGCCCAAAATACAATCCAGAATGTCTCATGAGTTATGGGTAAGACTGAGAACCCTGTTTTGGCACAGTTAATAGAAAATGTGATAAGCAGAAAGGAGGAGAAAAGTGCTCATGTGCCTGAAATGACAATAAAAAACAGTACAGTGATAACGATGACAACAGTAGTGGAGCTTCTATGGCCTAACCAAGGAAAGCACAGGCATCTCCTACCTGTCATGTATGCATGGTACGTGCACATCCACGTGTGCAGCAGCCAGACGCCAGCACTGAGCCACATCCCGTCTTTGTATTTTTTATGAAATCAATTCTGCATTCTCTTTAATTAGCTATCAGCAGGCTGTTAAACTCCAGCCTATTGTTGAGTCACTTTAGATGGGAACCCCCCCTCTGAGAAACCCCTCAATGTCTTCAAAGACTCTTAAGCAAATGAAAGACATGGTTGTGGATTTACTGTTAAGTTGGATGGTTCTGAATTAATCTCACTACGTACCATGAGCACGAGATGGGGGGCAATTGGAGACACTTCTTGGAGGGAGTATGTTTTTTACTTGTGTTCTGCACCACAAAACAGTAACAAATGTGAACGTCATTCTGGAGGGGGAATGAACGGATTTTACTCACTGAGGAGGATGAAGTGGCCCGCAACAGTCCCGGTGACCAGAAGAGAAAATTAACATGAGATGTTGGGAGACAGGAAAGAAAACCATTGATGTGGCAGAAACAGAAGCACGGTGTTCAGGGTTGGGCGGTGGGAAGGGACGCATTGAGGGTCCACAGTGAGTGACCCTGGGTATGTGTTGGAGAAAGACCATAACCGACCAGAGAGGCAGCAGGTACAGAGAAGGAAGGAAGCGATGCTGGGGAAGGCGGATGGGCCGTTCACCAGCGTGGAAACAGAGGGCAGGAAGTCAGGCGACACAAAAGCCAAGACGGAAGAGGTGAGGACCAGGGCCCAGGCTGGAAAAGGACCCCCAGAAAGGCTGCTAGGGTTCTCTCTTTGGAACATGGGGTGGAGTGGAGTGTGGGGGGGTGAAGACATGAGATTGCAGCTGCAAAGCCAAGAGAAGCTGCAGTGGAGAGAACACTACAAATTAGTCTTTTGGGTCATTTAGACATGAAGTGAGAACCTTCTAGAACACGCACTAGGAGCTAATGGAATAAGAGTCAAGCTTGGGAGAGATGTGGGGTGACAGGGCATGAAGTGCTGCAGAGGGTGTGAAGGAGAGAGGGGAGTGAGTGCTGCAGGGCCGCAGGGAGGGTCTTGCAGGGTCAAATCTTAAACATCTGCATTCATGGGAACCACCCATGTCTTAAAGGCCGTAAAATAAAAATACAGATCCAAGACTGAACCCTGAAAATCTGGTAAAGATGCAAACCAGGATTCCATTACCATCAAGAGTGCCTCTGCTGCTCCTTGTGCTGAGGCCCAGAGACGACAGCCTACCACGCCCACGCGTCCTGGTGGAGACACCACCCTTGAGCCCCGTGACCGCCTCAGGGTGAGGGCATGGCAGGTTAGGGGCCACCTTGGGCCTGCGCTGTGCCCAAGGGATGGCGGAAGAGTTGCTCTTGCTATGTCAGTGGCTACACCTTTCTGCACCCACCAGCCCAGAGCTCCAAGCTGAATCTTTGTGGTTTAAACCCCTGCGTGATGCTCGTTAAGTTCAAAATACCAGACCCATGAACATTCCACTGTCAGCAACCCGCAGCGTGTCCAGCTAGCCAATCAGCTCCAGCCGAGAGGAGCAGCAGCAGGCTCCATCTGTGGGGACTCCTGCCTGCGCCTGGGCCCCCCCTTCAGCAGCCTACCTCTGCGGGCTGGTCGGCGGGCTGCGGCAGCAGGAGCTGGTTGTGGTGCTGCAGCACTGTCTTCAGGTAATCCAGGACCGTCTGGCAGGGCACTGTGGGGAGAACAGCAGTTACACATGAGCCAGCCCTCAACATGAAGCCAGAGCTCCTTCCAGGTCTAAGAAGATCACTGGGATGAGTGTTTCAAAGAAGATCTGTAGTTTTTCTAAAGGAACCAGAACCTTCTGTCACTTGACATCCATAGACATTATAGTTTATAAACACAGAACCGATGCTGTCTCTGGGGGACAAGTTTTAGGATCCACACGATATGATGAAAGCTTCCAAGCCTGACTCACCTTCAAGATGAATCCGGACCAGCAGGAGACACGTCTCTCTTGGACAAAGGTCGAGCTTGGACAACTCTGTTGTACTTTTTGAAACTAAAGAACCAGGTTAACAGTTCAATATAGTGATTTATGGGTGTTTATCCCTGTGCTGAAAGCCTGGCCCCTGGTGTTGCTGGTGGGGGCGGGGGGAACCTGAGGAACTAAGAAACTGAACCGTGGGGTGCTGAGTTAACTCCTGAGGGGGCTGTTATCAAGGAGTAAGCCTGGCTCGGCCTGTGCTGGCTTCCTGCTCACCACTTGATCTCTTCCCCTCAGACTCATCATATCGCCCTCTGCCCAACGATGCAGCTATGGCCTTCATCAGTCTATGCTATGCTGCGACTCTCAGCCACGAGCTAATTAATTTTTTTAACTTATGTACGATGTGTGTACGTGTACCGGGCACATTTGTAGCCGTCAGAGAACACCTCTCTGGAGTCTCTTCTCCCACCTTTACACAGATGTGGGAACTAGCTCGGGCTATCAGGCTCGTGGGGAAGCAACCTCTACCCACTGAGCCACTGCACTGGCTCAATTCAACTCCAGTTCCGCGGCCTAACGCATTTTGTAATAGCAACAGAAAATGGATGAATACGCTCGCTTTCAATACAGATTCATCCCCAGTTCTTCAGGATGTGGGAATCCCAACGGATTCAGATCTGTGCCCATCAAGAGTGACCGTGGCTTTGCAGCACTCACTCAAAGAGGTCTGCCCCACATCAATGGATCTGGTCCAATTGAGATTTGGTTGTGTATTCCACTAACTACTTCAGACCTGTCTTTCTTAAGGCTTATTGAACAAGCACAACAAAACTGAATAAAAAAGGAACCCAACACTCTGGCAACACTGCATAAATAATGCTTGGCTACACACTCTCTATCAGAACTCTTTCAGGAGGATTAACTTACTCCTTATAAAAGGTCTTGTTAGTTCAGTTAATAACCTAATTTATATGAATTGCTACTATCTTTCTTGTGTGTTAAAGATACTTAAGTCACATTAAAGGAAATAATAAATAAGCCCCAATTTTAACCCAACACCAATGAATTTTTTTCACTTTGCTTTTCTCACTTGTTTCCAGCTAGCACACACAAGTTATCATCTTTATCCACTGTTAATGCTTTAAGTGGTTCCACACTATACCATAACAAATCAGAAATCACATCAATATTCTTTAGAAGAATTTAATTATGGTATATAAATATGCATATAGCAGTATACTTGACCCTTTCCAAAAATTTAAATAACAGGAAGTTGAAGATTAGGAAATTTTCTTTTACCCAAAACCTCTTTTAAGATCTTTTTTTTTTTAATGTTTATTTTTTCCCAATCACACAAGCTTAATAGGTACCCAATCTCCTCCCTCCCTCCACCCCTCCCCAGTCTCCCTTGCATCCTCCCTCCCCTTTTGCCCTTCCTTTCACCCCCTCCCTCCCTTTCTCCCAGTGCCTCCCCTTGCCCCTCTCCCACTCCCTGGAGCATCATTTAGTGTGAATGTCAAACTTCTGTCTGAGCCCTCCATTCTAGTCAAGCGTAAGGACTCAGTCGCATTGCCCAGAGCCCTTTCTTGGGCTCCCCCTTAGTATGGGAACACTATTGTGACTGTTAATCCCTTCCCTCTAAGGATCCTAGTGCCTAAGACTTTGGGGGGTCATTGGCATCTCAGCCATTGCGCAGGTAATGCAAAGTCTGATTATGGCTACTGCAGCCCTAACTTGTGTGGAGTATCTTGCGTATCGTTGCTCCTCCCCATCTTTAGACTCTTACAATCTTACTGCCCCCTCTTCCGCAAATTTCCCTGAGCTTTAGGATGGGGAGAGATTTGGCTGGTCTAGTTCCAGGTGATTAATGTAGGGTCTTTTTATGTTCTGAATTATGGTTTGTTGTTATTTTCAGTTTTGCTGTTCCTGCACCGCCCTTGGCTCCATCCTGATTGGTATTGGAGGTCACCTCCTAACCCGAGATAAAAGGCTGTTGAAATGGAATCTTGCTATAAGAGTAGATTCAACGGCAGATGGAATAGGAGTAGGAGACAGCAGTGAGAGGGGTCAGTCTCCCATTTGTAGGATGGTTACCATCTATCTGCCTGACAAGATCTTTTTAAAAATTTTTTTAGCTGTGTGTGTGTGTGTGTGTGTGCATTGTGTGTGCATCACAGGGCACTGCGTGTCCCTGGAGGCCTAAGGGTGACTTTAGGAATCATCCTGGGATTTCCCAGGCTCCATATTCCAGAGCCAAAAATGCAGGCTGCTGCCATTCCACCTGGTGTTTGTTTTTATGTGGGACCTGGGATCCAAACTCAGGTCCTTTGACTTTCAAGGCAGATGCTTAACTCTTGAGCCATCGCTCCAGCCCAAAATGCATTTTTGAAAAGAACCATCCTTCCACACCTGTGTCGAGGCCCCTAGGAACGGTCATTTGAACATGTTCATCAAGCTGAAGCAGCATTTGCTGAGTGACTACCGAAGCCCAAGGGCAAGGGGCCGTGCCACTGCCAGCCTGAAGCGCGCTTGCTGCTACAGGAGAAGGTTAGCACCACCTGGCAAGGACCTGTGGCATCCCCGCCAGCTGCAAGACCGCCCCGCTTCACTGATCTGTGGCCAGGGACACAGCCGCTGGCTTGGCAGTGAGGCTGAGAGTAAGCAGAAGCATCTGGTCTGGTGCAGCATCGCACATCTCACACCCATCATCCCAGTCCTGGGGGATGGAGGCAGAGACTCAAGGCCCAGGCAGGCCTGTACTCCACAGCGAACTGAGGCCCTGCCGCAAGCAAGCAACAAACACGCGGCAGAGTAGAGAAAGAGGGACTCGGGTTTGCACTGCTGTTCTGTGCTGGTGCTCCCTGTTGACTGTTAGAATGTCATGACTCACTGAGCCGCACCTACGAGGGCAGAGGATGGGATCCAAAGCAGCACTTTCTAATAAGCAGATAGATCGAGACTACGACAATGGCAGGGACATCACTGTCTTGCTCAGTGTCTCTGCAAAGTGAAGCCCTGGATTCAGCATAAGTTTCAGCAAGATTTGTAAATGTTAATTGACTGGTTTTACCCACCACATTTTATATTAACATCATGAAAAAAATTCAGCAAGCTCAAAAATACTTATGAGGTAGCTTATAAAATGGAATCCCCAATATAACTTCAGAGATGTTAGCTGTATGGAAAAGTTGAAGTGTCAATAGTAATGAACCAAGACATATTACCTTAGCTGTGAGACTGATAGTTATTGTTTTATCCTTTGCTACCCTATTAAAACAAAGTGAAATCCAAAGTGTTCCCAATTTGAAATTTTCTAGAGCCAACAATATGCCACAAGTGGAAAATTCCACAACTGACCTCATGTCTGCATTCAGAACACTCACATTAAAATGCCGTATGAAATTGAGTCTAATTACAATATACTATGTATGTAAGGTATATAGGAAACAAGAATGCACATTGTGTTTACACTTGGGTTTTATCCTCAAGACAACTTATTATGTGTATCTAGAAAACAAAACCCCAATCCCAAATTTCAAAACAGTTCTGATCCCATGCATCTCAGACAAGAGAACCTTGGTCTGTCCTGTAAACTCTTCTGCAACGAGCATTTTACAGAAATGTGAACATGGCTGAAAGGTGTTGGGATTGCTGCTCCTTGTCTCTGTGACAGTCAGTACTGGCCATCCGGCCCCAGACACACTCCATCAGTGCTCAGAAAGCCCTGGCCAAGGCCAGCTGCCTCATGCAGGGAGGGGACCCCCAGTGTGCTTAGGCTGGGGTAGGGAGCTCTAACCAGCACAAGGGATCCTGTGCACTGATGATCTGGGCACAGGGTGGAAGACTAGAAGACTAGGGAAAAGCTCTGACTATTAAAAAACCAAATGCTGAAATTTTGTTTCCTATATAATGCTGTAAAAGTCTACTCCTATTTCAATTTTTTTTATAATAAGCTAAGCTAAAACACAAAAAACAAAACAGAAAGAGCCACCGCCTTGACACTCTGAACTCCTCTTTTCTACTTTCAGACTCTAACACATGCACGGGATTTAGAGGATTATACCTGGCTGTTGCCTCTTTGGAGACTGCTGTTGTCTGTGAAAAACAACACACATCCATAACCAGTCAATCTGGAAAATGGAGACAAGTATGTACATAAAAGTGGGGGTGATACCTATCTGCCTGACCCATAGCCACACCATGTAGCCCACCCAGGAGAAACCCAGACCGCTAATGGAATCATGGAAAACCGCCGGTCTCTGTTCTGGGGACAAGAGTGGAATTTTAAGTGATGACACACCCTTCCTGATAGGGACCAACAGGCCAGTGTACAGTGTGAAGTTCTGGGATCCAGGTCATTCTGCGCTCCTGTGGCCTCCCAGGGAGACCCAGGTCAGAGCTCACAGTTAGAGAAGTCACAACAGGATCCTCAAGGAGCCGATGACACCCCCAGATTCCTTTACCCTGAGTTGCCTCCTCATGCAAATTATGCATTTAAGCAACTTTGACTGATGGAAGCCGCGACTTCAGATCCACCAGGCAGAATTCACTCATTCATTTGCCTGTGCATTCTGCAGACCTTTGGGTTTAAGGAGAAAAATAAACGAGTAACAAAAACACAGACACTTCTACTGAATATAAAGAAGAAACTAAATGTGGTAGCACACACCTGACACACCAGCATTTGGGAGGCTGAGGCAAAAAGATTGTGCAATCTGAAGGCCCGGTTGGGGTTACAGGGTTATCCTGTCTCATAAAACCAGAGAAAGAAAGGAGAGTGTAGTGGTTCCATCCTGACACGATGTTTACACTGCTCTTCCCTCTAAGTAAGAGCACTTAGAAATGCTTATCAGATAAGAGGGAAAAGGGAAGGAGTTAGGTCTCAGGGACAATAAAAGGAACATCCCAGGTCTGCAGAGTTGCAGGACATCCTAAAGACAGCTCAAGATGAATCCAGAAAACAGCTCATGGCAAGGACTGGGACTGTCCTGAGGAAGCTGCTGCGCACCAGGCTTCAGATGCACCAACTTTGACAGCTTCTATGTGACTCTGTTAGTTTCGTAACGTCTCTGAGGTCTGTCATCTCAGCTGTAAAACCCACAGCTGACTACGTGAGGCACCCGGAAGCCTCACCTGCCGCGCCAGCCGTTCCAGAAGCAGCGAGATCAGTGACTCCCGCTGCCGTCCCGGGGGCAGAGCTGTCTGTGCAGCTGAGTGTAAGGTAAGACGCTACTGTTAGCTGGGAGGGTCTCCAGCTACTAATTTTCAACGTGGTAGTTAATTAAGCTTATTTGACTTTGCTACAGAGCCCAGACTAGCTAAGAACTTGCCATCCTCCTGCCTCAGCGTCCCCGAGGGCAAGGATTATAAATGAGCCTGTGCAGTCCGACCAGCTAAAATTCTCATCATCAGTTCATCTTCTCTATCCTCAAGGACTATTTTACAGTTGTACAGGGGAATGGAATTTTTTTTTTTCCTGTTGACAACATGACTACCCACTAGCTTAATAATCTTCAGATGTCCTTACAGCACTGTCTCTGTAGAGTAGAAACTCCTGGATGGAAACATCTACAGCTAAATTACCAGCTTAAGCGTGACTCAGCCTGCAGTTGCAAGGTTGCATCTCCGACAAGCATGACACCCCTGGTTGGAATCCGATCAGTGGCGCTTCTGCAACAGCAAACCAGAGGATGTCAAGAAGTGGAGAACCAAGATGATGGCTGTTTCCTCCTCCCCGCAGCTGGCAAGACCTGTCTCCTTATCAGGACACCTGGGCACGGCCAGAGCAACACTCTTGAACTCGGCTTTACCCCACGTGTGCGTGGCCCTCTGGGAGCAGTGAGGGCGCATCAAAGGACAGAGCTGCACTTAGCAGGGCACCCTGGGGCGTGAGAGGACAGCGCATTCTTGGGTGGGAGCACGGAGCAGACCACGAGCCGTGTCCAGTGACTCACGAGTCAACAGCTGTCCAGGGGTTGAGCGCTGGTGCACTGAGGACAGAGTCTCCAAAAATAACCTGGAAGAAGTCAGGCTCACTGTCAGTACCCCGACTCTCTGAAGGTGGGGGCACGAAGATGAGGACTTTCAAGCTCATCTCCAGCTACGCAGCGAGCGTAAGGTCAATCTGGGCTGAACGACTGACTGATTGACAGACTGAAGACAGCCAAGTACCCGAGGGCCTGGGTCCGCCGAGAGCCTGGATGTACTCCAGACGCAAACCTCCGTGGGGCTCTTCGACCTGTCCAATGGGAGAATGGAGTGTGGACGGCACCAACCTACACTGTGGAGGTGCGAGTCAGGAAAGGGGCCTGAACAACGGGAAAGGGAGGAATCATGAGTATAGGCGAGGTGGAACCCAGGAATGAAGACTGACTAGAGGCAGCTGGCCTTGAACTCTAGCCTCTTCCTCCGCCTTTTCTTTTTCTTTGTCAGTGGATGAGTGAACCCAGCCGTGCTGCATGGTGGGCAGAGGCCTGAGGGTGACACGTGCACCATTAGGGCGGTCTAGCTGGCCAGCTGACCTGAAGATTCCCAGGACCCACCTTCTGGGGCTGGAATCACAGGTGGGCTGCCACACCCACCTAGCTTTGGGTGGAATCTGTGGACCCGAACTCTGGTCTGCTCCTTGTTCAGCAGGCGCTTTAACCACTGAGTCATTTCCTCGTCCCCTGGCCTCGCCTGAGTGCTGAGATGTTCTTGTCAAGCAGGCATCACCACTTACTCAACGCGTCCACTCCTTTAACGCCAACCTTGCTTTACAGAGGAAGCCGCAGCCCGGCACGGTTACCTGGTAAGGCGCAGCCAGCAAACAGCATGACCACACAGCAGACCCTTAGACCTTTCGTTCTTCCACGACCCCTTCGTCCCAAACTGACCTTCTGACTTAGAAAACGACAGCAACAGACTAGTGGGGTCACAATGGCATAATCCAAGGTTAGTTCTCAAATGTAGCTTCGAATTAGTCCAATCACTACTCACTTGTGGGTTCTGTATTTGCAGTGTGCCTGCTACTCTCCTTGTGACCCCAACGGTACTGTGCATTTACATGGGGAGCGCAAGTCGCCTGACTGACGTCCCGCGCACCATGGCTCTCCCGCCTCCCCTCTCACAGAGCGAGCAAGCGTCCCTGCCATGTCTACTCGCTGCGGCTCCTTGTTTCTGGCAAGATGCTGCTTCCAAAGGCCGTGCTGAGCCTCACCCACAGCGGCCGTGTCACATGGGCCCCCCAGGCTCCGCTGCCGTGGGTATCGAGGTCAACGTTCATCAGGCAGCTGCACGCAGGATGTCAGCACATACTGAAACAATATTGTGTGATGAGTTGAAAACACTGCTGAGGCGTTGTGGGGCCTACGTCCACATTTTTGCCAGAAGTAATGCTTCAGTACTCTCTAACTGGTTGGCTAAGTCAGGATAACATGGTGGCACAGAACATAACTGCTGTGAACAATGAAAACTGTGTTGGGAAGAGAGACCGGAAGAAACGCAACATGGAGCCCGAGGCCTGCACTATACAACCCCAGGTCCTCCGTTTCTGCCTAGTGTCACCTTCACTGTCCCTACAAGGGAAAGACATTAGTATCTGATGTGAACCTGCAGCTCTGAGGACACGTCAACACGCCCACGAACCTTTGTAAGGAAGCAGTTATGCCAGGTGTGCGTGCTGCGTCCTTTAAACCCAGCACTCCCACAGGTAGAGAAGAGGGTCACAAGATTGAGACTACTGAAATCTGGTCTAGAAAAAAATCAAAGTAGAAATTCTTATAAAAGATATAGGGTGCTGAGAGAACAGAAGTAAACATGAACTGTCCTGATATTTTACTTGGTGTAGAAAAATCAACCCAAACACCAAGAAGAATATAAATCAGCTAAAAAAAATACTCAGAAGACTTAAGTATACACATGACCATCCCTAGAACAAGAGGCCGAGACGGAGCAGTCGGTCAAGTGCTCGCCTTACAAGCTTAAGGGCGTGAGTTCAGCCCCCACACGCACTAGAAAGCACTGAGTCCAGCACTGACTGGGGAGACGGTGCCCGTCGATCCCTGGGCTTGCTGCCAGCCAGTTACCTGACTCGGGAGATGGGCGTGAGAGGACAGCGCATTCTTGGGTAGGACCCGCGTGTGAATGTAGACCCCGTCTCAGAGGAGGTGGGTGGTGTCCCAACAGTCACACTCACGGTCACCTTAGGAACACACATGTGTGAGCTCCAGAGGAGACTCTTCTCAAACAACTAAGTTATGAGGGGCGGGGAGGATGAATGGAGACAAATGGGTCAAAGGTTCAGAGTAGAAGACAGGAAGGATGAACTAGTCTGGAGAGCTGACTTACCACAAGAAGACATGTAAAATGGACTCTTGCCATAGAGATAGCGGAAGCAGGGACTGGTTAGATAGTGGTTATATTAGCTTTTTCCATTAATTATTTACATGTAACCCTTACTATGATGTACACCTTATTAAAATCTGTACTAAGCAAATGTTAAGGTATTTGATTTTTATATATTTATTTATTTATCATGTAAGTCTGTCTCATGAGCCACAGCGCATGTGTGGAGGTCAGAGGACAAAGCAGTCGGTTCTCTACTTCTACCATGTGTACCCCAGGGACTGAACTCATGCAGCCCGATAGCAAGCGCTTCTGCCCACTGAGTCATTTTTATCAGTCCCTTCAAATATTTTAATTACCACATCTGGTGATCTTAAGACAGGCTGGGAATAAAACCTGGTTGGTTATTTACTATCACCACATAAAATTAAGCATGGCTGCAATACCCCAGTAGAGGCAGGGGAATCATGAGTTCAAGTTCATCCCTGGGTAGGTAGTAAGCAGGAAGCCAGCTTGGGTCACACAAGACTAAGTCTATGAAAAACAATAGAAAGAAAAAAAAAAAGAAAAAAAAAAGGAACAGAGGGAAGGAGGGTAAGAGGGAGGGAGGGAGGGTAAGAGAAAAGGGCAGAAGGAGGGAAGAAAGGAAAAGGAGGGAAGGGAGAAGGGAAGGGAGGAGGGAGGGATGGAGGAAGGACGGGAGGAAGGAAGGAAGGAAGGATGGGAGGGAGGGAGGGAGGGCTTCCACGAGCAAAACTGCTGTGCACTGTCCTCCAGTGGATATCTAAAAGTAACTTTTTCCTAGAAAACCTGATTTGCTGTTCACCCAGTATTGTAGTCTGCCTGCACGGTTGCTGACAAATGACCACCAAACAGCTTACGGGAACAAGGGGTTTATTTCCTTATGACAGTCCAGTTACAGTTCTCAGTCCAGCTTGACAGGAGAGCACGCACCAACATGAGGGCTGAAGGAACTGGCCACACCATCTGCACACAACAGCTGAGAGAGGGACGATCCTTACTGGCCAGACATGCTAGTCTGGCCAAGTGAACAAACAGAAGGATGCCGCTTTCCTCAACCAGCTCTCAGTATTTTATTCACCTGTTCAGGGCCTAGTCCTACCCACCATAAACTGGGTCTTCCCCATCAGCTAGACAATCTCCTGCAGGTTTGCTCTGGGCTTAATCCAACCACTAATTCTCCACAAATGTGCCAGAGCTCAAACCCTCAATCAAGTAGACACCTAAGCCCAACCATGACACCAGGAGATGGCGCCTGGGAGGACAGAGAGGGCAGTGATTCCCCTTCCTGTGTTCACACGTCTCTCTAGGGGACACTCTCAGCCTCTTCCGTGGAGGAGCACGTGCCAAGTGCTCACAGACAGACTGGGGACCCACCTCATTCTGTTCCTTCTCTGTTGATAAATGACAGCCTACCTCTCTCCATGCATCCTGCTGGCTTAGCACATGCATCATTACTACCACTACCAGCTGAAACAGGGCCTCACATAGCCTGTGCTAGTCTTGAACTCCTGACCCTTCTTGGTCTCCTTCCTGAGCACTGGACTTCAGGTGTACGCCACCATACCGAGACCTCCTTTTTACCACTTAATGTAAGCACGGTTCTCTGTGTGAAATGGCTGTTAATGTAAGACTTATGGAAGCTTTCTCACTAGACTGGGATGCCTATGTGCACAGTAGGGGTCATGAGACTGATTTCAACCATATCCTTCAATGTCGGGTCATCAAAGGGCTAAAGAAACCACAGCATGTCCATCTTTCTAGAAAGTTCCAAAGGTGACTTATGGCAGACCGTCCACGCGTTACCCTGGATACAGGGATGTGACCCAGTAAGGGTCTAAACCCCGAATCTGCTTAAGCTATATGAAGGACACCATTTGCCGTCAGGATCAGGAATTAGCAGCACTCTAGACACTGATACTGCTACTTACACCCTCCGAATCCCACACCAAGTCTAATTCTTTAATGGTAAGCAGATTAATTTCTTAATTTTTCCTTCTCCTTTTTGAGACAGGGTCTTCTGTAACCTAGCTGGCCTCAAACAACTGAACTCTCAATCCGCTCGCCTCCACTTCTGAGTGCTGAAACTAGAAGCACACACAACCATTCAGCTCTGATTTCATCGGCAATTGTTGGCATGTGTTTCTGGTTTTCCCTCTCCTAATAAACATGAGAACTCTCTTTAGCATTTCGTATTTGTAGATCCGCTACTGAATACGGTAGAACAAAGAGAAAGTTTAAATGGTGTATATTAGCTATAAATTTCTTAAGTTTGTATGTACACTAGTTAACAATAAATGTGTAGATCAGTGGTCTGTAATCACTTTCAAGCCTACATGACTAAAAACAACTCAAATACTGTTCCAATGAATGGCTTATTGTCATCTTAAGCTCAGACACATAGGCATAAATGCAAAGATAAATATAATGACTATTTTTCTCATTCAAACATGAAAACCAACAAAGGTCCTGACATAAGTATAACTCTAATACTCTGAAAATGTCCAGTAAAAGGCAAGAAACGCCTTGTGTTCAAGCTAGGGGCACAAATAGTTGAGGGTCTGCCTAATCACTAGCTTATTTGACCTACTGGTTCATAGTTTCTAATTAACTTTGAGGGGTAGTCTGTAAGTCAGCAAGACGATGTGTGTTGAAATGTAGGATGGAAAATCAGGGAAAAGGGACCGACAAGATCGTATCAGTTGTTCAGTACTACTGAGTCCGCTCACCGTGATTTACCCGACTCTGTCTGTGTGCACGTGCACGTGAGCGTGCACGTGAGCGTGCACACGCGTGGCACTGCGCCTGGAAGCCGCGAGACAATGTGTCTTCCTCAAATGCTTTGCGTCTTATTTTCTGAGACAGTGTCTCTCACTGAACCTAGAGTTGATCAGCAAACCCTAGTGACGATCCTCCTTGTCTCTGACTCCCTAATGTTGGGGTTACAGGCACACACAGAGCCCAGCCTTTATGTGGGTGCTGGGAGCCAAATTCAGACTTTATAATTTGAGTCACCTCCTGAATCCCTCAGAGCAACGTCTGCCAGCAGCTTAAGCTTTTAAAATGCTAAGGCCACGTTAAAGCAAAAGGACCACTGTTTAAAGGCACCTCAGACTCTGACAGTCGCTCTGTCCCATTTAAGGAACCAGCTCTGAGAATTACTTTCAGACCAACAGTGACGTCTTTCTGTAGGGCTCTGAGCTTCAGGCCTATCTAAGAACACTGTAGTTAGCACAGACTAGCAGGTTAGTGGCTTGTACACACACATGCACTGAGTCAAGACAAGTGACAGGAGGAAGAGCGGCAGGTGTCCTGTGGGCCACCCACACTCACCTGGGACGCTCTCCAGTTTCCTTCGGAGCTCTTCGTTTTCTTGTTGTAGTGAAATAACCTCCTGTTCCAGCTCTTGGCATCGAGGACAGTAGCCTTCTTCCTCATCCTCTTCCTCATCGGGCAGTGTGGAGGAGGATGGGTGACCATGAGACTCAGATGTTGCTGGGGAGGTCCAGCCACCTAATGTGTGCACTGGGGAGGTTGAGAGAGGGTCCACATCGGCCAGGTGGCCATAGTCGCTGACCGAGGAGGTGTTTGGAGTCGGGAAGCTCCCCGAAAGCAGGTAATTTTGGAGCGAGTCAGTGAACACTCTCAAAAAGGCAGAAGTCTGTTGTTTTCTTTGCATATATTGCATCTCTATGTCTATGCTGTCTGAGGTCTGACTGTGGACCCCTTTCCCAACATGACACTGTTCCTGTCTTTCGTTGTAACTAGAACCTTCCTGCTTTACGCAGGAAATCATGGACTGAGCATGGTTGGAGTCCAGAAGTTTTCCTCCGCAGTTTAAGAGACTAAGAACACGGCTGCACTGCTGGGCGAAGGCATCCAAGATCATGCGGCTCTCTGAAATGCAAGGAAAGAGACACTTCAGTGACAGCCAAAGCCAGGAAGAAGCAAGATCCTCAATTCCGAGCTTCACATTCACACGCGGGTCCAGCAGATTTACTATTGAAAGAACACACAGCTTCCCAGTATCCTGCGGCAACTGGGGGGAATCTCATGAGTCAATCTGGCCTCGAAAAGACTAAACTGTAACTTTGGGCACTATATGGAGATGTCCCTCTATGAGGCATTAACTGGCCTGCACAGGTCTGAACTCACACCTCTGCCTTCATTAATACCCTTCCTTTAATGAAGAGAGCCAGCCACGGCAGGCTCGATTCCTCATTGACGGGAGGGCTTACCGCAATCATTACTGCTATTTCTGGAGTGCCCTCATGCCCTTGCTACTCATCAGCTGCTACCATCCCTGCCGTGAGTACGCTGCTCCCAGATGCACACTGGAGGAGAGAGATAAGTCTTTCTGAAGAGCTCACTAGAAATCTAAGGTAAAAAAAGAGAGAGTCTACAGTCAAAGGATGAGTGCAAAACAAAGCTGTCAGTCAACGTCTGCATCCAAGTCTCTCTTGTTCAAGTTAATTGCTAATCTGGAAGGCTCATCAAGGCGACATTCAGAGTGACCTGGCACAGCACCATCTGATAAGCAGTAGCAGCTCTTCTCAGAGGCCACTGCATTAGACTGTCACCACTCCTAACGGGAAAACTGTGTGGGTTCCAGGTAGCCCCTATGTCTGAAATCAAGAGCACACTGTCAAGGAATGAAAAGCAAAAGGCAAAATGAAACCAGTATTTAATTTTTTAAAAAACCAAGGAAAAAACGCCCAGAACATGCAAATGTGACTTCATGTTGTCCAAGTCTGAACATCTACCCTGAACATGTGTGCTACAAGGCAGCTCTTCCTTTCTCACCGCAGTTAGAACCAGCTAGTGTGAGTCCAGTGAGCAGTACTTCTCTCGCCTTACACAATGGAAGACCGCCTGCTTCTTCCTCTCTTGCCCACAGTGATGGCAACAAACAAAACAGTCGAACACTGGACACCTGTAACTCTTAAGATAGAAATTTAACTAGCTACTGGCTTTCTCTGAAAATACCAGCAAATTTCTTGCTTTCTTTTTTCCTCTAGGGCAAAAGAAAAAAGTTCTGAAATGCTGGAGGGATTCTTTGGGGGCGATGAGGTACCACAGACACGGTAAACACCTTCTAGAAATTGCAGGTATATAACTGAAAGTAATGTCTGTTGACCAGGCGGTGAGCGCACATCTATCATCTGCCACAGCCACCTGGGCTGAAGCACATAAAGTGATCTTAAGAATCACTTCATGGATGCGATGCGAATGTGCAGCAGGCACTTGGAGGTCAGAAGACAGATTTCAAGAGCTGGTTCTCTCCTTCCACCTTGGACTATGTTCTTTTTTTTTTTTTAAATCTTACTGCGTTCTCAAGAAATAACTAAGTATTGGGGGACAGGGGATTAAATGCCTTGTTCCAGCTGTTTGTCCAAAGACAATCAGGAAAAAACCCAACATGCAGGAAGTGTCGTCTGTCAGATCTGTACAATACTACCATTTGGGGTGGGGTGGGGCCCACAAACCAAGGGAGAATTATAGACTGCACTGGGGTGAGAAGTTAATGTGGAGCCATAAAAATATCTCAGCGGGCGACGTGCTCGTCGTGCAGGCCTGAGAACCGACCTGAACTACCTCCAGCACCCAGCTGAAAGCGAGGCATGGCGGTGTGTCCTACATCCTGGTGCTGGGAAAACAGGGGTGGGAGCAGGGCAGAAGCAAGGCCTTGCCAGCATGACAGTCTAGCCTCATCTGTGAAGCCCAGGGCCCAATGAGAATGTGTCAAAAAAGAAGGTGGGGACAAGGGAGATGGATCAGTGGGTGAAGAGCTTGCTGTGTGAGCATGAGGACCCCAGTACCCACATAAAAGCTGGGCAGGACAGCACAGGCCCAGAGATGGAGGCAGACAGGAAGCTCCCTGGAGCCTGCTGGCTGGCCAAACAGTCTAATGAACTGCTGAGTCCAGGTGGGGTGAAAGATGCTGTTTAAAAGAAATAATAATAAGGCAGAGAGGTGATTAATGTAAAGTAATTAATAAAATATGATGGGTGCCCCCTGGTCTATACATCCAAGTGCACATGTGTGTACACACACACACGAGATAAACAATTCACAAGGAATGACACACAACATTGACTTCTTGTCCTGTGCATTCACAAATGTACACAAGTCTATACACATGAAACACAACCCTACTGAATGGGGGTGACAAGGACTTGTATAAATAAACAGTATTTTCAGATCGACTCAGGGTGGAGGAGTCAAGGCCTGCTCTGGGGAACTGACTTAACACGGCTGTTTTCTTCAAGGTCAGCACTTCCTTACTTTCAGGAGCATCACCCTGCCCTAGGTCTTCTCATGAGGGCCCCAAGCCCTAGGAATTTCCCCCACCAACTCTTCCAAGGTTAAAGCTGGGAGAGCCCTTGATGCATCTAGTCAAAGAGAAGTGCAGACTGAACCACCCATTTGTGAGTTGTGACATCTCTACATGGGAGGATGAAACCAAGCATGAGAGACGGCACTGCTGCTGGGCTGAAAACCCCAAAGTCAAACTTGGTCATCAACGAAGGTGCAGATGTCAGCGCAGTGAACGGCACATCTTTTGCTCAACAGGTTATCTGTTTGATTCAGACTTTTTTTTTAAAAAAAAATTGTTTAATTCATGGTATTCTAGAGCACTTTGCACTTTTCCCTTAAATCCCACAAATACTTGGGTGCCATTTCTTTATAATGACCTAAATCAAATAAGGAAGTTCATAGTTGGGCTAACTATATGTGTAGAGAGGTTTAAGAGCCATCCATTCTCGTTATTTTACTTCCTTGTTTTTGTTCTTTTATTAGTAAAAATCAAAGGATGATATTGACTGGGAATGTTCAATTCTAGCACAACAGCCGTTTTCATTCATTTTAATCCTATAATCCCATTGAAGACTTTAAATTGCATCTACTGCTTGCATTTCAATCAGCACAGTTTCAATTGATCTACAGCCTACACACCTTTAACCTTGATGAAGGGACAAATACGCAAGGAAAGGCTGAAATAGAATTGCCTAGAAGGAGCTAGAATTTATTTGTTCAATGTCCTACAAAACACTGAGCAGTTTTAATCATATTGATGAATCACATTACTGCATAGACTTTAAAGGGAAAAAAATCTGACTTAGGGACAAGCATGATTTGTTTTCTTAATTGAAGGATAAACTCATAACACGCTGAGAAAAAATCATTATGTAATATACATTATGAAGATAATCTATTAAAGTGCACTCAGAATATCACAGAAGAGCTAGAATCGTAAACAGTTCTTGCCTGCAGACTTGAAAATCCTTCATCTGAATTCGTTCTCAGAAATGATAAAACAATGGTTAACCCTTAAAGTTCAATTTTTTCCTCTTTTCAATGCCATGAAATATTTGGGAAATATAAATTAACACCAATATGCAGAAGAACGTGATGAAAAAATGACTCTTGTACTTTCTATTTAGTAAATTAGTCAGTAATACTTCACTTTCTAGACAGAATATAATTAGAAATGAAAGAACTGTGTGATACTATTATCACTAAGAGAAAAATTTTGTTTCCATATGAACACAACAGAACAGCTACTGAATTCGTGGTTCTCAGTTGAGCAGAGTGCAAACTTGCACTTTTATTTTCTACAGTTATTTTTTCTTTTTCTTAAAATGCCCCACGCTCAACTGGTGGATAGCAGAAATACAAGTCAACAATTTTCCCCAGGATGTCAAAACTGGCTACCCCCAACTTTCCTACAATGAAGGCCTCCCAAGTGTTAATCAATCACCAACAGGACACACTCCAAAAGGACCACTTCTCTAATTCAGCTTGTTTTCCCATGCAGCCTATTGAGGTGGCACAGTAACATGCTGCAAACACTGACTACACTGATTACAAATTCTAATGAAAACTTTCGCTCCTGGAAATTCTTCTGCATTTAAGTGGCTTATAATTCATCCTGAATCTGGTAAACGACTAAGAGGAGGGATGGGAAGTAGGCAATCCTTCTTTGTAAGGAAAGCCATGCACAGAACGTGCCAATCAAGCAGGTCCTCAGACGGTTCTGTCTCTGAAGAGTGTGAAGATTAGTGGTAACCTTCTGATTTCAGCTCAGCCAAGGGTAAGATATGCTAATATTGCTTTAAGAATTTCAGTGACCTATGACGATGTGTCCATACACTCCGTCTACCTAAAGGACTTCCGACTAGTTCAAAATAAAGAGATTTCCTTAAAACATCAGCTTCTCTGTAGAAGAGGATGATTTCATGGCACACTAGAAAATGAATGCATCTTGGGAAGCAGCGCCCTCGTCTTAAATCAATGAACGATGTCTTTTAAAAAAAAATGCCATCCAATTTTTTTTCATAATGGCAAACATCAACACAGCAAAACAGGATGCAATTTTTCTAAATAAATAAATCAATGATGTGTCAAAAATTAACAGATGAGTTAATATACTCGGTGCTATCAAAACCAGATGGTGCTTCCTAATATTCATCCTGCTCAGTCAATCCCTGAATATTTTCTGGACCATCGGTATATAAAATAGGATGCTGCTATTTGTGATGGCAAACAAAAGCAATCATGCCTGCCAAGCACATACTATAACAGGCAGCATTTCAGCTCTGCTAGACAGAAAGTAATTAGAATGCTTTTAATGTCCAAAAGAATGATGCTGATAGGCTGCCACAGATGTGTAGATTTATGAATATTTATATGGTGGTTTATAGCTGACACTTTTATCAGTTGAAGAAGATAAAATATCTGCCTGACTCAAAAGCTTGACAGTCAGGTTAATAAAATCTCATTAAAGAGAATGACCTATGCAATTATATAGGATTTATTGTAATTCATTTTTGATTGTACTCTGCTTAAAGATGCAATTTCCCATTTCCTGATGCCAAATTTAGGCTGCATATCAAGATCTACGTGGGTTTTAACTCTAAGCCTCCCACAGAGGAAAAACATGCTTTTAAAACCATGGTGTATTACCCCTTTTAAGGAAAATTACACTCTTCGTGAGACTTCATAAGAATAGTAGAGAAAAATCTATTTTTAATCACGTATTCCTTTTCTCAATGACTTATTGCACTTATTGGCAAGTAAGATTCACTTTGACCCTTACATCTACCCTGGACAGTAGGTGGGTGTGCCTTTCTATCCTAAACTCATGTACCACGCCAGATGTTTGGCTATTTTCAGCTTGATAGGTGGCCAAACAGTACAATTAGCTCTGTTGTGAGGGTTCAATGGCAAACCCCACTCAGTCCTGCCCAGGGTAAGCATGGGAGCTCATTGGCTCAAAGTGGCACCAATAGTTCCTCAAAGAACCAATCAGCTCTTCAGGTGGCAGTCCCTCTAATGGCCACTTATATCATGGTACCTGTTGGTGGACAGTTTTGCTCATCAGTAATTACTATGACCACAATTCCAGTTTTCTTTTGCCTCAGTACTATACTCTTTGACACATGGAAGCAATCTGCCAATCAAGTCCCATCTTTCCATTCCACACCATCAATCTCACCCTTTGATTCTTCAGCAAAATAAGGAGTCTTGAGCAACATCAAAAACATAAGAAAGTTTGAAGGGCATCAAAACAGGCTTCTTTGTACATTTTAATCCAGTGACTTTGATTTCTGGTTTGGGGCAGAGGCAAACTAAACCGGACACTAGATGAAACACAAAAGCAAACATTCCTATCAAGGTGAGGAGGAAAAGCAACAACCCACAAACACACAACAACAATAAAAACAAGGCAGACAGAAAGACAGGGAAGAGCAACTGTAAGTTATGGATGGAAACATAAATGAACCGTGTGGACTGATGGGGGAGAAAGGAAAGGAAAAGACTGAAGTAGGCAGGGAAGAAGGGGGAGAGCCACCAAGGGTGTGATGGAACCAGAGTTGTGCAGGAGGGTCTGCAAGGTAAGGAAAACAGACAAAGGCCCCACACTGCTGAAAACAACATTAAGAAAGTAAGCACTGGCCTGAGCATTAAACACACCAACAGGATAAGGTTGAGGCAGGAGGATGACAGTCTGAGGCCAGTCTGGACTGCTAATGAGGTCCAGGCCAGTCTGAGATGCAAGATTGTCTCAAAAAAAAAAAAAAAAAAAAAAAGTAAGATCCCAATCTCAGAGAAAACAAGTTCATTAAAGGGGAAAAGAGAGAAAAACAAAAACAAGAACACGGAAGCAGGCAAGAAATCTAACAAGGAAGATGCAGCCAAAAGCGGTTAAAAAAAAAGAACACCACAAAGGTCGCCCCACTAACCTAAAAAACCCCGGAGAACCCCACTCAAAACCTCAAACCTCACCAAATCGGTGAGATGTGACAGAATCTAGTCTACACTGCAGTTGGAGTCTTTCTCCAAACCCATCCTTCACGTGTCAAAATATTGACAAACAGCAGGGCGCCTAGCAGTGGTATCTAGAGCTCCTTTTAGACAATGCTCGACTGTTTCCAGTAAGAAAAAAACCGAACTCGAAGATTCCCTGGACGCTAGAACTTGGGGGGCTCCGGAGAGCGAGCAAGGAAAGGCCTGAGCAGGAACTTCAGCTGCGACACGCCCATAAAGGTGGTTGGTTGTCCTCTGGGAGCTGAGCGCTGGGGACCAGGCCCGAAGCCTGTGCAAACAGATGGTGTGCGGGCCTGGGGGGGGCTTCCAGTACACCCCCAGAAGCGAGCAGGAATCGCGGGTTCCATGTGGGGGCGCCCCTCTGGGCTCGGGCCCGGGAAGAGAAAGGCATAGAAATCAGTATCACCCAGAGAGGGTGGGCAAGGAGCCTAGGGGTTTAGGGGGGGTGGGGCGGGAGCCCGAGCTGACGGCGGGGGGGGTAGGGGTGGGGGGGCTATTCCTCCGTGTGCCCCCAAAATCATCAGCAGGCGTGGCAGGTGTGGCCGAGCCAGGTGTTTCGGCCACGCCTGGGATGACGGGGTCGGGAAAGAGGCAGAAAAACAGGAGCGCGAAAGAGAAAGAAACCCGGGGAATCCGCGTCAGCGACGGCCCGAGTCACCCCGAAGCAAAGAACCCCAGAAAGAAAGAAAGAAAAAGAAAACAAACCGCGGCGGCGGGGGCCGGAGGGTGCGGGGAAGTAGAGCGAGAGAAAAGTGAAGTGCGGGGAATAAAGAGGGCGTCTCCGCGGCGCCGCCCCGACCTGTGCCCCCGCCCCGACCTGTGCCCCCGCGCCCGCAGCCGGGCCCCGGGCCGCGCGGCGCCCACCCGGCCGCCGGAGGGACCCCGGCATGCGGCCGTCGCCCCCGGGCCCCGCAGCCACCTGTTAGGCGCGCGCGCCGTCGGAAGTGCGGGCCGCGGCGGCGGGGGCGCCGGGGGGTCGTGCCGAAGTTCCTGCCCGAGCGCCGGGGGCGCGGGAGGCCTGCGGGGCGCGCGCGGCCCCCGGGCCCGGCCGGGCGCGGCGCGCCGGTCCCCGCGGCGGCGGAAGGAAAGTTGTCCCCGGAGTTGCTACCTGCGCTGAGCTCCAGGCCCGCGCCGTCGCTACCCGCGCCGCTGCTGGCCGCGGCCGTCGCCGGGCCGGGCCCGTACCGCACGACGGCGGCGAAGGACGACGACGAGCAGGCGGCGGGGGCCGCGGGCGGCGGCGGCGCCGGAGTCCTCGGGTGGGCCGGGGGCGCGGCGGGCGTGCAGGACGGCGACGACGACGAGGCGGCGGCGGCGGCGGGGGCCCGGCCGGCCGCGTAGGAGGTCTGCGTCGGGAACGGCGGCGCCTCGGAGCTGCTGCTGGTGGACGCGGCGGCGAGCGGCGCGAAGGGCGGCGGCGGCGGCGGCCGCGGGGACGGCCGCACGTGCGGCAGCTCCAGCAGGGTGGGTCTGTCGTAGCGCTTGGCCAGCGCCGGGCGCCGGCTGGGGAACGTCTTGAGCACGCTGTAGGGGCCGCGCTGCTTGTAGATTCTCGGCACGCTGGGCCCCTCCTCCGCCGGCTGCATCGCCTCCTCCATGCCGCGCCTCGGGGCCGGGTGCCCGGCGCGCGTCCCCTCCCCGCCGGCCGCCGGGCCCCGCGGCTGCCTCCGCCGCCCGCCCGCCGGCTCGGCCCGGGCGCGCGCCGCCGGGAAGGCGTGTGTCTGCGCCGTGGCCGCCGCCGCCGCCGCCGCCGCCTGTCGCCGAGGCTGGCATCTCCGAGCCCCCGCGCGGGGGGCTGCCGCCCGAGCTCTGATTGACAGCCCGCCTCGCCAATGCCTGGAGGGAGAAAGGAGGTAAAGAGCAAGTGTTTAGGGTAATATCTGCTAATGATCGTGGGGGCGGGGGCGGGGCCTGGCGCCAAGGCCGCCCGCGGGTCGGCCCGCGCGCTCGGCGCCGCCGACGGGGTCGCGGGGGGGCGGGGGAGGGGAGGCCCGGGGATCGGGGCGGCGGAGAGACCTGGAAGGCGTCCCGGGGCGAACAGGTGAAAGAGCTGGGCTCCCGGCTCCCGGCCCGGGCGAGAAGTTGGGAACCTCGGAGGTGGACCCAGGCGCGGCGCGGCCGCCGGCGGGGTCCGAGCTTCGGAAATGAGTTCCCGGCGCCCTCCGGCGTGACCTCCCAACTCTCGGAGTGCACGGAGGGGGTGGTACCTAGAGTTAGGGCGGGGTCGCGAGAGTGCAGGGGTGGTACGGGGAGTTCCTCCCGAAGGAAGCTGTTCCCCCCTCCCCCGCATTCTGCCAAGAACAGCCCGGAGGACTTGGCACCGGCTGCTGCGTGGTGTTTGTCCTGCCCCGGGGTCTTGCCGTCCCAGGGCTGCACATAAAAGTGCAGTGGACCTTGGATTTGCTTATAATCGCATTTCTTCCCACAGAGAGGCCGGAGGAGAGTTTTTGACGCCATCGTTCTCCCCATTCTACAGGTACGAAGACCGAGGCTTGGCAAAGTTAAAGGAAATTGGCTAAAGTCAGACACGGTTGCACGGATGCGAACAGTATATATATATAGTTTTAAAGCCAAGTTCTTACAATTAACAGCTGTGGGATGAAGGGGGGGGTGACTTGGCACCTCCCTTTGGGTATAATTTCTTTTCAAATATTTATTTTTTGAAATGTTCATACATAAGCAGAATGCGTTTATGCCTTGCCCCTCACCCCCTCCTCTCCAACCCCATTCCTCTTCCATCCCCCCTTCACCCTTCCAACAGTGTTCCTTCCACTCTCGTGTTCCTCTGCAAGTGTGAACCCTGGGCCTCTTTTTGGGGTACCTTGAACAATATAATTTCCTAAGGGCATGTACTTGTAGGACCAAGGTAGCCTGGGATCACTACCTGCCTTGGCCGTGCACTCCAATTGGGGCCAGCAGGCCAGGGCTTCTGCAGCTGCCTGGAATCTTGTTTCTCAGCGGCGTGCAGGAGCCCCGCCGGGCAATACAGAAGGCTCGCCTCTGCCAATCACTGTGGAGGAGGGCGCACCCCACCCCCCTCCCCCGCCCCTTGTTTGAAGCTAAGCACCCTTCCTTTAGGCCAACTCCAGAACCAGCATCCCTTTCTCTAGCCTTCATTTTTCATTATAGGGTCCTTGATGCGTGACCCTCATTTCTTTACTCTGAAGGAAGTTTCCTTTCTAGAGCTTTCCTTTCACTCTTGGGAAGGGGACCAATTTTCTTCCAGGTCTCTCTCCCTTACTGGTTCAGTGTCTGTCTCCCTCTCCTCTGCAGGCTCCTCAGGCAGTTCCGTGCCCCCCCTCCATTTATTAGCGGTGAAATAAATAATGCCATAAATAAAAGTATTTGGGAGTCCAAGAACTGTCAGGGTTGATTAGGGCATAGAGGACATTTTCTTTCTCATTATGCAAAAGCATTTCATGGGGAAATAAAAGAGGTTTCATTGTAACTCATGCATGTCATATTTCAAGGAATTCAAGATATTAATCATATTTAACATTATTTGCAACGTTTTTTCTCCCTGGCT
The DNA here is from genome assembly GCA_023101885.1 of Typhlomys cinereus. NCBI lineage: Eukaryota > Metazoa > Chordata > Mammalia > Rodentia > Platacanthomyidae > Typhlomys > Typhlomys cinereus. The sequence continues at coordinate 54,960 of JALPQD010000631.1, read as the reverse complement.
TCTGAAAACTGCTAAATGAGGACACGTGGATCACCAGGAGAAAGGGAGCTGAGCGCGAGAGGGACAGTTAAGAAATAATGAAATGCTGGTGAAAGACAGAGAATGAGATGCCAGGGAGACGTTCTTGAGGCGCCTAAGTGAGAAATGGGGAGCTACTTCTGAGACGCGAGACAGCTGAAATTGAATGATATACTGTAGGAAATAAATGATAGCAAGCCTCCCCACATTTGCCTTCCTATATAGAGTAGTTCTGAATTTTGCATTGAAATCTTTCCCTCCCACTTTACTCCCAGATAATTTGCCACTAACTCCTGACTTTTGCAATGAAATTGGGGTGGTACTGGGGGCTTAGAGGGGAGAAATCTTCCATTTTCTACTAAAAAAGAAAAAAGTGATTCCCTATACCCCCAGGGGCTTTCTCTTCGTGTATTTTTTTTAAATTTATTCCATCCTCACCACCTAAACATCTTGAACGTTTGGGAACAATAGTGCTGGCTTCACATTTTACCAACTGAAAAGACTTGCCATCATTTTATATCCAAAGGTGGTCCCTTTCTACAAAAGTGAATGTTCAGATGAATGGTTGCTTATGATTTTCATCTTCTCCCAAAAGTGGTGTTAGGAACTTAGTCTCCAATTTGACAGTACTGGTGAACACAGCCTGTGCTTAGTGGTTAGGACACGAGGGCTGTGTCCTTGCTACTGGATTGGTGCCCATTAGGAAGAGCATGGCAGCACGGGTTAATTCTCTCACATGTGTGATGACACCTGGTGCAACATGAAGCCACTAACCAGATGTCGCTGCCCCTAAACCTTGGATTTCTCAGCCTTCAAAACTGGAATGAAAACATATCTCTGGTCTCTATGAAGTTCCCAGCTTATGATATTGTGTGACTGTAATAGCAGCACAAAATGGACTAAAACATTCCATAGGTAATGAGAAATGGGACTGTTGCTATAACAATTTCGGTACAATGTGAAAATAGCTTCAGAGCGAGATAATAGGGAAAAGGTGGGGGAACTTCGGGAAACAAGCTGGAGGGAACCTGAGTGCTGTGAATGGACTACTAAGAGTGATTCAAAGACGTCAAGAGGTCACCCCAGTGGGAAACAAACTGGAGGAAACCCTAGATTAAACCATAGGTTGCTGTGAATGGACTACCAAGAATGATTCAAAGACGTCAACTGGGGAAAGTGAGGTTGCCGCAGTGGGTTTGATCAGAGTGGTAGAGAGTTGAGTGGTAGGACTTGATGGTGCACGCTTCTGATCCTAGTGCTCACCTCTAATCTGGCACTTGGGTCTGGAGTTCAAGACCAGCTAGAACCACAAAGCCAAGCCTGAGGGAGGAAGGGAAAGGGGGGAGGAGAGAGAGAATGTAAAGGTCATGAAGGCGAGGTCTCAAACGGAAGTGAGGATTCAACTGTTAGAAAGCTGAATGCAGGTCATCCTCGTTCTGCAGAATTACGACCAAGAAGTATGTGGAAGTCAAAACTGAAGAGCCACTAACTGTACCTGGCAGAATAACCGTCGAAGCAGCATCGAAGCATTCAAAGTGTTCATAGCTTCTTCTGCCTGTTTACAATAAGAGACCAGAGAAGATGATTCAGTGATGGAATTTATAATTAGAGGGGAAATAGAGCAGAAAGATGTGGAAATTTGCAGCCTGGCTTGGTACTAGTTTTCAAAGCGAGCTCAGGAGATCTCGTGGCCCTTTGCACAGGATTATTCAGGTTCTGTTAGCCAGATTCTGTTCTGGCTTTGTAATAGGAGGATGGCTCTGAATGCACCCCGAGATCTCTGAGACAAGCCAGGGCATCCAAGGCAAGGATTCGGAGGTGCCCGAGGAGCCACGTTGAGATTCTGCTTCCACATTCTGGTCCAGCACACACAGACTAACCCCAGGCGTGCCCCAAGCTGGCAGCTTAGCGCAGAAGGGCAGACATGGCTAAGCGTTGGACGTGTGGCTGTGTGCTAATTCTGAGCACAGGCTATAGGACTCTCACTAGTTTTCAAAGATATATTGGCAGAGCTACCACAGAGACCCCCCCCTACTGGGGCGATGCCTAATGAAGAACTTGAGTGAGATCTCCCCCCCCACAAAGCACCCCAGAACTGTAGAGCTCCTTGTGCTCTTCCCCAGGCCGGGGAGAGCTGCTGCTTCAGTGGAGTCCAGCGGAGTCCGAGGACTGGGCCTCCTGCCACGTTCAGTACCAAGCCTTCTAGCGAATCCAGGAGTGGCACAGAGAAAGTCGGGTTTGCATTTACCCATGCCCGTCCCACCATGGTACTTGTTTCATTTTTATATTTTTTGAGGCGAGATCTTATTTCTGTAGCTCAGCTGGCCCAGCAGTCAGTACGACTGGCCTCCAATTTGAGGCTAACCTCCTCCATCAGTCTACTCAGTGCTGGGATTACCAAGCACTAGGACCTTCCAGACTTGAGCCACACCTGGTACACACTTGTATTTTATTTATTTGTTTATTCATGCATATCTGTGTGAAACTGAGCACACTTTGTGTGCCTGTGGAGGCCCAAGGGTGACAATGGGAGTCATTCTGGATTGCTCTACCTCCTTTTTACTTCGGTTTGGAGTTTCCCAGGCTCCACCTTCCAGGGCCTAAAGTTCAGGCCACTACCATTTCCATCTGGAGTTTTTATGTGGGCTCCAGGACTTAAGCTCAGGACCTTTTGCTTTCAAGGCAGAGGCTTACCCCCTGAGCCATCCCAATGCAGTTGTATTTTAAAAGAAGGTGATGTGTTTGACGTCACTGACCTGCAGCTGGAAGGGAATTTGCCTCTGGATCAATCATACCTTGAGTCCACGTGTACCTGACTTAGATTCACTCTTAGACTTTGGACTTTAAAATTGGCATTAGAATGAACTAAGACCTTAGGGATAGTAGGATGGAAAGATACAACCTGTATGTAAAGAACTTGCATCTTGAGAAGTGGATCAGAATGCTATGGCTTAAATGTGTACTCCAAAGGTGGGGGGGGAGGGAAATGCTACAATGGGACAGTACTGGGTGTAGGACCTAACAGGAGGTGGTTGGCTCAATCCTAAGCGTTGCACCCTCGTGAACGGGTGAACGTCAAGTATAAAAAGCTTGAAGCCGCAAGCTCACCTGATGGTCTTTCACCACACGTGATGTCCTCTGCCATGTTGTGACAGAGGAATCAGGCCCTCAACAGATGTGACCGTGGGGGTCTTGGACTTGGTCTCTAGAATAATAAGCTAAATTATACAGTTTCTGGAATTGTATTGTAGCAGCACAAAAATGAACTAAGATGATGGCTTGGCTTTACTTTTTTTTTTAAAGGACCCCAAGAGGAAAAATATTAGAAATTTAAAGTGGTCATTATTAGGAAGTTCTCTGCTCTAGGTCCACAGGAAAATGAAGTTCTCAACTGAGCACCGAATATCTATGATCCCATCAACTCAGGAGACCAAGGCAGGAGGATTACGATTCTAAGGTGGATCTGGACAACTTAGTAAGACCCTGTGTCAAAATAAAATTTAAAAAGGCTAGTCATTCAGCTCCATGCTAGAACTACCTAGCATGTGTGGGTTCTCCTGGGTTTAATATCCAGTGATGTAAAAGAAAAATGAAGTACTTAGTAATTAGTCTGTTGCAGTCAGCCTGCATGGTTGCTGATAAATGACCATCAAACAGCTTAAGGGAACAAGGGGTTTATTTCCTTAAGACAGTCTGGTTACAGTTCACAGTCCAGCTTGCCGGGAGAGCATACACCAACACCAAGGTCGAGGGAACTGGCCACACCATCACTGCATAACGGCTGAGGAATGGACAATCCTTACGTTCCAGACCAGCATGTCTGGCCAAGTGAACAGAAGGATGCCGACTCTGTCAACCAGCTCTCTGTGAATTATCCAGGGCCTAATCCCACACACCGTGGGCTGGGTCTTCCCCATCAGCTAGCCAATGTCCTTCAGGTTTGCTCTTGGTTTAACTCAACCATCAACTCTCTACAACTGTGCCCAGAGCTCAAACCTTCAACAGTCAAGTTGACACCTGTGCTTAACTATGACATAGTCTTTAGAAAATGAAATGTGTGTATAGGTTCATGTGTGGAGTTGTACATCCTGTTAGAATTGTCGCCTTGCCTGCCTGGGGTTTATACCCGACTAAGTGCTGTATGTGAGTGTGTGGAGCAGAGTTCTGAAGAAGCCACGTCTATTAAAACTGCTTGGCTTTGACCAGAACACTGCGATCATGGAGAAATGGACCGTTGCAGAGCCAGAGACAAAGTTATCTTGGGCTGTCTTTATCTGTTTAATGTCGTTCACTTTCAACCTGTACACCAGGCCCAACATCGCTGTGACAAGCAGGTACAGCTCTGGTCACTGACCCCTAGCGCACCTGTGGCATTCACGGATCCTGAAGCTAAGAAAGTTCTAGCGTCTGAGAACTGTAAAACAGGACTCCCTGTCTTGTGACAGATGGCTGCATCTGTCCCCACCGGCATGTCTGATAGATGGATCTGTTTATGACTGTTGTCTTTCTGTGGCTACAAAAGTTCATGTTATCTCCTCCCCAGTGGAACAAGTTGTTCAGGGACCCTTGCATCTGGCCTGCACCATGGTCGCTCATTTTTAGCTAAGAATTAACTATTTTCATATTTGGTGGAGAATAAATTATTTTGTCGTTCCATTTAATGCAAAGTTATTTTATGACTCCTTAGTATAAATATTATGGGCTGAAGTATATATAAAATCACTAGAAGCTCTCAGTAAACATTTTGCTCCATACTGCAGTCTAAATTATCAGATGGTGACTTTGCTGGTATCTTCTCTTGGGGGTCTTACAGAGGCAGATAGGATAGTAATTACATTCATGCTTTAAATCTTTTCAGATATTTACTCTTATCTTTGGAATAAAAAAAGATAGTGAACATTTGAAAGCCAAGGGGCTATTTATGGATAGGGCGATTTTTTGATTGGCAGCATGTCAATTCCTTGAGCCATCCAGAATATAGCTTTTAAATAATAACTCAGCCATGGGAAATGCTTTTTATTGCACCAATTTCAATGATATTTAATGAGCTTCTGATTGACTGTTTGATCTCCCAATGTTTTGTGCTACTTTTAATTCATTTCGTATAATAGGGAAAAAAAAGTAATTGGAATAAAATTTTGTGACAAGATAATGACCTTCCACTTTGAAATTAAATGTCTGATTAGCTTCAACATTTTAATGCTGAGATGATACTGCAGCCGGCACGAGTGTGCACTCTGTGATCTGGTGGCAGCAAGTGACTAAGGAATACGCCCTTGTGTTTCTATTGCATCTCGGAAGGGCGTGGTCTGCCGCACAGGACTAGGAGGGAGTGTAGCAATCTTTTATTCTGATCAAGGCTATGTTCACAGTGGTTAATACTCTGTCAAGTGCTTGTACAAACAAGGCTTAAATGCCTGCAGTGGTAGGACTCTTACTACTTCCTAATACATCATTCATTCACACAGGTATTTATTCAGCACATATTTTCGTGCTAGGTATCTATTCCTGTGTGTGGATATGTGTGCATGTCTAGCTATGTTCACGAGGGTGCACACGCACATGCGAGGATTCAGGCCAGAGGTGTCTTCCTCTTTTGCTCTCTCCTAGGTTAGAGACGCTCTAACCCTCTCTCTTTCTCTCTCTCTCCCCTTTCCCAGAAATCAGACCACACCCCATACAGCTCTCCGTAGACATAGAGGTGGTTGGTAAACCTGCCTCCACCTTGCAATCTCCCTGCCCCCCCACCCTGCCTCCATACTCAGACATAAGACGAGGCTTTTATCTAGTGCTTTCCTGCCTTAGGACTCTGGGCACAGAGGCTAAGGCAGGTGATGTGGAACTCCCTCCACCCTTCACCCCCCCCCCAATCGGTAAGAACAAGAAACTCCCTTTGTTCTCTGGGGCTGGAGGATGGCTTCTTCGGGACCCCTGGTGCTGTTTCTGAAGGAAGCTCTTCCCCAACATGCTGCCTATATGATGTCTTGACTCTCCTAAGACTCTGGGACTGCACGGAGTTGAAGGCTTTTTCCCTCCAGGAACCTCACCCAGCTGACTGATGAAGCCAACGAAGCTTTTCCTCAGACCTGAAGACTTGCTCTTCTCCTCTGCTCCAGCGAGGTAGCCTCTGGCCGAGATGCTGCGCGTCTGTGGAAGGGTACGTCATGTCCCTTCCTTTCCACCAAATCTGCGGGCCTTTCATTATTCCTAACACTCCCCTCCTTATTTTTTGGGACAGGATCTCTCACTGACTGCAGAGTGCACCAACTGGCTAGACTGGTTTGCCAGTGTGCTCCAAGAATTCTCCTTTCCCCACTCCCCCGCTGCTAGGGTTACAGACAGACACCACCACCAACACTCCCGGCCCTGGGGATCCTGGAGATCCAAACCAAGGTCCTCAAGCGTGACAGGCACTTTACCAACTGAACCCCCCCTCCCCAGTCTGTGTTCTCGGTATCTTTTATAAGCACAAGGGATATAACCGTGAACAGGGTTCCAGGGTCCTCCGTTGAGGGGTCCAGTAACAAACTATTTCAGAGACAAACTGTGGAGAAAAGTAAGGTAGTGGTGGTCCTTCTGATGGAATGGCTTATAGGTCACACGACAGAAACCCCCTCCATAAGAAGAATGATAGGAAGAGCCTTCAGCCGGGACAGCATGCGGGATGTGCAGAAGGAGCTGAAAGACCCTCAGAGGCCAGGGATGCCCATCCCAGGAGCAGAAGGAAGAGACCAGGCTGATAGCAGGCAAAACTGCAGACAGGCTGGGCACAGGCCTGGCAGGGCCGGGTTTGCCAGAGGAGCATCGGTGATTCATTCTAAATGCAGCAGGAAAAGCTGGAGGTGATTAAGCTAGGAGTGACATGACCGGATTTATGTTCTTAAAAGCTAATTTTCAGAAAAGGTGCAATCGTGACTCTAATGCAGACATAAAAATGAACACGTGCTAAAGATTTTATTTAGCTTGGCAGCATCATAGTTTCAGAGGAGTTACACATTGGTATGGAATAAAGAAACATTAATCAATATGCAAATGTGTTTTCCCAGGGAAGGGGGAACCTTTACTAGACAGGACAATTTGAATGTCTACCAGTTATCTAAGCTTCAAAAGTTACCAGAACAGTGAAAGAGTAGAAACATGTAACTGGAAGGATGCATTTCCTGCAGACTGCACAGTTTTCCACTGAAACACAGTTTCTTTTCCACAATGCTTTTTTTTTGGGGGGGGGTGCTATTTTGAAATAGTTTCCTAGGAGGCTGGAGAGAGAGTACAGAAGAGTTCATTTCTTGCAGTGTGGACACCTTGTATGTCTAGAGTCCTGTAAGTGAAACCGGGCAATGCATGACCTTTGGAGGTGTTTGTTAATATAGTGTCCTTGAGATCCATCTGTGTTTGTTCCCTGTATAAATAGGTTGTTCCTTTTTATGACTGAATAGTATTCTATGGCCTGGATGTGCCAAAGGCTTTAGCCATCACCATTTTTGGGACATTCAGGTTGGTAATAGTTTAGGACTATCACAGGTTTAACTGTTCTGAATAATCATACGTAGGGTTTTTTTTTGGGGGGCTAAGAAATATTAACTCATTGGGGCGTTTCTCTGTATTGTAATGACTGTCCAGTGGTCATGAATTCTGCACTATCTGATTAACAGTGAAAATTCATTTTCAAACCAGCGGCTGAGGAGCGAATATAATCATGTTTCCACTCCTTCTCCCTGGTTATTTCACCCCTTAGGGTGAAACAGCCACAGTTTCGGGGTTAAGGTGTTCATGTTCTGCAACCACCCTGTGTGTCAAAACTCATCCCTGCCCCCCCTCTCCCTCCCTCTTCCTCTCTGGTCTCTCTGAAATGCTGTTTCATGGGATGCCCACACATCTCTTTGAGGGCTGCTCTGTATCCCTGTCTCATTGTGACTGTCACCAACTTGTTTACAGTTATAACTCTGCCACTTGTCCTCTTCCTTCTCTACACACACACACACACACGCGCGCGCACACACACACACACACACACACTCTTAAATTGTACTTACATATTGTTTCCCTGATGAGCGTGTAGTCCCCCTCACAGGAGGAGGTTTGCTGAGTCCACAGCATCTCACACGGTCTCAAGCACAGTACCGGGCACGTAGTGGAGGCTCACTCTTGCTGCATGAAGAGTGACCTCAAGAGCTGTGAGGCAGTCCAGGGGAGAGCCAAGACTATCCAGGCCCGTGTGGCAGCCACGACGGAAGGAAGGAAGCATAAGCAGAGGGCATGGAAGAAGGCCACCTGTCACTTCTCACAGCTCTGAATGGTGGGAAGTCTGCCTTGGTTTGGAGATCAAGTCTTATTTTTTTTTTTTCTTCACATTCTTGGCCTCTGGGGCTCCTCAAGGGAAGCCTAATACTGTCCTCAGTTTCTCTTTGAGATAAAGCCTGGGGCAGCTTTCTTTCCCTCCTGGAAGGGTTTATAAGGCCTTTTTGGAATGGATATATCTTTTAAAGAATAGATTTTAAAAAATCTAATCATTCTTTTTTTTTTTTTCATTAATAGTGCCAGGAATTAGAAGCAAGGCAGCCCCATTCAGTAGGCAGCTGGTCACGGTCCTGCTAAGCAGAGTCAGCTCTGAGAACACAGAAGTTTCCTATGAAAGACCAGGAGCTGAGATTCCCGAAGGCCTGGCTCATCAAGACATCTCCATCACTAGCCTTTATTCACGTTGCTTCCTGGTTCTTCCTCCTCAGGGTCTTTGGTGGGCTTCGCTGAGGCTGTGTTCTTCCATCTGAATCCTCAATCAGTTAGAACCCCCCCTCCATTTATTCAAATAAACCAAACAGGTTAATCCCAACTGGATGCCTAATTTGCATATGGGCAGGTCTAGATTGGCCTGTTTCCCAAGATATAACAGATCTGCAATTTAGAGTGCGATTCACAACTCCAGAACTTCTCTTTGCTGTACCAGTGGATGCCTCACGCAGCAGCGAAGACCAGAGATCATGTGATGCTCTTATAGCAGTGGGTCTCACCATTCTCACCGTCCGTTATTTGCATTGCAACAATTCACTGTGTTGCAGAAAGTCTGTCCCCGCTAGTGCATGTCCATCGCCTAGTGCATGTCAACTGAGTAGAGAGCATCTAATTCCCATGGCTTCAGAGCCGCAAAAGTGCCACTGCCTAATTGGGTCTTGATGATGGATTGATTTGTCCATGAGCCTATCCAATATTACGATGTGGGGGCCATTTCTCTTACAGTAAAGAAGACCAAAGAACAAAGGATTGAAACTTCCCCATGCTTGACACAAATCATCAACATTTAAATAAAAAATTCTTCTGTTTAACCAAAATAGCTACTGTCCCTTATGGAGGTTTGTAAATATACTCTTCTAGTCCCTTATGTTAATCTTCTCTCCATTCCTAAAAAGACATTTTCCCAGCGAGCAGAAAACATTGTAGACAGAAATGCGGGGCTGAGACATTGGAGAAAACAAAGCGGATATGGAAGCTCAGACGGAAAAAGCAAAACATCATGAGGAGAAAGTGGAGAGGAGAGGCAAGAGCCAGAGAACCAGGCAGATTAGTTCTGAAGAAGCCATCGCAGTCTCTGCCAGCAAGATCAGCTTCCATCCGCCTTTCTTAGCTTTCTCTCTACCTAAGAACTTCATGGTAACCGGAGATGACCAGGTCACAGTGGCGGTTGGCGTGTAAGCCAAGGCCGAATCCCGTAGTACCCCAGAAATTCTGCCTGCCGTGGAGAAATGCGGCCTTAAACACTGGCACTTGAGGCTTCATAACAACACAAGCACATGCTTTACTGGAATTTTTACAAGTTAATTCATGCCATTCATCTGCTGTCCAAGAAAGTGACTGGGTTTGTCTGGTGTTCTGGTTGCTGGAGCATTTCATGCTTGCTAACAAAACTTCAGTGAGTACCTTATTTCCCTTGCCTTTGGAAGCCAGTAGAAATACATTTTTTTCTGTAAAACAAATTGTGGTATTTTCTAACCAACTTCTTCACTGTCTAGGCTGCATGTTTGGGATGTGTCTTCTGGACTAGGAGAGAAGTTGCTCTCTTCTAACCGTCTCCTATCTTTGAGAAGTAGCTAGTCATAAACTTCTTGAATGACTCACTACTTCTGATCACCCACACTTCAGATTTCTTCCCACAACTATATCATCAAAGGTGAATGATTTTGAGATACTGAATTTTTTTCTTTCTTATATAACAAAGCGAGGACCATGAACACAGTGGCTTGAACAAGAATTTATGTTCTTAAGTTCTGGAAGTTACTTACCCGATAGCTGAGCTAACGTCCACTATTCTATTTGCAGTCCTAGCCCACCAGGGGAGTCACTACTGGATTCCAAGAGATCAGTGTCACTAACAACAAACATAGTGAGACCCCATCTGTATTCGTTAGTCTTTTTCTTGTTGCAGCCGTGTACTTGACAGGCACACTTCAACAAGAGGAAAGGTTGTTTTGACTTATGGTCTCAGTGGGTTCAGTCCATGATTACTAGGCCTCGTGGTCGGGCAACACATCATGGATGCAAGAACAAGTGGTAAAAGATAACAATTCACTTAATAGTTCAGGGAGCAGAGAGAATACAGGAAAAGACTAGGGCAGCATAGCACTCCCCCAAGATACACCCCTTAGTGACCTACTTCCTCCAACTCGGCCCCACCCCTTGTCTTTCACCACTTCCCAATATGCCATCATACCAAGAATCCAACAAGGGTTTAATGTAGTCATTGGGATAAACCTTTATGATCTAATTTTCTCTTCATGGACATAGCCGGAAGTATGCCTTGTTAGTCTCCTATGTGTTTCGCAATCTAATCAAGTTAAAAAGAAATGTCCAAGGTCCAACCAGAAAGTGTCAGCAGGATCGATTCCTTATAAGGGCTGTGTTAAGGTATCTGTCCCATAGTAATAATGTAAGAACCGAATAGTGGGGAGTTGTATTGCCAGACAGGACCCTCTGGTCATGATGACAGGGCCACCGCACCCCAGAATTCACTGAAGCAATGTCCACTTCCACAAGACCTGCACAGTAGCATTTCACCATGGATGAGGGCAAATCTCCAGAAATCCGATACTTCCCTGACAGACTGTGTAAGGCCAACGCCTCAAGGAGAAGGAGAGCTTCTGCAATCAATGATTTACCCACAGGTAAGTCATCCAGCAAGCACTCAAGCACATGCCAGTACAGACATCCCAGGTGAAACCTAATACATCTGCAAAAAAACAAAACAAACAAACAAGAAACCTGGGAAAGTAGGAAAAGACTGGAAAGAAGAAAATATAAAGTGGCAGTGGAATGGGGGTGGGTTTGAGTAATAAGGGTGAAAAAACATGGATTCATTATATTTATGTATGAAAGTGTCAAATAATTTTATTTATTCAATTGTGCATGTATGTGTGTGTGTGTGTGTGTGTGTGTGTGTGTGTGTAGAATCACGGGCGAATTCAGGAACCACCATGGACACCTCCACCTCCTCCTTGTTTACTCTGCCCCGGGATTCACAGGCTCTGTCCTACCAGGACCAGAAACGCAGGCCGCCCCCGCTTCTGCCGGCGTCTATACATGGGGTCTAGGATCCGAACTCAGGACCCTCCGCCTGCAAGGCAGAGGCTTAACCCCTGAGCCACCTCTCCAGCCCCCAATTTTTTTTTTAAAAGAAATTGGTTCCATTTCTCTTCTCTATTCGCTTCTGATTTGCTGGTAACCCCTGGTATTTCTTGGTTTATAAAGTGTCTTTGCTTTCATCAGTACATGTCTCCCCTGAGCACCTGTCTTTGTGTCTAGGTTTTGGTTAAGCTATTAGACTATGATTACCAGGACATGTACAGAGTGCTATTCAGGTTACATTCTCATCTCCGTTAACCAGGATGAATTGTGTCAAAAGGTCAACTATTTGATTTTAAAAAGGTTTTCAGAACTTGTATAACCAAATCTATCCGGAGAGAAGGCTAGTAGGCTCACAGTACGTGGGCAGAACCCGTGGACTCTTGGGAGGCCAAGGGGTCTTTGTTTAATTCCCTGTAGCTGTAGAAACACGCGGCGCGCTTTGCTGAACATCCATGAGATGCTGAGCACAGGCATCGCGGTGCTTCTTCCAACCCCACCTCAAAAGCACATTGAAAGTTACCCTGTGACGTCACTCAGCAACACCACGAAAGACAGCGACGAAACTACATTTTGTTCAGTCAGTCTTAACTTCAGCTGGGAAGTTGTAAATGCAGATAATTGGGAGACCCTCTAGATCAACTAAAATGTTTGGTATCGAGGTGACCACGTGGAAGACTGAATTAGGATGTCTAAAGGATTTTTTTTTTTTTGCCATTTTAAAAAATATATAGTGTATTTCCTCAAAGACAAAGTTAGCTCAGACAGACAATCACATTTTCCTCAAGTCCATGCTAAGGAAAAAAATAAATTTCAGTGCAAAGGACAGAAGCTGGCAAGATACAGCTTATGGTTATAAAAGCAGCTCAGTCTCTCTAAGACGGGGCTCCTTCAGCAGGCACCTTCCATGAGAGGGCAGGGTAGCGATTTAAACTTTAAGTCCTTTATATTCTGAACTTGAGTTCCATGAGATGGACGTCTTAGCACACAGGGAAATGTACTGGCCCATTCAGTTCAGAAGGATGCTAAGGAATCGCCCAGTAAGAAAGAAAGTGTCTGCTGGATAAGAGATGGGCTCATTTAGAATATTTCTTTTCCCATCCAACTCTCATCTCTGCCTTTTCAGACAAGATGGCCTTCAATATCTGCTAGATGTCGTTATTCCAACTTAAGGTCCACAACCGAAAGACAGTTGTCCTGTGTCATCCTGCTACCAGTCATTATGGTCTCAAATGTTCTTTCATCGGTATGTTGGTACCCTAGGACACCCCCAGAACCGCATGTGGGGAAGCATGATTGCCTACTCAGCCGAGGCAGGATAGACAAAAACATCTGCTCTCCCTTGCATCTTTGAGAGCAAGGAAACTAAAAGATCCTCTTTTAACCTTTAATAAAAACCATTTCTGTGAGATAAAAATGTTCCCTAAATCAAGTGGAAACCCTTCTGTGAAATTGTAAGGGGAAATGAAGGAGCAGGGCAGACAGTCATGAATGTAAAGTGGAGTCCGGTGATGTGTTTTGTTCTGTCTAGTTCCCCCTGGTGAAATTTGGGAGGATTGACGTGGACTTGTTTGTTCACCAGCACAAACATGCCACACTGTCCACACCAGCTCTGTCACAGGGCCCAGCCTTTTCTGCAATATACACCACCATAGCTTTTCTTAGGTTTGTTTCCTTGAAAGAGATAGCCCCATTTTCTTTTTTTTTTTTTTTATTTCAGCTCATACAAACTTATTAGGTACACCAGTTCCCTCCCTCCCTCCTCCTCCCCCCCGTACCCCCTGCTCCCCCTCCCCACCCCTCTCCCTCCCCATCCCCCAGTGCCTCCCACCCCAATTCCCAGAGAGTCCTTTCTTGTGCATGTCTGATTTTCCTCTGGGCCCTCCTCTCCAATGACGTACAAGGACCCAGTGGCCTTTCCCGAACCCTTTCCCGTGTTCCCCTTAGGTATAGGAACACTGCCAATCCTTTGCCTCCAAGGATCTTGGTGCCTTTAGCAGATGCTAGACTTTGTGAGGTCAACAGTGTGTTGGACAATGCGCAGGGCATGCAAAGTCCAATTATGATTGCTTCAGCCCTAACTAGTATAGAGTATCTTACATATCATTGCTCCTCCCATCCTTATGCTCTTACACTCTTACCGCCCCCTCTTCCGCAAATTTCCCTGAGCTTCAAGATGGGGAGAGACTAAGCTAGCCTAGTTCTAGGTGGTTGATATAGAGTCTCTGAAGTTCTGGATTGTGGTTTGTTGATTTTCTTTTGCAGTTTTGCTGCTCCTGCAATGCCCTTCACTCCATCCCGGTGGGCATTGTATGTTACCCCCTGGCCAGAGACAAAAAGCTGTTAGCGTCTTGTGATAAAAGCACATTCAAAGGTAGATGTAATAAAAGTGGGAAACCACAGTGAGGGAGGGGTCTATCACCCATTTGCAAAATTGTTACTTTTTATCTGCCAGACTATATGCCCTCCTCTTCTGGTGAGATCACTCCCCGTCAGTAGTAAATGATCAGGAACAAAAGTCTGTGAACTTAATCAGATGTCTCATTACTTATTTGGGTCCTTGGTGGAGGCCTATTTTCCCTGCTGTAACATGGTCCCTTCTCTCCTTGTTTCTGGTGTGGCCCTCCTACCCCATCCCTCCTGTTCATAATCCTTGGAATTACTGTCTCTAGGTGGGCTGGGTGGGTTTGGTACTAGGAGCCACCTATTAGGGAGTACATACGGCGCTTAATTTTCTGGGTCTGGGATACTTCACTTAATACAATTGTTTCTAATGACATCCATTTCCCGGCAAATTCCAGTAATTCATCATTTTTGATGGCTGAGTAGTACTCCATTGTATAGATGTACCACAGTTTCCTTATTCACTTGTCAACTGTTGGACATTTGGGCTGATTCCATGACTTTGCTATTGTAAACAGTGCTGCTATGAACATGGTCGTGCTTGTGGAGATAGCCCCATTTTCATCGTTTCTCCCCTATTTGTGCGTCCAGACTGCTCCAGAAGAGTCAGCGATGAAGACGTGGATAGACCCTTGGGAATGACCTTCATCTTGAAGAGTCCTTTGAACCAGCCTATGGGGTCGTGTTTTATCTGTCGAAGCTGCTGTGCCTTCCAGGTTTCTAAGAACGCAGGTCTGATTTCACATGTGGAGTAAAGTTAAGAGAGGGAGGGAGGGAAGAAGAAAGAGAGAGATTGAGATTATTTTCCTCCTTGGAACCTTGTAAACCGTGCTGGCCCAGGCGTCTCTTTTTGCCAGTAGGAGGTAAAGTCTGGTGTCACAGTAGAATTCAGAGGTCATGGGCTGTGCTGAGCAGGCACAGTGACGAGGGGGACCCCAAGAGGGTAGGCGTGGTCCCTGGAGCCACAGTGGCCATTTTGCTGCCTAGGTTGAGTGGCCTCCTATTGATAAGATGGTCTTTCCAGGTGGAAAGTAGGGACGACACTAATGTCCACTTGGCAGCATTTTTGTTTTGTTTTGTTTTTTGAGGAACTTGAGTGTCTGGTATACACAGCACTGGTTAAAGATTGGTTCTCCTGTCCCCTCTTTAAGTAGTTACTGTGTGCCTCTTAGGGGTCCTGATTATCAGGGTGCACTGCTGCTTTTTTCATGAGCCACACAAAGTGCCTTGGGTCCCTATTCTTCTGCCTATGTGTGAGATCCTGGGTTAGGGTTAGAGATGTGTACCCCTAGGTAGGGCACCCCTAGGCAGGTTAGGTCTGTGGCTCTGCCCATTTTCTAGAGTGGGAGTGGACCAGGATGATGACTCCAGACCCCTCTGCGGCAGAGTCGAGCAGGCCATGTGTGCCTGCTGCCCTTCCCCACCTGGGGGTGGCATGGGGGAGGGGAGAACAAGAATCCCCTCAGGTGCACCAGCGTCTCTCCTCTTTTGGATGACAAGTGTCTCAGTAAGTGGATGAGGGTATCCTCCACTGCCACTGGTTCTGCCAGCCCCCCTCCCCCTTTTTGTTCTGTCTCCCTCCAAAGTTTTTGCTGTTTTGGATTTCAGAAAATATTTCAGTTGCCCTCCACAAAAGAATCCTGGAAGTCAGTGTTTGAACAAAAGCAGGGGGCTTAGAAAATTCACATCAAGGGGCTGGAGAGATGGCTCAGGAGTTAAGACTCTGTCTCGAAAGCAGAGGGTCAAATCTCAGGTCCCACATTAAAAAGAAGAAAAAAAAATGCCAGGCAGAAACAGCATAGGCCTGCACTTACTGCCCCAGTAGGGAGCCTGGAAAATCCCAGAGTGAAGTAATCCAGGATGATTCCGAAGTCACCTTTGGCCCTCCACAGGACACACAGTGCCCTCTGATACACACACACACACACCACATGCACACACACACACACACACGCACACACACACGCGCGCACACACACACACACACACACACACGCACGCACACACACACACACAATGAATGAATGAATAAAATATTTTTTTTAAAAAAAGGTAAATTCATATCAGGGGAATAAACTTCCTAAAACCAGAGGAAACAGGATAAATGCACCATAGATCGTGTCAGATGATCTCTCAAGGTAGACTCCAAAAGATCAAGCTTGAATTCTGTTGTTACTTCTACAGAGGGATCCTCTTTCAGCTAAGGTTTAGTCCTATCTGGATGGCCTCAGGCTTAACCTTAGCTATTTAATTTGAAATTGGTTCCGTAGCTCATGTTTATGGATAAATGAGCAAAACAGTAAAGATCAAAAGAAAAAAAAAGATTATTCTGGAATTCAATATTGCAGAAGCCAGAGCCGAGTGAATGTTAGTGAAGTGTGGTGTTCAGAAGGAAGGGCCCCCCACTTGTGATAATGCAGCTAACAAGGAAATGAGATTGACACAGCAATTCTCTGTTTCCCTGTCCCCTGAGGTTAGAGATTATGCAGCTCATGGTTCTGTTTTTAGCTTCCTTGGTAATTCCTGTGGTGAGAGACATGACACTCTGCATATTTGTCGCGCTTCTCTTGTCAGGTGCCAGGGTCTTTGAGGTGGCACCGGAAGTGCTGTTCTCTGAGCCTCCTCCCTCCCCACCCAGTGGCTGTCTTTTCCCAGGTCTCAAATCTTTATTTACATTCAGTTGCCAGGGAATTCCACCGGGGAAACATGAGGCTATCTAGCCACAATCACTGCTGGGAGAAATGATGCCTAAGAGAGGCCCAGATGATAAGAGGCTTACATTCCTCATTTGATGCCTCATTGTATTCCTGGGGCCTTTCAACGAGAATGGAAGGTAAATTAGCAACAGGAAGATCAGCTTGGAGTTGAATGGAAAGTAACGGAGCTGGGCTTCTGCTGTGATAAAAGAGTATAGGTGGGATCCATTGCCTCTTTCAAAGGGATCTTCTCTTCAGCATGAGGTTCCTCTCTGGACACAGCTTCTGCCAAGAGCACAGATCCACGGGCTGGTAGATTTGACATGGTTTGACTGGCACACTTAGGATGAAACCAAGGGAGGGTTTAGCACCTTGTTTTGTTAGGAAGACTGAGGATACGCTTGGATCTCTGAACACCAGGTTCTTACCAGTATGTGCAGGAGGATTTGGGCGAAATGCTGGGCATGTATTCCAAAGCCCAAAACAGGCTGCACATCTGACCAGTGACTCAGGAATTCTTTCCAGACATATCTGGGAGTATGTAGTTTAGATAATAAGCATTAGCGTTTCATGAACTTTGCAAAAAGTCAACTGTCTGTCTGAGAAATCTCTGAAATATAGCATTCGCTACTTAAAAAAAAAAAACAACTTCAAGTAGTTTTTCTACTTCAAGTAGAAAAGTAAAAAAAAAATACACTTTACAATAAAAATATTACCCATAATGCCCTTGTCCCGGGATGTGACAATCAACAACGTGGACTTTTATTCATTCTTAATGTGATTTTTCTTCACTGAGTGCTTATATGTTTAGCAAATATGAAATTACACAACGTGTCTAAAGTCAGGTTTTGTTCTTTTTTTTTTTTTACCTTGCATTTTGGAAACTGATGGTGGGTGGCTTGGGAGTGAGGGTGGGGAGATAAGCACCGTGGAACATTGTACGTATGCGATCTTGGTACTCACAATACCAACCCAAGAACACTGACGCCAAGCCAGGATTTAGCCCTTCAAGATGTCTCCTTCCTCCTCCGTCAGTAGATTCTTCCTCTTGGAGTCTATTTTCACCTTCTCCAACAGATGACTGACGCTTTCAGTTCATAGCTTTATGAAGTTCTTGGACTTTTATTTTTTTTGACAGAGGGTCTCACTATGCAACTCGGGGTGACCTTGAACTCACAAACGCTTCTGCCCCAGACTCTCAAATGTTGAGATACAGACTTATACCACCACACTTAACTTCTTCCTGGGTGTTCTACTGATTCATGCAACCAGTGGGATGCCGCACATGAAATCATGACTGTTCTAGACGCCTTCGACAAAGGTCACTGTCAAGCTTCAAATCAGCGCCTATGTCCTGGCAGTCGGGGTGCACTTCAGTCTGGGAGAGAGATACCTGGCTCTTTCATGAGGCCCTAGTCCTTTTATTTATTTCTTCCGTCATCCCAGGTCCACTATATGCTCCAAATTTCTGGGTGGACCAACCCTGAGTTCTCAGTATGTTCTAGAAGCCATAGACTGAGATTCACGTATACTCGACATTGTGAAAAGGCAGCTTTCTCTCATCGTATGCTGACTTGCGCCTCTCTGTAGTGTATTTTAAGTGACAGAAATGCTGTTTTGTGCATTTTTGCTAAATGACCGCTCAGCTCGATTTTGAAACCCTCAGTGGGAATGCTGAAGGCGGGTTGGTGCGTAAGTAGGAACACTTTGGGAGCCAAAGCCTCATTGTCCATTTTGTGGCTTCAGGTCAAATGTGTCATAGCACCAGTAGCAAGACCACCAGACCTTATAGAGGTACCTGGGCTATGTCCCTTCTCTGCTCAAATAAGATGGCATTTCCCTTCTCACTCAGGCCAAAGCCCACACAACCCTGCAGGGGCTTTATTTGTCCTTCCCTCTGACCTCACCCTCCAGTGTATGTCCTGCTTCATTCTCACCATTCTGCCTATTTCAGGAACACTCCAAGAATCCCCTCCCCCAGAGGTCTTTGTCCTTGCCATGCCCTCTGCCTGTGCCCTCCTTTCCTGGATCCACTTGATTCCTCTTGCAGCAATTTCAAGTCTTCGGTCAGATTCTCAGTGTAAGCCTGCTCTGGTGGGGGCTCTGGTGGGGGTGTACGTGCAGAATCTCAATATCACCTTCTCATTAAGACCGTCTTACCGCAGCCCCCACACTCCCTAAACCTCCCTGCCGTCCCTACTGCCTTCATAACTTTCTTACAACTTTGGTGTGGTATGCACCTCCCTTCCCTAAACTCTGGAGGCTGCGGAATCCTGCACACTGCAGTATCCCTTGCACCTGGAACAATACTAGTGTAATAACTTTTTATCAAATGAATGAACCAAAGGCAATTTCCTCAGAGGCTAAATGACTCTCACCAGTAACACCTTTTGTTTATAAATATATGTCCACTTACTAATGGAATAAGTGTCTTTTTGTAAATTGGCTGTAACATTAGCTCTAACTCTTGAGTCTCATTGCGGAATTATATACTTATTTCTATGGGAAAGAAATTTCCTTGGAGATCAAACAAGGATTGGGCAAACCTCCAAGCGCGTGACCTTCTGGGCATCATTATCATCTTGCTGCTTGCTGTCCTCAGATTTCTCCATCAGTTCTTGCTCTTTGTGATGTTTGTGGGCCACAGTGGCCATTCTAATGTGATCTGTCTCCGAGGAGGGCTTTGAAAAAAACTTGTCACAGTTCTCTCACTCCATATTCTTATTAATATTCTAAGCTGTCTCTCTTCCTTCCTTGGGCCTGATGTATGATGGTGTGATCCAGAGATTATTAAGCATAATTCCTTATAGATACAAATGATGTCACAATATCAGAGAGTCCATATTCATTTTTTTAATAGATTCTTTTTTTAAACTTTATTCATTTTGTGTGTGTGTGTGGGTGTGTGTGCATCCCTGTCTCAGAAGACATTGTGTGTCCCTGTGGAGGACCAAGGGTAACTTCTGAAATCATCCTGGAGTTCTTCTACCTCCTTTTTGCTTCCCTCTGTGATTTCCCAGGTTCTGCTCACCAGGACCAGAAGTGTGGGACCTGGGAGTCAAACTCAGAACCTTTTGCTTATGAGACAGAGTCTTAACCCCTAAGCCATCTCTCCAGCCCTGTGTTTGTGTTTTTTGTCTTCACTTACCCACTCTGTCTCTTGTCTTGAGCGCACCCCACCTAACAATATTTCCCAGGTGAGCCCACCACTTAAATGCCAACTGCAGACGCTGTCTGCTGTCCGCTGTGCTCTTTGCCTTCTGCTTTGGCTCTTAGTTGAGATCTGGGCCAAAATACCTCTTGGAAGTTCACGCCATCAGCAGCCGTTGTACACATTGGACAAATGCCGTAGTTTTTATGTCAGCTTTGCTGCCTTTTGATGCTCCCAAAGGCTCCACTCTGGTGCTCAGGAAGAAGTGATAAGTGGCAGGTTGGCCTAGTGCCTGTGGGCATTGAAAAATCACTGCTTGGGATTTTATTTTGTTTGTTTAGTGTGGGTCTGAAGCTTTGGAATGACAGTTAACATTTATTTTGTTCCTAGTAATGTTTTAGACAGCAAAAGGTCAGTTTTGCTCAGAGCTTGAGTCAGAGATCCATGAATTTCCTGACTCAGTAGGTGATGCTGTGAGGATTCGAATGATCCAGTAAGGGAGGCTGGGATGAGAACCTTGCCCCCCAAAGTTACTGCTTTTCTCCTGTGGAGAGTAACCTGCTACCTCAGCGAAGCCGAGCTTACAGATATCTATGGTGGTGTAATGAATGAGTACAGCACGTAGTTCACGTTGTGCTCTATTCATTCACCACATTGAGCTCTGTGATGATTCGTGTTAACTGTCAGCCTGACATCCAGGAAGCAGCTCCCGAGACCCACCTACGAGGCATTTTCTAGCTTGAGGCCAGTACTTGGGCGTGCCTGTGAGGGACTTCTTGAGTGCATAACTGATTGGGAAGACCCAACCCTTAGGGTGCAAGACCCTGGGCACGTGGCTAAAGACAGGGAGAGCTCGCTGAGCACAGGCAAGCCCGCAGCCCTGCGTGCAGTGAGCCATTGCTTTCTGCTTTTTCTGTGGATGCGAGGTGACCAGGTAGGTCTGTCAGCTCCTGCACTTGTGACTTGCCTTCCACAATGAGCTGTATCCTGGAATTGTGAGCCAGACCAACACTCTTCCCATAAGTTGCTTGGGTCCGGATTTTGTGGCAGGGGTGAGTGATGAAACTACCAGAAGCAGTTACTTCGTGCCGGAAGAGAGGAGTACTGCAGCAAGCTGGAGCCCACCTGCTGTCTAGTAGGAGAGATGGATATTGCACAGGCAAACGCACATATTCTAGAGGACTTAAAGCAGTGAGAGCAAAGTCCAGGCTCTCCGAGACTGTATGTGAGAAACAGTCGGACCACCTCCTGGCTTGTAGTAAAGGAGGCAGAGATTGCTGCTGAGGGGCTGACGAAGAGGCCAGGAGCGCAAGGGGGTAGGAACCACCTGGAGAAGTGCTCCAGTCAGACAAACCCATTATTTTCAAATGTACTTTTTTTCCACGTGGTTTCTCATGTGTGTGTGTGTGAGATATCATTAGATTCAGGTGTCATCTGACAGTTGCAGACTGTTAGGAGCACAGCTGTGTAGAATTCATGGTTGAGACAAGCCCTGGGACACTGGAGGTGCTTGTTTAATGCGTATGGAAGACCCAGCCCATAGTGGGTGATGCTTTCCAGTGGTGGGCTAGATAAAAGGAAGTGTAAGGAGGAGGGACTTGCTCTTTCCTCGCCCTGTATGGACTGGCTGCGTGAGTTCGCTGCTGGCGTGATAACCACATTCTCCGCTGCCGCTGCCGCTACTCTTGGACCTTTTGGTCTCGCTTGTTCTTACTGCTGTGGGAACCAGGCTTGGGAGCCTTGTTGCTGTTCGTGCTGTTCCTTGCTACATTGGAGCCCAGGGTCTTCTGCCTGGCTGCTGCTCAGGGCTGACATCAGAACCCATCCTCTTCAGGCCTCCAACATGATCGAGGTTCAAGACTTTCCCAGGATCCTTTGGTCTTAGGAGACATTCATCTCAAGCAGCTATAGGCAGTTGCTGATGAAGAACACTGGTTTTATTTTATGAATTAATTTAATAAATTAATATATGTGTGTATATCTATATTTCCATTCTATAGATTATTTCCTTTAGAGAACCCTAACTGATAATATATATACATATATATATACTTATTTATATAAGTAAAATTTATTTATTATGTGTGTGTGTGTGTGTATGTGTGTGTGCACATACACACATACCATGGCATACATGTGGAGGTCACAAAGGACATCCTCTTGGGATTTGATTCCTGTCTTTTACCTGGTTGAGACAGGGTCTCGCTTACTTCTGTGGCAGTTCTCCAGACAGGCTGGGGTTACAGGTGTGTGCCACAGCATCTGCCTGCTCAGCTTCTTCAGATCAAGCGCTCTATAAATAAGTCAAACCTTAAGTTAATCAGTAGCAGAGCAGTGGGCCCAGCAGGTCGACTTCAGCTTAGAGAAGAGGTGTAATAATGTCCAAACTAGCCTTTCTTATTCCCAGTGGCTCAGGCCACATTTCTTTGTGTTCTGATTCCTGTTCTGGCAAAACTTCTTTCTTCTATTTTGTTTTGTTTTTGTGTGTGTGTAGTGATGGCCAGGGTGGGCTTAAACCTAGAACCCTCTTCCCTTAGTTTCCAGGTCCTGGGGTTGCAGGATGTGCTCTGATGTTTGGCTCCTTTGTCTTGTTCATTAAGTCATTTGCAGATGATAGTCTTTTACCCAATGGTCTCATGCTTTCTAGGTGTATTTTCTTTCTTTTAACTTAAATTTAAAAACTTTATGTAAACACACACTGTATGTTGAACGTACTCCCATATTTCCTCTTACTTTCCCTTTTCTCTCCCCTCTCCTCTCCTCTTAGTCACCTTAGTCTCTTACAGAGTTTCATGTCCCCTTCCATGATGCGCACGCACATACAAGCGTGCGTGTTGCTATATGTATCTATGTAAAATCTAGAAATCACAAATGAAAGAAAGCATCTTGGTAATGCTTTCTGAGTGGGCCCAGCTTCATGTTTCAGCGAGCTAGGCCAGTCTACAGGACGGGTACAGACTCTGAGGCACAGAGGAAGGAGGAGAAAGATACTGTGTGAAAGCTCTAGAGCAAGCGTTTCAAGATGGAGAAAGTGAGTCAGGCCAGGGCACACAGTTTCAGGATGACCGTAGACAGTTCTCTGTAACTGACCGAGTCACATTGACTCTGGCAACTGACATGCCATATCTTATTTGGGGTGCTATAAAAATGCCATAAACTAGGGAGTCTATTCACAGCAAGCGTTTATGTCTCCCAGTGATGGAAGCTGGGTAGTTCAAGACGAGGCACTAGCAGATCAGTTCTGATGAGCCCCACACTCTGATTCACTAGCGGTGCTTTGCTTTTTCTTGCCCTTCTTTCCATTCTTCTCTTCCCTTCCCTTCCTTTCTTTGTGTCCTTTAAAATTTTTTTTTATTATTATTTATTCAATTGTGCGCATGTATGTGCGCGCGCGCGCGCGCGCGTGTGTGTGTGTGTGTGTGTGTGTGTGTGTGTGTGTGTGTGTAGAACCACGGACGAATTCGGGAACCACCATGGACGCCTCCACCTCCTTCTGCCCCGGGATTCACAGGCTCCGCCCTACCAGGACCAGAAGCGCAGGCCGCCCCCGCTTCCGCCTGGCGTCTATACGTGGGATCTGGGATCCGAACTCAGGACCTTCCGCCTGCAAGACGGAGGCTTAACCCCTGAGCCACCTCTCCAGCCCTCTTTGTGTCCTTTAAGCAATTACTCCTCATTACTTCTTTCTACGACTCCTGAAAACATCAAATCTACCTTCTATATTTATGAATTGTCCTATTCTAAGTATTTCATATACTATAATGTTTGTCCTTTTGGCCTGTCTTACTTCGTTTAGTCTGTTTTTCAGGTTTGTTCATGTTGAAGGATATATCAGGATTCCATTCTTTTATACACTTGGCTGATGATTCATTATAGGCTTATTCCATATTTTGATGATGTTTAAGATTGAGTTTCATGGACATTTGGGTTGTTTTTATCTTTTGAGTACTATGAAAAATGGTTTAGAACTGCCTGTTTGAGTCTCTGCTTTTAATTCTTTTACATGTATTCCTAGGAACGCATGTTTACTGTGCCTAATAACTTTTTGGTGAGATATTAGTTCTAATAAATTGAAAGCATTGTTTACACTCCCATTTTAGTATCTAAGGCCACCAGAAGCTAGGGGAGAGGCCTGCAGCAGACACGTCCCCAGAGCCTTCAGCGGGAGTGTGAATGGTTGTGCTGAAACCCTGATTGTTAACTTGAGTCTTCAAAACCAGGAGGGAAGGAATCTCTGTGTTCCAACTTCTCTCTTTGTATCAGTTCTTGTGGTACTTTGTGGTGGCAGCTTGCAGGGCAGGGCGAAGCAACAATATGAATATGAGAAAGGATGGGACTTCTGAACAAGTCGGGATTTCCTTCAGTATCTGGGTGAGAGGCGTGGTAGTAAGGCCTGCTGCCTTGTGACCATCACAGGAAAATAGACTTCAAAAAATACGTGGGGGAGCTGGAGAGGTGGCTCAGGGGTTAAGCCTCTGCCTTGCAGGCGGAAGGTCCTGAGTTCGGATTCTAGACCCCACATAGAGACGCCAGGCAGAAGCGGGGGCAGCCTGCGTTTCTGGTCCTGGTGGGTGGAACCTGTGAATCCTGGGGCAGAGTAAATGAGGAGGAGGTGGAAGCGTCCATGGTGGTTCCCGAATTTGCCCGTGGTTCTACACACACACACACACACACACACACACACACACACACACACACATACATATGCGCGCACACACACACACATACACACACACACAATTGAATAAATAATAATAATAATAATAATAAAAATAAAAAAAATACGTGGGATGCCAGATTAGGTAACAGCAAGAGAGTCGTGTCTGCTGGAAAACGAAATATACCCACAGAGTCATGTTGAAGCCTTAGAACTTTGGCTGGTAGTATTTTGGGAGAACCTGGAAACTTTGGAACATGAGTTTAGCAGAAGAAAGTAGGTCACTGGAGTTTGGGTTGGTGTGTGTGTATGTGTCTGTGTTGTGTGTATTTCGTCCTTTGAAGCCACAACTTATCCCAGACCTCTTGTTTTCCCTCTTTGCTTCCTGGCTGTGTGATCCCAGCTTCTCTGTCTTCCCCACCTGCCCCGCCATGATGGCCTGAAACCTCTGTAATAAATAGTTCCTTCCCTTATGTCATCCCCAGTCTTTTGTCATAGCAACAAAAGGTCTAGCAGAGGCCACACCCATGTTTTGGGTTGCAATTTTCCATAAGGAAGTCATTTCTATATACCATTGGCTAGAGACCAAACTCATGATGAACATTTTTTGAATTGATCACTTCTCTATTTCATAAGGCCAATAAAATCTAACATCACGAGGCATAATTCATAACGCTCTGAGGGATAACAGCTACAGTAACTTGGCAATATAAATCTTCTGAGTATTGACAGAAAACGTTTACACAGATGTTTTTAAATGCCTCAACTTGAGCAGAAAGGTGGGAGTGAGCAAGTAACAGATTGTACTCAACAGTAGTTTAACAAATCGATTTCCACTAAAACGAAAATGAAGAAAGATTCATATCTTGGATGAATATTAATTCTTATGCTCTTCATAGAAGGCCAAATTAATCTTTAGGGTGAAATTCATAGGCCAACCAAATGAAAGCTGTATACTGCTACAAGAGCTCAAAAGTTATTCAGTGAAATGAAGCTTTTGCTCAACTCTAACTTGATCTTCATTCATTTATTTTTAGGGGGTATCAATGCGCTATCAGAAATTGCCACCTTATTTACTTTGTAAATAGTATCTGATGATATGGTAACTGCGCCGAAGGGATGCAAATAATGTGGTAAGGAGGAGAGAGGCCATTTTGTGTCATACCCAGGAAAAGTGGGTATGAGAAACTGGAATTGCCGGTGGTGACATGTGGGTGATAAGAGGGAGAAAGGGAAAGTAAACCAGCTGCCAAGCGACTGTAAGATGTGACTTTCTCCCTCTGAGACTATTTTCTTTTCTTTAACACTGAATTAAGACCAGCCCTGGGAGTATGTGAGAGCATCCAGGAAAGTGTGAGGCAGTGTGAAAGCTCAGTGAATGTTCGTGCATCTTTCAAGTGAGGATTCCTGAGAGAGGCAATGTAGGAAATGCATTCTTGTGGTGTACGTGGAAAAGGTCCCCCACAGGCCACATGTTTGAATACTTGGGTCCCAGCTGTTAGAGGAAGGGGAGAATGGCTGGGAAGGTGGTGGACCCTTCAGGAGGTAGAGCCTTGCTGGAGGAAGTATGTCATGGGGCTGGCCTTAAAGTTTGGCAGCCTGCCCCTCTCTCTCTCCCTATTGCTGAGTGTGGATGCAGTATAAGAGCCAGCCTCCTGCTTCTACTGCTGTTGCTTTTCCACTGCTACCATACCTTCCTCCCATGATGGACTGTGTGCCTCCCGGAACATGAGCTGGAATAATCTTTCCTCCTCATGTTGGTTTTTTGTCGGTGCTTTGTTACAACAACGAGATAAACATTTTGGATTTTGGATTTTGTGCTTATGGTTACACATTTCAGCTTGACTTTATTTCAGTGCATTCCAGAGTAACATCCCAAGTTACTCTGAGCTTCTCCTTTTCATCTTAAAATTCTTAATGTATAAGGTTGTGCATTGGTGACAAATATCACTGAAGACAGCACCTGGTACCATGACTGAGGGATACTGTTGGCCTATGTCCTCATGGAAATTAATAAAACCTAACCTTTCCTCAAGGGATTTTACGTCTGCCTGGTAGACAGCTGTCCCAATATGTTGATCAGGAGAACAAAACACTTATTTTTAGTTTTCGACTTTGTTTATTTAGCCTGTGTGTGTGTGTCTGTGTGTATATCAGAGGGCACGTATGTTCCTATGGAGGACTAAAGGTGACTTCAGGAATCATCTTGGATTGCTTCTACCTCCTTTTTGCTTTGCTCTGAGATTTTCTCAAGTTCTGCCCACCAGGCAGGACTGGAAGTGCAGGCCGCTATAATTTCCACCTGGCATTTTACATGGGACCTGGGATACGAACTCAGGAACTTTGGCTTGTGAGGCAGAGTCTTAACCCCCGAATCATCTCTCTCTCCAGCCCACAAAACACTTAAATGCATTTGTTCTGCAGAAAACTGCCAGAGTAAATATACAAATCATCAGCATACAACCTGCAAACATTTACATGGGTATAGCACAGAATAATGGAATTTGTTCAGGTTCTCTAGAGGAACTGAACCAATAAAATGGATGTATTTCAAATAAAGTCAGTACGGTCCAACAGCAGCTGCTGTTAGCTGCTCAGTTCTTGAACTGAATATCTCAGAAGACTGAAGGATCCCTGGAAAGTCTTGAGTCTCAATCACACTGAAGCTCTGAAGAGGCTTGGCTATGCTATTGAGAATAAATAGCAACAAAGCCCAGGAAACTAGGCTCTGAGAGCTATGAAAATAGCGGCAAGGCTAAAAAGGCTGCAAACTCTGACGTCAGCCAAGTACAATAGCAGCATCGTGAAGAAGGCAGCAGCAGATCAGCAGTGGATTCACAGCTAGTCCAGGCGGGACAAGAGAAGAGCAAGCCCCTCCCCCTTGCCCGTCCTCTATCTGGCCCACCACTAGAAAGCACCGCCCACCATGGGTTGGCTCTTCCCCATCAATTAAACAATCACCTGCAGCCTTGTTCAAGGGCTGTCCTCACCATGGATTCTTCAAAACTTCCCGCAAACAGCCTGCAGCTGTCAAACTGACACCTGAATCTATCAAGATGAAGTAACACAACGTTTCCTGTTCTCGCATTGGTTTCTGCAGAACTCTCCCACTGGTAGATCTTAAACCCCGGGTAGCCTGCATCCTGAGACCACCAGAAGGGAACCCAAGAGGGAAGCAAAAAATTTTAAAAGCGGCAAGAAGTTCACTTTACTGGTCTATGTTGTACTCAGAGTCGGGCTGACATTTCAGGCTTTGTTCTCTGTACCCCACTCTCTCCCGTCTCCCCAGGGCAACTGATGAGTGTGAAACTTGAGGAAATGCGAAGACGCCCCAAGCATACCAAGGCAGGCTAGCGTAGCTGCAGGGGAAGCAGTTGAGTGAGGAGGCGTTTGTTGGGGCGGGTGCTGGAGTCTGCCTGTCAGCCTCAGTTCAGACCTTGGGCATAGCCAGCAGTCTTTCTACACCTGCAGTTGCAGTTTGGCTGCCTCCTGTCGATCAATGCAGGACAGAAGAGCTTAGGGGAGTTCTACTCAGAGTCACACAGAGTCACAGGATTCTACTCAGAGTCTACACAGAGTCACAGGATTGCTTGAGAGAGAGGCAAACCTCACTTGCCGGACAGCAGGACCGCTGAAGTATGCCGAAGATGCCAGCTTACGGAGCCAGACCCCTCTGTCTTATCCACCAGCCAGGGATGGTCGCGCTCACCACGGGCTGGGTCTTCCTACGTCAGCAACCCTTGCAGGCTCGCTCAGGGCTTACCTGGACTACTGACTCTTCACAAGTGTTCCCTCAGCTCAGCTTCAATGGTCAAGTCGACACCTGTATCTAGCTAGCACATCGCCGTTGTGACTGATGACTCGGCCGGTGTCTAGGAGGTGACCCACAGCGCCTGGCTTCGTGGCTTTCATCACGTCTGTTTCATCGCTACCATACTCATCATCTCAGGCCACGAGTCTTAATTACTGTTCCCGTCTGTGCGCGCTTCCCATCGTCTTGCTCGCGTCCCTCCCCAGACATTCCGCAGTATCACTGAGCTCTCGGTCCAGCGTCCCTTCTCCTTTCTCTGTGACCCACAGCCTTGTCCTGCTCTTGCCCTCTGCCACCCTCAGCGTAGCGTCCACGACACAGCATCATGATTAATGTTGACTCTCACGTCTTTTGTAACATCACCCCGGAAAGGTTCTGATCTGGGTGGGATGCAGCCACCTGAGTACCTGGGCCCCTCCACTCTGCGGCGGGAGGGCAGCCCTCACTCGGACCTCAGGTAGCCCTGAGTTCTCACCGTTAAAGATGTCGTGTGTTCCTGCGCTTCCTTTACTTCTCCCAGCTGAATGTCAGCGATGAACGGACCTGGGAGGAAACAAACCTTCCAGTGGGAACACTGCTCTCGCCCTCCCAGAGCTGCAGCTTCGCTCTTTCTTCTGCCACATCCTCCCCTCACGTATTACCTGCGTCTTCGCCCTTCACTGCCTGTCTCCCTTCTGTTGGCTCATTCCAGTGTGCTCACATTCCTCCCTTGCCCAGTATCTCTGCATCTCATCACTGTTGAATCTCTGAAAAACAACCTTCACTATTGTTCTCGTAGCCCCACCCCACACGTCATGTTCACTGACTGCGCAATTGGATGCATCTTCATGCGTTTCTGTTGATTTTGGTGGTGGCAAAGTCTACTACTCACCCCTCTCTCTTTGAAATGGGGTCTCATGCAGCCCAGGATGGCTTTGAACTCGCAATGTCGCTGAGGATGATCTTGTGCTTCCGATCTTCCCACCTCCATCTCCCAGTGGCTGGGCTTACGGGTGTGTGGCCACCATACTGGTTTTTCTGTGGTGCTGAAGACAGAACCTAGGCTTGGGGGTGCTGGCAGGCAGTCTGTGAACTGAGCTACATCCCCAGCCCTAACCCCCTCTTCTTGAAAGCATTTTGTTCCTTCGTCTTCTGGGGTGCCATTCCCTCCTGGCTTTACATCATCTCTAGCGTTCCTCTATTCCTTCTCAGAGTGTTGGGGTTTCTCATGTATCACTCATTGGCCCCTTGTCTCTGCACATTCTCCCTCTTGGAAATCATCTAGTAGTGTGTTTCACCATCTGCATAGAGGATGATCCTAGCTCCAGTTCTCTTCCGAGCTTCAGATCTCACAGCTTGCTTGATACCGCCTTGCTTTACTCTTGAAAAGGTTATCAGTTCCTGATAGTCATTTCCTAGAACCGTCATCCCAAAGCCTTTGGCATTTCAGTAAGTGATATGATCTGAGGATGCCCAGGACAGAAACCAGCAAGTCTTTATCCTTTACCTCCCACATGTAATTCGTTACTAGCATTTTGAACTTTACTTTTACAATACCTTTCCGATTCACTCACTTCTGTCCATTTCTGTTGCTGCCAGCCACGTTGGCCCAGCTACCCGATGGTAGCCTTCAGCTGCCCTCAGACTTTTCAGGTTTTACCTGCTGTCCTGTAGGCCACTTCCTGGCCCTGCAACCGTTACTGTGGAGGGATCTTGGGAAAGCCCCCCCATCTTGGATTGATTGAAGATGCAAAATCACATCAAAACCAGCACATAACGTACAAATGAGATTTGTTATTAAGTAAGCCGGAGGACAAGGAGGCAAATAGCATGTCTGTCTTTGAAACAGAGAGGCAGCTGCCGAGACCTAACTCTGGGTCCTTTGTAGGACACGGACACATGATTATGGGGTAGGAACATGTGACTAGAAAAGAGTTGGGATGGGAAGAAGGGCTTGCCCCAGAGCGAATGAAAAAAGTCCTTGGGAGCTGTAGACAAGCTCGGGGCTTTGGAGCTGTCCTTGGTGTGGGGGCTCTTGGGAAAGCCCCTTACCTTGGACTGACTGGGGACACAGAGACACACACCCACTAATCAGCCCGTTTATACACAGGAGGTTTTATTAGCAAGCAAGGAGGATGGCCGTCTCCGAATCAGCGAGGGGCAGTAGTGTAGCTAGGCTTTGGGAATACTTTGATGGGACAGGGGCTCAGAGCTGGAAAAGTACTGTTAGGAGAAGGGGGGCTCCCCCAGGGGTAGGCGAGAGTCCTGGGTGATGTGCCAGTTCTCGTAGTTGCAGGCGGACTGAGGGCTGTGGGGAAGGTTGCAGAGTTGTCTTTGGGAGGATGGAGCTGCCTTGTTTAAGTAGACTGGAGCAGCGAAGGATTCTTTGTCTGCGCATGTACATTGGAGGGAGGGGGCAGCCCCGAGCCATTTTGTTTAACATGCTTAACACTACGTCTAACGGTTGCCTGAAGTTTTCTGCTCTATGATACTCTTAATGGGGAGATGCCACACAAACATCTGTTCACCCCACATAGGGATCCGACAACAGGTCAAAGTATGATTATGCTAGATGCTTACTTGGTGAACCAGTAAGTTGATTGGGGGTTACCTAGAGGAATAGGGGTGAGGATTGCTTACAGGAACAGGGATATCTCAAGGACTGCCACGTCACCAGAAAGCCCACCCTGATGTGGGTGAGACTCTCGGAAGCTGGGACTCTGGAGCTGTCTGCAGAGTGACTTGGTCATTATAGTCTCCTGTAGACTTCTGGACCTCTCACAATCTCTTTCTGGACTGCTGACTGGCAGGGAAGTTTCCTCTGCCCCCAGCAGTTAATCACTTCTTTATCTTGACAGAAACACCCCCACTCCACTCTCCACCCCCCACCCCTTACCCCTCACCCAGTCTTAGTTTCAAGAATGTCCTGAGACCAAAGGAGCTGTTTACTTTCTGAGCCTTCCCCAGGAAGCAGTGTTGCAGAATGTTGCTACTCCTTGGGTTAGACTGAGGCAAAATCCAAGATGGAGTTATACTAGGCAGGATCATCGCTGCGCTGTTTGGTTGCCATATGTCCTTGGGGCCTCTCACTGAGCGCCCTTGTGTGCTTATGTCCTGCGTAAGCTCTGCCCTTTACAGCTTTGGCATCACAGCTTTGGAGTCTCTCTACTGCAGTTTCCATCTTCTCTGCCATTTTCTTCTTGGGGGTTTTGTTTACTTGCTATGCTGACCTCACCTCAGGAACTGGTTCCCTGTGACCTCTGTAAGACCATTTCTTCCCTTTAAGTCTCCTTTGACTGCCACTTCTCCTATGCCCTGTGCCAAACAGGCCTCCGCCCAGTATCCTATTTTCTACACAATAGTCCTCACTTGTAATTGCACATTTATTTCTCTTTTCACTTAATCTATAGTTCCCACTCACACTAGACTGACAGGGGCCATTGTGGGTCATCCACTGCAAACCCAGCCCCTTCCCATTACTTTTGATTGAATGGGCCAGCTGTTAGGTTTTGGCCAAGTAAGTTGTTATTTTTGAACTTAAGCTTTCTCACCTGTCTTTCCTAAAAATCACTCTCAGATTTATAAAATGATTAGGAGGAACATGTATGGCTGCTATGGCCATAAAATGCATCTTTCTCTTTTGAAACGCTGTTAATTCCTTGCTAAGCTGAAAAAGTGGGTACTTCCACTTCTTTTTGCATCCCCACCTCCCATTTTTGTTATTTTATTACATATTGGCAAAGTTTATAACATTTATACCTGCTTCATAGCTCCAATTCTGTGTTATTGAACATTAGTTTTCTGTTTAAATGAATTAATTCCTCACAGTCAGTGTCTTTGTAGGTCTATTTTTAAAGGACAAAATTCAGCTTTGGTTACATTGAGCAGTAAGGAACTCAGTGGGTGTGTGAATAGCTCAATGGGTGAAAGTACCAGTACACAAATATGGCAACCTGAGTTTTATTCCCAAAACACACACATTGGAGGAAACTGATTTCTGAAGAGTTGTCCTCTAATCTCCACTTATACTGTGGTACCTACATTCTCTCTCTCTCTCTCTCCCCACCAGTCTGAAATAAATAAAATAAAAGGAAAAAACAGTTTCCTGTTCTCTGTGGGGTTCAATTTCTTCATTTATAAAATGGAACAGATGATCAGCTATATCTCAAGATTATGTGAGAATTAATTGAGATAGCACACGCAAAGTATGTAGCATAATTTCCAACGTGTGACAACTTCTTAGTAAGTGTTGGTTAGAGTCAGAAGCCACTGTGTGTTTTGCATCACTGTGACAAGTATGTAACAGAGCGGTGTGAGCAAAGAATATGCTCCGGCTCAAGGGTTCAGAAGATTCCAGTCTGTTCTGTTCTGTCCTAGAGGGGGAAACATGGAGGAGAGATTCAGTCTGGGGCAGTGGAAGTGTGGCAGGGCTGTTCACATCACAGCAAACAGGAAGCAGAGGGTGAAGCCAGATGCAAGGGCTGAGTTCTTGCTTCTAAAAGCCTCTAGGTGACCTACTTCTGTAACCCGCCCTACCACCTGGAGGTTCTACAATCTCCAGACATGAACCTGTGGGGAACATTTAAGATTCCAACCATAATGCCCACCTGGTTTCTGAAGTCCAAAAGCACAGGTGCGAGAGAAACCTCAAGGACACTGCTGTGCTGAAGGGTGTATCACTGCTCTGGCATCTGGAATCACCCCATAGTCAGATATGGCCCTACTTCTACAGCAAAAGGCACTGCAAGAGATAAAGATCATTGGCGGTCTCATATTGTCTTGGGTTAGGTTTCCCCACCAGACAACTTGGTTTGCAAAGCTTGCAGACTGAGGACTGTAGACTTTATTAGGTAATAACACTTTCATGGTACCTTAATCCAAGTCATCTCACTGGATACATTGCTGAATGTTTTGTATGTACACATTAGAGAGTATTTTACTTAAATACAATTGATAAAAAGTCATATTAATATATCAGACAGCAGTCTCACTCAGGGAGACCTCCTATAGTGTTTGAAACTGAAGCCATGGTGATATCACAGCAGCGAGGATTCTTACTATGCTGTTTGTCACATCACACTAAATTCTACTTGTTTTTCAACCAGGCTTCTGGGTTCAGAGACCAGACGGGCAAGGATTGGCAGGAATCCAAGGGTAGTACACTCTTTCTGAGATGGGGTAAAAGCTGTAATCATATTCTTGGATCTACTCAGTATATATTTTTTGAGTGTATTCTCTTTTCCTGTATTTTTTTCCAAATATTATAAACTGTGTATATAATACTTTATTGCTTATGTCATGTTTCCTGTGCTTGAGAAAGGTGTAACTATTGCTTTTATTTTACTCCTGGAGAAATGAACTCTTACAGAGGTTAAGTGACACTTAAAGGCAAAGGAGTAAATGATCTGAGACAAAAAAAAGCCACTCTCCATTCTTGGCCACAAATAATAGAGGTTTGTGCTTTATAAAATAGGTTGTATTTGTATTTTAAACTCACAACAATAAACAGCTGAGCAGCTTGGTGCCAGCCAGCAAATAAGATTTAAGCGACATTGGCAGACGGCCTTCTCACAGAGCCTGCCCAGCCTTGGTGATTCATCAGGTGTTTCATGGGACGAAGGCTGCCATGTGCCTTGCTTGCTACGCTGCGTCCCTCACAATCCCCACAGGACTAAAAAAGGTCCATCTGCGAAAGGGCAGCAGGCTGCTTGATGTCCCTGTCGGGCAATGCCCCTTCATGCCCACAGTGAGCCCTCCTTCATGGGGACAGCCCAAATTCAGCGACCGGTCTGCAGCCAGGATGTGAAAAGACCCCCATTCTTCGCCTGAACTGGGGAGATTATGAAGGGCGATTCCTTCCTGACACTCTCTTTGGATGGGCTGAGTTCACATTGTGACCTTTCCTTTCCACAGTCCAATTTTTTCCCTCACCTATTCCTGCCTCTGGTGTAGAATATTCCCTGGCATACCTTTGCAGACAAGCCATCTTCTGAGTCCACTTTCCCCAGGAGCACAGCCTGAAACAGATTCAGTGGGAAGTAGAAAGGGCATAATTCTCAGACCTTTCTGTGGTGAGGAAAGACTTTTGAGATCTGGTCTTTGATCATCAATAAGAAAACTAGACAATGACCCCGCTTGAAATTTCACGACATCTTTTGGCCGAAGGAGATGCTCTACCATTTGTTATGCCCCTTTATTTACTAATGTTCTCCCTAATTTTAATTTATTTCAAAATTTGAACAGCCAAGCCTGCTTGAATCAATTTTGCAATTGAAATTTGTCGCAGAACAGAAAATTGCGTGAGGAACTTGAAGGGCGAGGCATTGGTTGGAACAGGAAATGAAGACCATTACAGCAGACTGGAGTACTTTTGGTAATGATGCATGGGGTTGAAATGATGTGAAAGTGAAATCATTTAACCATGTAAATGCAACAAAGGAGAATTCTGTGATAATGACCCCAGGCCCTAGCATTCAGGAGAATAAAATGGTAGGCATCAGAATGAGGTTGCCCTCGCACCCGTGGCATTGATCTATTGGACTGCTTGGGTTTGTCAACCTGATTTGATTCTCTGCCAGAGCATAAGTTAGTTTCATCCCAGCAGTCCTTTTACTCTTCAGAGAGTGAGAAAAATAAGCCAGTTTTATAATATACCACAAGATATTTCTGAGCAAGAGCTATTTTAGGGAAGGAGGATTTTGACAAACAAGTTGACGACTCAATTTGAATTGGAGTTTCCAGGTTGAGGCAGTTGGAATTGTCGAGACAAGGAAGAAGAGGAAGGGCTGATGCTGGTGTCATCCCTCCCCCCGAATATTTCCTACCAAGCAACTGCTTTGGATAATAATGAAATGATTTCACTATGGAAAAAAAAGGCAGAGAAAAGAATCGGGGGCTGTTTGATTGGCTAATAATGAACATAAAGGACTTCATGCTTGTTGAATGGCAGATTGAAATCCAGTGTGTATTCATGCAGATCTTATGGGGGTGGTATTGGATTGGACCACAAATTAGTGCTGGCATTAATGAGATGGAAGCTGTAAAATACAGAGTTTCAATAATCATGATCTCTGATAAGGCCCAATTGAAAGCACCCAGACCATTCAGACAAGTTCTGTGTGAGAGAAGAGGAATACACAACAAAGAGACATTCAAAAGGAAGAGAAAACAGAGGATTATGTAACCAACTGAACTGGTATTAGAAAGCTTGGTTAAATCCACGTTAATGCACAGCTGAATGGCAAACACTTGCAGAGAATAATGATTTGTAGAAACAGACACTGTTTAGATGCAGCTCAAATGATTAGAGAGAAAGATTATACCTCCATCATCGCAGGGAAGATTTATCCAAAGCAGGCATTGCTCACTGGCAATGCAGTCCTGCTACCACGAACACTAGTGTGTGCCTTGCATGTGGCATGCATGTGATTGACAGCTTGCAATATTCACATACCTGTGCTGTCCATTGCATCTGCATGATATTTTCATGTGAATAGTTGCATGTGTCTACATTCTGTAAGCTTGTGAATTCCATGACTTCAGGATATGCAGTCTTACTTCTTTAATGAACCACCTCTTCCTCCTATTAATTGATTATGAATTTTCCTAAGTGATTTGTTTCAATGCCCCCTTTTCCAGTCCTTCTAATCTGCTTAGTAAATAGAACAAGCACAATCATGACGACATTAGATCACTGTATTAACTGGCATAGCAAAGCGTGGTTAAAACGACAGTTGATAGATGAGCAGAAGATACTCTGTATCATATTAGCATTAATATTTAGATGCCATTTGGATGATGTTAGAATTCTCTGATGGCCTCCGTTTGCAAAGCTCATCTTCAGTCCATGTCTTTGTATTTCCTGCCAAAATAGGCTCCTTGTTGGTGAGTACATCTGGCCATCGTTACTGAAGCTTCTCTGGCTTCCCATTGGTGGGTTTCAGGTGAACCAAATGGTACTTCTCCTATTCCTACCACACATGCTTATCTTTTGCTCGGCCTCTCATTTCCTGTCCCTCTAGGGAAGCTGGGGGGGTCACAAAGCAGCTGTTTCTTATCTGTCCTGCTTATTGTTCAAGGCACACACAAGGCTCTCAGTGTTCCTTTGCTGTGCTGCTAGATGAGGTGCGAGAAACGATGCCTTTCCCTTGCTGCCTGCCACCTTGCTTTTCCACACCCTCATTTCTCATACAGACTATGCTTAGTAGATGCTCAAACAAATGAACCAGCTCACAAGAAAGGCACTTCTATATTCATTATATATATATATATATATATATATATATATATATATGTATAAATTTACAGCTAAGAAAACCCTTAGAGCTCAATCAGGAAGACCACATTCCCTCTGTTTATATGGAGTGGAAACATGATTAGAGGTGAAGCAACTGTCCCAGGATCTAATAGAGGCTAATTTACCAAAGGTGAGACTCCTGAGCTCTGTGGTCAGTGAGGGTCTCCTTGTACATTTTTTTCTAAATGATAGAGGCACTGGGCATACTCCTAAAAGTAAAATCTTTCTGTGTGGCATGCTATGTGGATGGCTTCTTGTTTGTGCTGTTTGAGGTGTCTTTTCCGTGTAAGAAATATAATACAAGAGATCGTATTGAGGAAGAGACTGGAAGCCTTCATGAACTGGCTGGCATAGATCACAGTGTAAAGGTCAGAAAAGGTCCTGATCAGAAGTTTAAATGTCCATCTCTGTTATCTTGACAAGGAATCAGACTCGTGGAATATTCATGGCCTCTGTTTTTGTATAGATTCAATTATTAAGTTGGACAGTTCTAGTAAGGATACCCCATAAACGATTGAATTTGTGGCTCCAATAGCAATCACAATTTTGTTTTTTTTGGGTTCTCCTTCTCCATCAACAATTATAATTCTTTGACCAATGTTTTCTTTTTTTAATACATTTTTTATTATTATTTCAGCTCATACAAATTTAATAGGTACACCAATTCCCTCCTTCCCTCTTCCTCCCCCCAAACCCCCTGCTCCCCCTCCCCTCACCCCTGCCTCCCCATCCCCCCGTGCCTCCCGCCCCAATTCCCAGAGTCCTTTCTTGTGCATGCCTGACTCTCCTCTGGGCCTCCTCTCTGATGACGTACAAGGACCCAGTGGCCTTTCCCTGAACCCTTTCCTGTGTTCCCCTTAAGCATAGGAACACTACTGTGGCTGCTTTGACCAATGTTTTCTAATCTTTTGAACACCAAGGCATATGTGGAAACTGATAATATTTACATGGCACCTTAGAGAGAAATTAGTGATGTCTATCAGGGACTTGGCAAAAGCAACATTCCTTATATCATCATAAAATTGTGACAAAATAAATACTAGGTAAAATATAAAATTGTATAAAGCTTCCAAATAAAATATTTCCAAATGTGTGCAGATGAAATTTCACTTGCTTCCATGAAAATAACCTTCAATATCAGGTTTTTACACTTGAGATGACCCTATACAATTCTTGATCAAGATTCATTACTGAAAAGTTGGAGATACAGCTAGATTGATGGAGTGATTACCTGGCATGCACAAAACCCTAGACTAGATTCTAGCACTGCATAAATTAGGCTAGTAGACTGTAATCTCAACACTTGGGAGGTGAGATGGGAGACCAAAAGTTCAAGGCCATCTTTGACTACATAGCAAATTCGAACCAGTCTGGGTAATGAGACTGTTACCAAAAAAAAAAAAAAAAAAAAAAAAAAAAAGGCTTGCTAGTGAAGACTTCCTGATAGTTATGGTGGTTAAGAAACTAATCTTTAAAAATGTGTTTTAATTGAAAATATCATTAAAGACTCTAATAGCTGTTTATTTTCATTGATAAGTATGATGTATCAATTTCTAGTGTTGGTAAGAAAAAACATTTTCATATTATTTAAAACTATGTTGAACTAGTTTTGTAAAAAAATATTTATTTGGGGCTGGAGAGATGGCTAAGGGGTTAAGACCCAGCCTGGAAAGCAGAAGGTCCTGAATGTGGATCCCAGGTCCTACTTTCACTTCCAGCCCTGCTGGGCAGAGCCTGGGAAACTCCAGAGTGAAGCCAAAAGGAGGTAGAAGCAATCCAGGTTGATTCCCACAGGCATCCTTGGTCCTCTGATGCGCACACACACACACACACACACACACACACACACACACACACACAAAATGAATGAATAAATAAAGTTTAAAAATATTTATTGATTTGATGAGCTGAAGAGATAGCTCAGGCATTAAAGCCTTTGCCATCCAAGCCAAAGAACCTGAGTTTGAATCTGAAATCCCACATAAAATAATGGGCAGTAATTGGTGATGGTCTACAATTCTGGCCCTGGAAGGCAGAGACTGGGAAACCTCAGAGCAATAAAAAGGCGAAATAATCCAGGATAATTTGTGATGTCACCCTTGGTTCTCCACAGGCATACACAGTGCCCTCGGGTATATGTACACACATACACACAGCACCCCTACACCCAGACCCCACACCCTCCACACATAGAAAATCTTTATATAAGTTTCTGATTGGGAGAGAGAGAGAGAGAGAGAGAGAGAGAGAGAGAGGAAGAGGAAGGAAAAAAGAGTTTACCGCGGTTCATGGAGGGTACATCATGGCCACAGGGGCGTGGGGCGGTAGGTCACACTGTGGTACAGTCAAGGAGCAGAGGTGAATGCTGGTGCTCTTGCTTTTCTTTTCTTGCTCAGGCTGGGACACCATTCCATCCACGGTGCTGCCCATATTCCAGGTCAGTCTTTCCTGCTCAGTTAAACCCTCTGGAAACAGCCTGGCAGACATCCGGAGGTCAAGCTCACAATGAAGAGTAGCCATCACAATCAGTGTGTCTGAAGTACTTTACCCTTCAGACATCCATGAATAGTCAGATCCCGCTGTGCTTGGCTGAAGCTGTCTAGGTCGGTGTAGACTGATGGGACGTGTCCAGCTGTCTTGCATCCTTCTGCAGCCCACACCACGCAGAGCTCCTTACACAACGAGGCAAAGGACAGGGAAGACCTGCTTTTCACCATTGTGTCCACAATGGGGTTACAGTGCCTTCATTACCACGTCTCTCTCTGGTGGTCTTATGACATTGATTTATGACCTTTCCTAAGCATAATGCCCAGGCTGAACTCCAGCTGTGACTTAGTCATAAACTAGGAAACTCACCATGACCCTGGAGATGTACATCTAAGGCACACTGTAGGCATGTGTGTACCTCTCCTGACTTGCCGTTCGCTCGTTACATTTTACCACCTAAGTAGAGTAACTCTACAAACAAAACCTGATCTTCTGACCCAAGTTGAAAATAAACTGAATCAGTGCTAGGTGGAAGCCCAGAAAATGGTAATCATGGCTATTGGTAATACCTGAAACGGTCATAATTATGGCTCTATGAAGACTATTTCTCTTCTTCTTTTTATCTGAAAAAAATGTTCACCTCTAAGCTCTCTGCGATCGAACCTTTTTTGTTCTGGGTTAATCTGAAGGAAAACAGACTCCTTTCTATCAAATGCCTATTTCTTTTCTTGTGACACAATATATCGTTTGAGCTCTTTCAAGGAAACCATCTGCAGCGGGAAGCACATCCACGTTGTCAGGCCACGTGCCCGCTGCCCTTCTCCACAATGCTCTTCCTCTTCCGAACAAAAACACCTCCAAAGAGTAACTTCCTATTCTGTATTCTGGGCTTCCATGTCTCCTCTCTCCAGAGAGCAGCCCACGCCCTCCGTGCAGCCTCTCATGCTCTGGACACAGGCTTGATGAGAAGCAGTTGCTGTGGCCTTGAGCCCCTCCCTCCTCTTGCAGCCACAGGATACATCTACAGTCCTACTTAGTGCCCTTTGTGCGGCTTGGCACGTAGGCCAGATCAGGCAAAGTTATGTGGCATGAAGCCTTCCCAACCCACACCCCATGAAAACCTATTTGTCAGGCTGGAGAAATGGCTCAGGGGTTAAGACTCTCCTTAAAAGCAGAAGGTCCTGAGTTCAGATCCCAGGTCTTATGTAAAATTGCCAGGTGGAAATGGCAATGGCCTGCACTTCCGGCCCTGGTGGGCAAAGCCTGGAAAATCCCAGACTGAAGCAAAAAGGAGATAGGAGCAATCCAGAATGATTCTCAAAGTCACCCTTAGTCCTCCACAGGGATATGCAGTGCCCTCTCTCTCTCTCTTTCTCTCTCTCACACACACACATGCACGCATGCACGCACGCACACACACACATACACACACGCACGCCCACACTAATAAAAAAGAAAACCCATTTGTCAAGAATTCCCTTTGTTCTCTGGAACCGAAGGCTCTCTTTCCATCCAAGGCCCTGTCATGGCTACCCATGGGATGAGGCTTTCCCTCCTGTTGGCTTTCCCACCTCAGGGAAGCATCATGGCCGACTGGTCATGGATTATTCCACAACTGTTCTAATGTCTGCATTAAGTCAACAATCTCCCCCATTTGGCTTTCTGTCCCTCTGGATTTAACTTTAGATACCTCATTTAAGTGGGGATATATATTTGTCCTTTTTGTGGGCTAATTTCACTTAGCACAATATTGCCAAGTTTCCTATGTTGTAGCCGTGTATTTCCTGGCTTTTAAGGTTGAATACTATTCCACTACAGCTTCAATGCCAAATTTCTTCATTCATCTGTCAATAGATACTTAAGTTGTTTTCATATTTTGGTTCTGCAAATAATGCTGCTATGAGCACAGGTATATAAACATCTGTTTCAGCCTTCTTTTCTTTAGGTATAAGCTCCAGAAGAGGAATCGATGGATTATGTGTTAATTATATGTTTAATTCTTGAGGATCTGTCATACTATACTGTTTTCACAGTAGCTGCATCATTTTACATTTCCACCAGCAATGCACAAGGATTCTGATTTCTCTACATCCCTTTTGACATTTGTTTTGATAATAATCATCCTAACAGCTGTGCAATGTGTCTCATGGTGGTTTGGCTTTGGATTTTTAGTGATCAGTGATGTTGAGCTTTTCTTCGTTCTCCATCCTCATTTTTATTATTTAGGAAGAGCACAGTGCTCCCCCAACTCTGACCTTTCCACACTCATGCTAGGCCACACTGTCTAATACAGGAAGGGGTAGTTGTCTTTATGCTTTCGTGATACTTCTGTAACCTGCTACAGACAGCGCATTGCCGGGCCATCTTATGACAGATGGCTTGTCTGGTGGACTAGTTGTTGATGTTACTTTACCTTCAACTTCACAGAGTCCTTTTTTTTGTGTGTGCAGCTAGTGCTGTTTCCAATAAGAACATTTTCAGTAAGGACTAGAGAGTGCAAAAAGATACCCTGTATGTTGAATGTTGAATAAATGACAACTCCCTCCCCCAGTTTTAATCTGTATATGGCAAGCCACATGTGACGGCACTGACCATCCCACTCGCTGTAGTCTTTCTTCTTTGGCTGTGTAGACACCATTCTCTCCTGGCCCTTGTCCTCCTTCTCTGATACCTTTTTAAACTTCTTTCTATGCCTGTTAGCTGTTGGTGAATACTGGTGTTTTCCATTTGGGTATTCTTTTTTTTTTAATACATTTTTTATTAGTTCCGCTCATACAAACTTAATAGGTAGACCAGTTCCCTCCCTCCCTCCTCCTCCCCCCCGAACTCCCTCCTCCCCCTTCCTCCCTCTCCATCCCCCAGTGCCCCCCCCCCAATTCCCAGAGAGTCCTTTATTGTGTATGCCTAACTCTTCTCTGGGTCCTCCTCTCCGATGACGTAAAAGGACCCAGTGGCATTTCCCTGAACCCTTTCTTGTGTTCCCCTTAAGCATAGGAACACTACTGTGGCTGTCAATCCCTTGCCTCCAAGGATCTTGGTGCCTTTAGCTGATGCTAGATTTTGTGAGATCAATAGTGTGTTGGACATTGCACAGGGCATGCAAAGTCCTATTATGATTGCTTTGACACTAACTAGTGTGGAGAATCTTGCAAATCATTGCTCCTCCCATCCTTTTGCTCTTACAATCTTACCGCCCCCTCTTCCACAAATGTCCCTGAGCTTCAGGATGGGGAGAGATTAGGCTGGCCTAGTTCTATGTGGTTGATATAGAGTCTCTGAAGTTCTGGATTGTGGTTTGTTGATTTTCTTTTGCAGTTTTGCTGCTCCTGCAATGCCCTTCACTCCATCCTGCTGGGCACTGTATGTCACCCCCTTTGAGTGTCTCAATGTGGGCTGGGTGAGTTTGGTACTAGGAACCACCTATTAGGGAGTACATAAGGCGCTTAATTTTCTGGGTTTGGGATACTTCACTTAATCTAATTGTTTCTAATGTCATCCATTTCCCAGCAAATTCCAGTAATTCATCGTTTTTGATGGCTGAGTAGTACTCCATTGTATAGATGTACACAGTTTCCTTATCCACTCGTCAACTGTTGGACATTTGGGTTGATTCCATGACTTTGCTATTGTAAACAGTGCTGCTATGAACATGGTCGTGCTTGTGCTATCGAGGTGAACCTCTTCTGCATGGGGGGTTATTCCCAAAAGTGGAATCGCAAGGTCATATGGCATTTCAATCTTTAATTTCTTTAAGAATCTCCAGATGGCTTGCCAGAGTGGCTGTATGAGCCTGCATTCCCACCAGCAATGTAGGAGAGTTCCCTTCTCTCCACATCCTCTCCAGCATTTGTTGTTGTTTGTATTGTGGATTTTTGCCATCCTGACCGGGGTGAGATGATATCTCAGGGAAGTTTTGATTTGCATTTTCCATTTGGGTATTCTTTTTATATACCTTTTTACATTTTTGAGAATCCATTCTTTCACAATGTCATGTTCAGCATCACACACACACACACACACACACACACACACACATTTGTACTTTGAGCTTTGATCACGTTCCCACCATAATTCTCTCTTATTCCTTCTCCTCTCTGAACTAAACCCTGAACCCCTTCATTTTCCCAACAAGTCCTACTTTCTTGTCTTTTTTTTGTGCCCCAATGCGTTAATTAGGGTTGTTTGCATGAATGTAGGTGGGGGATTATTTACTTGAGTTGGGGCAACTTACCAGTGACTACACCACTGAGTTCTGAGACTCTCCTTCCTTTGGCACCCTGTCAATCAATAGCTGATTACAGCTACTTAGGGAGGGTTGGGGACTTATGAGACCCCCCATCCACAGTGGAATTCCGATGGGCATAGTCTTGTACTGATAACCATAGCTGCTGTGAATTCATGAGTGTATCAGCCATGCCATGTTCAGAACGCAGTGCTTCATTATATTCCTCCCCATCCTCTGTCTCTTACACTCTTTCTGCCCCACTTCTGCGATGTTCCCTGAGCCTTGGGTGGGGGGCGGGGGGTTGATCCAGATTCCCACTTAGGGCTCAGTTCTCAGCCGTCACTCACTCTCAGCACTTTAACCATGTATGAGTCTCTCTATTAACTTACCACTGCCCACTGCAGAAAAGAACTCTGACCAAGGCTGAAGCAAATAATTAGAAAACAGTTTAACGACATGTATATTTATCAAACAACAGCAGCAGGTTCCTCACTAGGGCCTATGATCTCCCCACCTATTGGCTGTTGACCAGGTTTGTAGTTCCTAATGTAAATTCCCTCCTGGGAGCAGGCCTCAGAAAGTGGTGGGTTACT
The DNA here is from genome assembly GCA_023101885.1 of Typhlomys cinereus. Lineage (NCBI taxonomy): Eukaryota > Metazoa > Chordata > Mammalia > Rodentia > Platacanthomyidae > Typhlomys > Typhlomys cinereus. The sequence goes on along the minus strand of JALPQD010000631.1, from coordinate 11,034 downwards.
CCCTTAGCAGTTGCGCTACTTCTACGATTGAGCACATCTTGCCTGTAGCATGTAGAATAAAGCGTTGGGTAAGATCACTGATGTCTCTTCTCCCACTTGTAGCCTGCACTGGTAGCCTTTTGTCACTTACATAAAAGTTCCAGCAGAAAGAAGTTTCCTAGTCAGTTTCATCTTGATTTCTCTATGTCCTACAGCCAAAGTGTGGGATGTCTTCAGCAATAGGGTCTTTTCATTTAGTTATAGTGGGCAACTAAGAGCTATGGAAATGTCCAGTGTTGGTTTTGGAGCTTCTGGTCCTCCCCAGCTGGTAATACACAGGGAGATACCCCACATCTGCTACTATGATTTCTTTCTAAAATCTGTAACTTATGTGTGTCAGTTAGCCTGGATTGTTGCTAATAAATTCATGACCAAATGGGGTTTATTTGGGGTTATGATTGTCTAGTTATAGTTCTTTGTCCAGCTTGCCAGGAGATCCCACACCAACACCAAGGACTCGGGGAACTGGCCACACAATGTCCATTGGACTGCTGGGAGAAGGGCAATCCTTACTTGCTAAACCAGCATATCTGGCAAGTATACAGAAGGATGCCAACTTCCGTAACTAGCTCCTTCCATCTTATTCACCTGCCCAGGGACTAACCCCACCCACCATGGGGCCTACCTACCAATCAGACAGTCTCCTGTAGGCTTGCTCAGGGCTCAACTCAGCGATCGATTCTTCACTACATTGCCCAGGTTTCAAGCCCTCAGTTGTTAAATTGGTAAAGGTATCTAACTATGACGGTCTGGACTTGGCATTGTCCATTTAAGCTGGTTACCTCCATTGAAACTCCTTTTATTTTTTATTTGCACTTTATATAAGTTTACAATGTATGGGTTTCCTTCATGGATCTTGTTTGTGGTGGTTGAGTTTCTAAGCTCAGCTCTAAGGATCCTGCTGGGTCTGGCTCCCGTTCAAAGTCCAGCGCATCATTCCCTCTGCACTTCATGTTCCAGACTACGCCATGCTGTGTGCTTCTGCTTTGTTCAGTTCTCTGCACGTAACACATAGTCTCCTGCATAGAAGCCCCCACTCCTCCCCACATGTAGAAACACCCCTGCCTCTTCTCCCCCTTCCCAATCCTACCTCATTCTCAAAACCTTCCCATATGACTTCTCTTATCTCTTACACATCACTCCCAGCTGACTTGCATGAAGGACAGTTGATCCCACCCCTACCATTTGTCCCACTGAAATGTATGTGTGATTGCAAATAGTCCAGGTCTCCAGTCAGTAGGACAGAAACTGCCAACTGTTTAAGTGGAAGTTTTTCCTGCGCTGAAAATAAAATCATAAGGTCCAGCGTCTGGAAATTCTGGCGCGGTACCATTTTTTTTTTCCAGATTGCTCTATAATTATTTCTTTAAGTGTCTGTTGCCTGACTAATGTGACATGTGAGGACAAAGTGTGGGTCAGAATCTTCCTTGTCTCTGCAGTGCCTGGCGAGGTGCCTGATAGCAAATATTTATCAAGTACCATCTGTGTGCCAAGCACCACTCTGGGGGTTGCGTGAGCCACAAGGGAGAAGATTCCTGCTCTCCCCGTGGGAAGCCGGCGAACCACCGTCCTTTCCAGCCTCCTTCCTGCCAAAAGCCTGATGCTCCTCACTACATTTTTCTGTGATTAGTAATATAAGAGAAAAATCATTCGGAGAGAAAATATGAACTGTCAGATGAGAATGAAATTATAAGTGGTAAGAGGAGAATTAAATTAAGAGCAGTAAGCATCATGGATTTATAAAAACAAGTCATGTCAGACAAACTTAATTGCTTTTCCTGATAGAATTACCAAATCAGGGGATGGCGCGGTACAATATCCTGAGAGCAGTTTCCTCCGACGACCAGGTAATGAATATTATTTTTGAAGTTAGCAGAGCCTTTTGAAATAGAATCTGTTGAAATTGTACAAAATGAATTCAAATTGGCTTTGATGTGAGTCTGGTTGGCTGACTTGATAACAGATTGACGAGAAGGGAAGCTATGGCATCTGCAACAACGGGGCACTGTGGGGCTTATAGACTCTGCCCAGAGAAGCTTGGGGGTCTCTATTGAGATGCATCTATCATGATTGCTATTAGAATCAAAGGATGATTGGGGGTGGATTAAAAGACATTGAGAGAGTGGGGCTGGAGAGGTGGCTCAGGGGTTAAGCCTCTGCCTTGCAGGCAGAGGGTTCTGAGTTCGGATCCTAGATCCCACGTATAGACGCCAGGTAGAGGCCAGGGCGGCCTGCGTTTCTGGTCCTGGTAGGGCGGAGCCTGTGAATCCCCGGGCAGAGTAAACAAGGAGGAGGTGGAGGCGTCCGTGGTGGTTCCCGAATTTCTCCGTGGTTCTACACACACACATATATACACATACATTCATACACACACACATACAATTGAATAAATAATTAAAAAAAAAGACATTGAGAGAAATACCACAATCTGGGGGAAATCATTGCATGGAGCATGGAAACGAACCCTTTCAACATTACCACTGTGGTGTGGCCCTTGGAATGAGAGGGTCTTCGGACCTTTGTTCAGGCTGCAGACAGAAGCTCTGGGAATGTTGTTCACAGTGCAGAATCTTGGGACTGGGGAGGAAGCTCACGAGCATGAGGACCTGGGTTCAATTCTCAGAAGCCATAAAGTTTAAATAAATGACAATAAATAAATTTAAAAAAATCAGACATAGTGGCATCACTTGTGTCCCAGCACTAGAAGGTAGAGCTAAGCGTACCCCCGGGGTTTGCTGCTAGTCAGCCTACTTGGTGCGCTGCCTGCCAATGAAAGATCATGTCTCAAAAACCAAGATGGGGACCAGGGCGATGACTCAGTAGGCGAGACCTGTTCAAGCCGGATGATCTGAGTTGATCTCTATAACCCACGTAAAGAGCTGGATGTGGTAGCGAGCATCTGCCATCTCAGGGTTCCTCCTGTGAGGTGGGGAGGAAACTGGGGGGCAGAGACAGGAGAATTCACCAGGATTTCATGGGCCAGTTAGTCTAGAGTACACAGTGGTAGAAATAAGAGAGACTTTGCCACCGTAAGGTAGAAATGTGAGAAGTGACTCCAAAAAGTTGCCTTCTTCATTCCCACTTCGATCAGGAACTAGACAAGGCTGTCCACTCTCACCACTTCTATTCAATATTGTACTTGAAGTCTTAGCTGAAGCCATAAGACAAGAAAGGGACATAAGAGGGATTCAAATCGGCAAGGAAGAAGTCAAGCTATCCCTATTTGCAGATGACATGATCTTATACCTGAGGGATCCCAAAAAACTCTACCAGGAAGCTCCTGGAACTAATTGAGAAGTTCAGCAGGGTGGCAGGATACAAAATAAATGTGCAAAAATCAGAGGCCTTCCTATATGCCCAGAATGAAAGAAGTGAAAAAGCCTTGAGAGAAACCATGCCATTTACTATAACCCCTAAAAAAATGAAATACCTTGGTATAAACCTAACTAAGGAGGTAAAAGACCTTTACAATGAAAACTTTAAAACCCTAAAGAAAGAAATTGCAGAAGACACCAGAAGGTGGAAAGACCTCCCTTGTTCCTGGATTGGCAGAATCAACATTGTAAAAATGACCATCCTACCAAAGGCAATATACAGATTCAATGCTATACCAATCAAAATCCCAAAGCAATTCTTCAAAGAAGTTGACCAAACAATCTCAAAGTTCATATGGAGGCACAAAAGACCCAGGATAGCAAAAACAATCCTGAGTAACAAAAACACAGCTGGAGGTATTACCATACCAAACCTAAGTCTATACTACAAATCCATAGTTATAAAGACAGCCTGGTACTGGCTCCAAAATAGACACACAGATCAATGGATAAGGATTGAAGACCCAGATATAAGCCCACAAAGTTACAGCCATTTGGTCTTTGACAAAGGGGCCCAAAGAATCCAATGGAAAAAGAACAGCATCTTCAACAAATGGTGCTGGCAAAACTGGATCTCCACATGCAGAAGATTAAAGCTGGACCCATACTTGTCACCATGTACAAGACTTAATTCCAAATGGATCAAGGACCTTGATATCAGGCCAGAGACTTTAAAAACCATAGTTGAAAGGATAGGGAACTCCCTCGAGCTGATTGGGCTAGGCCAACACTTCCTAAACAGACATCCAATGGCACAGTCACTGCTACCAACTCTCAACAGTTGGGATCTTGTGAAATTAAAGAGCTTCTGTTCAGATAAAGAGATTGTCACACGAGCTCAAAGGCAACCCACGGAATGGGAGAAAATCTTCACTAACCACATATCTGACAGAGCTCTACTGTCCAGAGTGCACAAAGAACTTAGAAAATTAAACTCCAAGGAAAACACTGGCCCAGTTAAAAAATGGGCCCTGGAACTTCAAAGAAACTTTACCAGGGATGAAATTAAAATGTCTAACAATTATCTTAAAAAATGCTCCACTTCCTTCGCCATCAGGGAAATGCAAATCAAAACTTCCCTGAGATATCATCTCACCCCGGTCAGGATGGCAAAAATCCACAATACTAACAACGACAAATGCTGGAGAGGATGTGGAGAGAGGGGAACTCTCCTACATTGTTGGTGGGAATGCAGGCTCATACAGCCACTCTGGCGAGCCGTCTGGAGATTCTTAAAGAAATTAAAGATTGAAATGCCATATGACCCTGCTATCCCACTTTTGGGAATAACCCCCCATGCAGCAGAGGTTCGCCTCGATAGCACAAGCTCGACCATGTTCATAGCAGCACTGTTTACAATAGCAAAGTCATGGAATCAACCTAAATGTCCAACAGTTGACGAGTGGATAAGGAAACTGTGGTACATCTATACAATGGAGTACTACTCAGCCATCAAAAATGATGAATTACTGGAATTTGCTGGGAAATGGATGTCATTAGAAAGAATTATATTAAGTGAAGTATCCCAAACCCAGAAAATTAAGCGCCGTATGTACTCCCTAATAGGTGGCTCCTAGTACCAAACTCACCCAGCCCACCTAGAGACACTCAAAAGTAAACCTATGTAACACAGTAATTGCAAGGATTATGAACAAGAGAGATGGGTTAGGAGGGCCACACCAGAAACAAGGAGAGAGGAGACCATGTTACAGCAGAGAAAATAGGCCTCCATCAAGGTCTGCAAGTAAGTAATGAGAAACCTGGTTAAGTTCACAGACGTTCTTTCCTGATCTCACCAGAAGGGGAGGGCATATAGTCTAGCAGATAAAAAGTAATCATTTTGCAAATGGGTGATGGACCTCTCCCTCAGTGAGGTTTCCTACTCTTATTACATGTACCCTTGAATGTGCTATTACAACAAGACTCCAGTTTAACAGCTTTTTGTCTCTGGCCAGGGGGTGACATACAGTGCCCAGCAGAATGGAGTGAAGGGAATTGCAGGAGCAGCAAAACTGCAAAAGAAAATCAACAAACCACAATCCAGAACTTCAGAGACTCTATATCAATCACATAGAACTAGGCCAGCCTAATCTCTCCCCATCCTGGAGCTCAGGGACATTTGCGGAAGAGGGGGCGGTAAGATTGTAAGAGCAAAAGGATGGGAGGAGCAACGATTTGCAAGATTCTCAACAATAGTTGGGGCCAAAGCAATCATAATGGGACTTTGCATGCCCTGCACAATGTCCAGCGCACTGTTGCCCTCATAAAGTCTAGCATCTGTTAAGGGCAACCGAGACCCCTGGAGGCAAGGGATTGACAGCCATAGTAGTGATCTTATGCTTAAGGGGAACAAGAGAAAGGGCTTATGGAAATGCCACTGGGTCCTTATATGTCATCGGAGAGGAGGACCCAGTGGAGAGTTAGGCGTACACAATAAAGGACTCTCTGGGAATTGGGGGGGAGGCACTGGGGGAAGGGGAGGGGAGGAGGGGGGAGGGAGGGAACTGGTAAAAAATTTTAAAATGTATAATTAAATTTTTAATAAAAAAAAAAAGTTGCCTTCTGACCTCTACAAGGTACACCATGGCATGCTTGCACCAACATGCATTCACTCACTCACACACACACACACGCACACACACACACACACACACACACACACACTAATTAATTAAATGAAAATATTCTAGACAAAAGCAAGATGGATGTTTACTGAGGAGTGACAGCTGAGGTAGTTACACATGTATGCTCAGGTATGTGCACCCATAAGAAAACACGTGGAATCTCAGGCCACTGAATCCGAATCTGCATTTTAGTGGAAATTTTAAGTGATCTCCATGCATAAGAAAGGTCAAGAAGCACTCCTAGATTCACTTTATAGTAGCCTCCTGGTTTGACTTTTAGACCCTGCCCAGATGTGTAGACATTGTGCTCATCTGGTAAATGAGTGGGCCATCAGTGGGCCCGAACGTCTTTGTGTGAAGAGGTGCTATCCACCTGTCCTTCATCATGATGTTTTATGTTCCATGTGCGAACAGCATCTCCATGCATCCTGTGACCTCACTGAGCAATGCCTCAATCCCACTGCGCACATGTGAGCAGGAGTATTTGTAATGCTGATATTATTTGAGAGAGGGAGGAGAAGAGAGAGAGAGAGGAGAGAGAGAGAGAGAGGAGAGAGAGGAGAGAGAGAGAGAGAGAGAGAGGGAGAGAGGGAGAGAGAGGGAGAAAGAGAGAGGAGAGAGAGAGAGAGGGAAGGTGTAGAAGTGGAGGTCAGAGGACAACTCTCAGAAGTCGATTCTGTCTTCCCACCATGTGGGCTTTGGGGATCGCACTCAGATCTCCAGATTTGCGAACAGGAGGCGCCTTATACATGGAGCCATCTCGCCAGCCTAAATTAAGCACCTATAATGTCATAAGAAATGCCAAGATTGCATTAGGGAATAAAATAAAACTGGGCCTTTCCTTTGTGATGTTCGTAATTTCATAGAGGTGTGTGTGTGTGTCTGTATGCTGATGAAGGAGATGCTTTCACACCATTTGATGAGATATTACAACACTGAGGATGATGGAGAAGTGATGTAAGTCTTCATCAATTGAATTATTGTCATAGAGGAAGGTTCTAGGGACATACCTAATATACCTTTGTACTTACTTGTTTCCATTTTTATTATTTTTTCTACTTTTACAAGCATATGAATATTCATCCTAGCTTCCCCCCATCCCATCCCTTCCCTCACCTTTCCCTCCCATTCCATCACACCCGTCACCTGTATGCTTCTATGGACTTCAGGATTCACTCTGGCTCGTCTACTCCTGTGGGGGGCTCAGGCCTCCGTAGCATAACAAATCACCGCTCTTTCAGGCCACTCCCACTTTACTCATCCAGCTTTAGAACCAAAGTTTTCCACTGCAAGTTCCCATTCTATGGGTATAATAGCAGCTGCCTACAGAGGCAGTTGGTGTATTGTCTTCCTACCTAGGTTCATTGGCTTGTTCCTCTTTCTTATTGATAGACATTTCCTTCCCTTTTTTGTTCTTGTTCTAGTTTACAGGAACAGGGATGGGTACTATTCCGACAAGTGGGTCTTGAGTTCAATCAGAAAGCTCTTGGTTGTCTCCTTGGTGCTCATTCCACGATTACACTGGTGGCCACCTATTGCGACTTACAGATCTCATGCCGTTGATGGGTCTTGTGTTTATTTCTCTCCCCCAGTAGCATCTACAGTATTCCTTGATACTGTGTAAGTTATCCAGCACGGAGAAAGTCCTCAGACCAGTTCCAGTTGCTATATTTTGCCCATGTTCTGTGATCCATTTGTGTTGTATCTTCAGTAATATACTGACAGTTTTTGGAGACCAACCATGTTTTGAAGAGCCACAGAAAAAGCCTATAATGTTAGGGGGTTTAAGACCTTTCTGATCAACATTTTAAGTGCCAATTTTGTTGTTTCTGGAATAATTTTGTCCCTGGTTTCTAAGTGAATCATCTCAAGGCTTTTCCCCCCTTGTTTTCCTCACTCTGAGCTCTTCTGCATAGAGACTGCTAATTCTTACTGCTTTCTTTAAAAGACATTTTTTGACATATTACTACCATATGATGTTCGTTTGGGGTTGTTTCCCACAATCTTTGGGTTTTTCTGTAAGTCACTCTGTTCCTCCAATCTCCCATATCTCTCCTGTCTCCCATCCCCTCATTTCTCCACTGTGTATTTTTCTCAATTATTCCCTCCCTCACCCAGAGTTGTAGACATTCATCATTTTTTGAGAACGCAATAATAATGAAGCATTACTTCAAACTGAGCAGGCTCAAAAATGGACCTGCCTCTATATGGGGTGAGAAGGCTTTCCCACATGTATGAGTGCTATCCCCTGGTATGGTTGTATGTATGTATGTATGTATGTATGTATGTATGTATGTATGTATGTATGTATTTATTTATTTATTTATTTATTTATTTATTTATTTATTTATTTATTTATTTATGTGTGTGTCCCTGTGCAGGTACCAAGGGAATTATCCTGGATTACTTCTACCTCCTTTTTGCTTCGCTCTGGAGTTCCCAGGCTCCTCCTTCCAGAGCTGGAAGTGTACGCCACTGTCATTTCTGCCTGGAGTTTTTAATGTGGGATCTGAGATCTGAGCTCAGGTTTTTCTGCTTGTGAGGTGAAGACTTCAGTATAATTACCAGTGAAGTTTATTCTAGGTTATCTGAAGAGATAGGATGACTGGAGATTTTGGCTTATTTCTTGTTAGTTTCTCTGTAAAGCCTTTATCTGAGGAAAAAAAAAGCAACATTAGAGACAGTTACCAGTTATTTAAAGGGACAGCAATTTTCCCCTGAAAACCTAGATGATTGTTATCCATGACTAAATAGTTGTTCTTCTCAAATTTCAAAATCTGATACCTGTAAAAAGTACTCTGTGCTGTCTCCAGATGTAGCCTAAGAAACCTCCTTTCTTTTTTTTATGTTACATGTAACGTAAAACTTGCCACTTAAAAATTTTAAAATATTTAGTGTGTGTGTGTGTGTGTGTGTGTGTGTGTGTGTGTGTGTGTGTCCATGTGGAGAACAGAGAACCATTTTCAGAAGTTGGTTCTCTCCTTTCATCACCTGGGCTCCAGGAATTGAAATCTAGGCTTGGTAGCCAGCACATTTACCCACTGAGGCATCTTGCCAGTCCTATCTTAACCATGCATAAGTACAAAGACCCCTGACATTAAGTACCTCACACTGTTTTACACCCCATCCTACCATCCATCCACAGGACTCTTCATTTTGCAAAACCGAAGTGCTTGAACTATTAAATAGTCCCCTTTACCCTCTGCTGCACTTCTCAGTAGCCGCCATTCCATTTTCCACCTCTGAATGGATCTGTATATTCTAGGTACTTCATTTAAATGGAATCATGCAGTAAACTAGCAAGTAATATAAATTTTGTGGTGGGGTTTGTGTTAGAATGAATTATTTGTCATCTAATCTAAAGAAAAGTATATCCATCATTGACCTACTTGCATTTGTAGAACCTGGTTAATAAAAGAGGAAGTGATATAGACAGAGCTTCTGCTTTTGGCTCCTGAATTTTCTTCCTCAAGTAAGTATGATTTGGCACCAGACAAACATCCAAATGGTGCAGGACTAGTGGACCAAGTATTTCCTCCTTGTGCTGGCATGTGAACTGTGAAGAGCCAAGGCAATGTACTAAGATAGTGTTTCATCTGTAATTACTTATAAACTTACAAACATTGGAGAATATTGACGAGAATGTGTGGACTCAATACATGATCTATAAATAAGTGATGAAAACGGGGCAAATGTGGCAGACAGTTTGCATGAATCTGAGGCATAGGATAAGGACTAGACCCTTTGATCTCATTAATAAAGCTGGTCAAGTTACATGACTTTTGTTTCAATTTTAACAGTGAGACACTAAAAAAGAAATGATTTTGGATGATGTGGAGGTGATTTCCCGATATTAGAGACATGCATGCTCCTCTGAGAACCTTGCAGAATTGAAATTTGAAGTTGAAGCATTGATTTTTGAGTCTGTACAAAACTGCTTTCATGTCTTCAGCACATACTCAGCTTTTACTTGTATGCAAGCGATACTAGGACTCTTACCTTTGTAAGTTTCTTTGAATATTGAAAGAGCAAGTTCCCATAAAATTCATGTATCATGGAACGTGTATATGCTTCAGAAGTGTGTAGACAACTTTGTCTTAGTCTGTGCAGCCTCAGACCCTCCTGCTAGACCATGCAGGCCTTTCTTTTTGAATCCAATGGTCTGTGCTTTAGTCTGAATAACATTAAAAATATTTCTTTTGGCAGAATGTGGTAGGGTTGTTTTCTTTTTTAATTTCAAATAACACCACTCCTTGAACTGGGAACAAACAATTCTCTTGCAGCTCGGCTCCGCATTTATTTGTAATTTTCACATAAATCAACTTATATGAAAATGTATTCATAATTTGAGCTTTCTCTATAGCGATAAAATGTTTCTGCTTCTGTGGTAGAAAATAGCTTATTATGCAAACAACATTGCCACTCTTACATTATGCATGGGATTTACCTGGAGAACATCACAAAAGCCTTAAAAAAAAAAGTCAGGGAGGGTGCAGAGTGCTTCATTTACTGCACCATTTACCTATCATAATTAGGTACAAATGAAGTAATATCTGTATTTAGCAACTTATTTAATATTGCTTTGGTTAATTCAGGGAAATGGAGGAAGAAAGAAAGAAAGAAAAAACACTACAGAGACAGTCTCCTGACAAATGGTGCCTTTCAGGATGTCAGCCCAATGAAAAATGAGATCTGGTGGTTTCAAACTCAGACTAGTGGTGGTGAGTAATTAATGACCAACTCATTTGAACTTGTGTGCTTGATCTAATTTGGGATATTGGGAGTTCACACTGATTTGCCTTTAAAAAGAATGTCACTGTCAAATAAGGTGATTGCATGGGATTGATAAAGAGAGCTTTGGCTTGAGTGCATCACACATCTGAGATCTAGAGAGGCCACGGCCCTTAGTGACATTTCTAGCTTTGTGTACAGTGTGACCACTAAACTTCAGAGAAAGATGGTGCCCTCTCTATGGACGGTTCAGGCAGGGACCACTT